>OX276453.1:5618699-5990041 GCA_946251905.1 Cryptocephalus moraei
ATAGGAGGTTCACCCTAGCAACTGAAGTCACCAGATTTTAGTGTGATTCTCGAACAGGAAATTTGTTCCCACTCCATGAATTTTAGGGCTTTTTCTACTTGATGAAAGGAACCCCTCTGATTTTTTTCGGATTTTTCCCCTTTGGTTCTCGGCAAAAATCCCTGAAATCGAGTTTTCAGATGGGCCAAAAAATTATGTATTTTAGCCATACCAAGAAAATTCCTTCTTAAATTGTGTCTTTTTACCAACAAAGAACTTTAATAACTTTTTTCCTCGGAGGCAGCTGAAGAGAACTACAGGAATTCGTTTTACTCGTGTTTTCGCGAAAATCTGATTTTTCCGCTTCTTTAATTCCCCGTAGCTGGAACATGGAATTTTTTTACACCTCCAAAATTTGGGATCAAATTATTCACTAGTTACCCTAAACATTGCTACTATCAAAAAAAAATTTCTATTTTGAGATGACTATCGCATCCCCTCATTTTCGACTTGAAACTATTTCAGGGGGATAGTCTATGTATAAAGCTATATTTCCAGACAAAAATTTTCGATGTACAAATTGGTTTAGATACTAAAATATTTTTTTTCCATACGTCAGAGTACGAAATTTCGAGGTGAAGTCTAGTATCAACCCCGAATGACTATCGCATCCCCGATTTTCGACTTGAAACTATCTCAGGGCGGTAGTCTATGTATAAAGCAATATTCCAGACAAAAATTTTCGATGTACAAATTGGTTTAGATACTTAAATATTTTTTTCCATACGTCAGAGTACGAAATTTCGAGGTGAAGTCTCGTATCAACCCCGAATAACTATCGCATCCCCTGATTTTCGACTTGAAACTATCTCAGTGGGGTAGTCTATGTGTAAAGCAATATTTCCACACAAAAGTTTTCGATGTACAAATTGGTTTAGATACTTAAATATTTTTTTCCATACGTCAGAGTACGAAATTTCGAGGTGAAGTCTCGTATCAACCCCCGAATGACTATCGCATCCCCTGATTTTCGACTTGAATCTGTTTCTGGGGGGGTAGTCTATGTACAAAGGAATGCTTCCAGACAAAAATTTTCGATGTACAAATTGGTTCAGATACTTAAATATTTTTTCCATATGGAACGTATTAACTCCCTGTTGACCATTGCATCCCTTGATTTTCGACTTGAAACTGTTTCAGGGGGATACATGATGTAAAAAAGAATATTTTCCTATAAAAATTTTCAGTGTAAAAATTGGTTGGGATAATTTTTGTTTCAATTTGTTGTACATTTACCCTATCTATCAACCCCTAAACGATAGCTAGGGCGGTAAATCGTATCAGATACATTTCATTTGTAATAAACAGTCTCTCCTAGTATACGTTTTTATCACAAATTTTGATACTAAAAAGTAGCACCTATTTTACCGTACTACAAAATTTGTGGATGTGGCTATCTTCACACCCGTTACGACACTGTTTTCTCATGTAATAACATTTTATTCGCATTTTGTAATAGTTCGTGTTCACTGCAAGTTGCAAGGTCGCCGATTCGAAGCCAGGCATTATGACCATGTCTTTGTAGGCCTAACCAGGCTAACCGATAGAGCTAAAAAGAATACATTTCGCACTAAAATTAACCGGTCAAAACCTATACTATCGTGTAAAAGACAGTTCATAGATGAAAACCCACCTTTTGATATAGCGAAATCGGTGTTGGGATTTTTATAAACAAATTATAGTGCAAAAAATGCTTTTTTAGTTTCTTACGAATATTGCGAAAATTAATGAAGGGATCGTCATACGACCAATAGGACTTTTGTAGGGAATCGTAAAACCTAGAAAATGGTTTGCTGTACAATACGATCGGACCAAAAAATTTATCTTTATTGAAAAATTCATAATTTCGACTAATTTGAGGGTGGAAAAACTATTTCAAGATGATGATAGGTAATGTGTAATTTATGTGTGCGGAAGATGGTACCCGGCCGATGCACAGTTTTTGCACAATCGCGTTATAAACAATTTCGCACCTTTTCTTGCAAAATGTGCGATTTTATGGGAAATCATTTTTTCTTAATTTTTATAAGCGGCATTTTAAATCAGAAACCAGTATCTTTAAAACATATACCTTGAATTTTCACGTAAGCAGTGGGAGATGTACTAAAAAAGACGCTAAAAGTTGCTCCGAACGCTCTAAATGTCATAAAAGGCTGCTTACCCCTCCCCCCCCCCACCACAGCTGCCTGAGAATGTCTAGAAGAGATTTCGCGCGTTTGGAGCAACACTTAGGGCCTTTTTCGCACATTTCCCACTTCTTACGTGAATATCCAAGATATACGTTTTAAAGATACTGGTTTCTGATTTAAAATGCCGCTTGCAGAATTAATAAAAAATGATTTCCCATAAAATCGCACATTTTGCGAGAAAAGGTGCGAAAATTGTTTATAACGCGATTGTGCAAAAACTGGCATCGGCCGGGTACCATCTTCCGCACACATAAATTACACATTATTACCTATCACTATCATGAGATAGTTCTTCCACCCTCAAATTAGTTGAAATCATTGATTTTCCAAAAAAGATAAATTTTTGGGGGTTTTTCTGGATTTCTTAGTGAAAAATGGTCGGATCGTATTGTACAGCAAACCATTTTCTAAGTTTTACGATTCCCTACAAAAGTCCTATGGGTCGTATGACGATCCCTTCTTTACTTTCGCAATATTCGTAAGAAACTTAAAAAAATGCATTTTTTTGCACCATAATTTGTTTATAAAAATCCAACACCTATTTCGCTGTATCAAAAAGGTGGGTTTTCATCTATGAACTGTCTTTTACACGATAGTGGTTTTGACCGGTTAAATTCTAGTGCGCAGAAAACTCTCTACTGGTTGGCCCAATTGGCGTAAAGAGCAAAGGAATGAACAAGAGTCATCATCCATTTTGCTTTCATATCTTGTAATCAGGGGGCTTTTGTTAAATTAGAGAGCCTCTATTTCCCGATGAAATTAACAGGATTATATCAGTAATTGGAAGAAAAACCCCTGCAAAGTAATTCTAGGTACTCGCATTTTCCCCACGCTATCCGAGACTTAACAAACAAAGACGGTGAATTTTACTTCATTTTACGAAATACCTGTGTAGTCTCTCGATTATACAGAGGAAGCCGCTTCTTTTTATTACTCCACAATCTTCCCATCTCCGCTTCCCACTAAAAACCACCAATGCGAGACCGTTTCGATTAATTAAAAACCATGTAAACCTTTTTTTTATAAAATTTACTGCTCTCCAGACAGGTGCTTGCTTGTGAAGTGAACGGCCGGGATCGCTCAGACGTTAAGCCGAAGGAAAAAATAATAATCGTAATAAGGAAAATGAGGCTCGGTTGACGACCGCAAAAGGTAAAAGGGCAAAGCCCCATTATAGACCAAGAGCTGGGCACGAGATTTCAACATCATCAGTATATGGAATTCGTAAACAGGAATAAATTCTATTACCATCAGTTATTAAAGTTCCGAGCAGGCGGACAGCTTACTGGTTGCGAAGGGTAGTTATAAGGGGTGAAAGTGATTATTTTTAGGGAAGTTCGGCATAGATGATAAGCTTAAAAATCTATGTAATGATAGTTCTTACCATACCTAAACTAAATTCCAAGCGGCGGACACATAAGTAGGTGCAAAGGGGGTGGCGGACAATAGTAAGGGGTGAAAACGCGAAGAGCTAGAGCCGAAATTTCAACGTCATCGTCATCAATAATGTGAATTCGTACACAGGAATAAACTCTATTACCATCAGTTATTAAAGTTCCGAGCAGGCGGACAGCTTACTTGTTGCGGAGGGTAGTTATAAGAGGTGAAAGTGATTAATTTGTAGGGGAAATTTCGGCATCGATAATAAGCTTAAAAATCTATGTAATGATAGTTCTTACCATACCTAAACTAAATTCCAAGCGGCGGACACATAAGTAGGTGCAAAGGGGGTGGCGGACAATAGTAAGGGGGTGAAAACGCGAAGAGCTAGAGCCGAAATTTCAACGTCATCGTCATCAATAATATGGAATTCGTACACAGGAATAAACTCTATTACCATCAGTTATTAAAGTTCCGAGCAGGCGGACAGCTTACTTGTTGCGGAGGGTAGTTATAAGGGGTGAAATTTGTTAATTTATCGGGCAAATTTCGGCATCGATCAGAAGCTTCAAAATTTATGTAATGATAGGTCTTACCATACTAAATGAAATTCCAAGCAGCGGACACATGAGTGGGTGCAGAGGGGGCGGCGGACAAGGGTAAAGTGGGTGAAAATTTATGGAAAAATTCGTGAGTTTATTCCTGTTTACGAATTCCATATTACTGATGACGTTGAAATTTCAGCTCTAGCTCTCCGCCTTTTCACCCCCTTTACCCTTGTCCGCCCCCCCTTTGCACCTACTCATATGTGGGCCGCTTGGAATTTCGTTTAGGTATGGTAGGACCTATCATTACATACATTTTTAAGCTTATTATCGATGCCGAAATTTCCCCGAAAAATTAATCACTTTCACCCCTTATAACTACCCTCCGCAACAAGTAAGCTGTCCGCCTGCTCGGTACTTCAATAACAGATGGTAATAGAGTTTATTCCTGTTTACGAATTCCATATTACTGGTGACGGTGACGTTGAAATTTCGGCTCTAGCTCTCCGCGTTTTCACCCCCTTACCATTGTCCGCCACCCCATTTGCACCTACTTATGTGTCCGCCGCTTGGAATTTCGTTTAGATATGGTAAGACCTATCTTGACATACAATTTTAAGCTTATTATCGATGCCGAAATTTCCCCTACAAATTAATCACTTTCACCCCTTATAACTACCCTCCGCAACAAGTAAGCTGTCCGCCTGCTCGGAACTTTAATAACTGATGGTAATAGAGTTTATTCCTGTGTACGAATTCCATATTATTGATGACGATGACGTTGAAATTTCGGCTCTAGCTCTTCGCGTTTTCACCCCCTTACTATTGTCCGCCACCCCCTTTGCACCTACTTATGTGTCCGCCGCTTGGAATTTAGTTTAGGTATGGTAAGAACTATCATTACATAGATTTTTAAGCTTATTATCTATGCCGAAACTTCCCCTAAAAATTAATCACTTTCACCCCTTATAACTACCCTTCGCAACCAGTAAGCTGTCCGCCTGCTCGGAACTTTAATAACTGATGGTAATAGAATTTATTCCTGTTTACGAATTCCATATTACTGATGATGTTGAAATCTCGTGCCCAGCTCTTGGTCTATTAGCTCGAAAGGAGAATGGGAAACGCGAGGGATTTCCACGTCAGGTTATTCAGGGTAAATAAATAATAAACCGCAGAAAGAATAAGGAGTGGGGATGGGGACAGGCTCGGATGACGTGGATTTACAGCCCACGACCGATTGAGCTGAAACATTTTCAAAACTTTCAAGGAAATCAAAATACTGAAAAGTAACCAAACTCTAATGCTTGCTGTAAGTGGACAAAGCTTGCGACGACGCGATAATAAAAAGACGATGAATTCAATATTAAGAACCGAAAGATTCACAAATTAGTACAAAAAACGCTACTACAACGGAATAATTGGATGTCAAATAAAATACCCCATAAGTATTTCAATTTAAAAAAAAATTAACATGTGTTCCTTTAATGGATCTAAATGGCCGACATCTATTCTGTTCATGAAATATCTACACTTATTGGTACCGATATAACAATTTTAAAAATGAACGGAGCTTCGGGTCACAACAAACATAGCCAGTCGGCACACCGCAGGTAGTGACTTCCCAGACTCGAGAAGACTTTCTCGAAGGGAATGCTTCTATTTATCTTGAGATTATTCGGGAAAATTCCGAAAACTTCGCGAACATAAGCAATTAGAGATAGTAAGCCAGCTGACGATAGCGAATGAACAATCGAAATACGAGAGCCACCTGTCAGTGAAATTACAAGCGAACATAAATAAATAGTGAAATACACCAAGAATTAAGTGTTAGGCAGTAGCAATTAGTGTTACGAACGGATATAAAAATTCTAGGTGTTTGTGAGATAAGGTGTCCACCGACAGACCGACAATGGCACACTGAAAACGAAAAGTGATAATGGATTCACCGTCTGCTGCTCAAGTACTCAGGACAAGACGTATCGAAACAGAGTAGCAGTGTATTTGAAAATAAGACTACGCAATTTTGTGGCTTTCTCCAATAGAGTAATGCTACTTCAACTTCGAGCGCAACCTGTCAAATTAACATCACACAAGTGTATGCCCACACTGTACATACAGCCTAATCAAGACGTGAAGGATTTTTATGAATACAAGAGGTCAACAATATTATGGACAACTTTAACGCTAAAGTTGGGGATGTTCCTACCCACAATGTGACCGTTAGATTCGGTCTGCAGGCCGAAACGAAAGAGAACAGTTTACAAGAGAGAAGTAAGAAAAAAGAGTAGAGTTTGGAACGGACAAAAATACGATTTTCCTAAACACATGGTTGTAACTACTGAAAATGCGCGTATTCACGTGGAAGTCACCGCAAGATGGACAGGATGAAAGAATTGTCCGAAACCAGATTGACTTCATCTTAATCAACCAGAGATTCAAGAACATGGTAAGGTCAATGAAAACATCCGAGAGCAGACGTGAACTCGAAACCATAACCTGTTTTGTGGAAAATTTCAGGCTTCGGTTGAGGAAACCGAAATGTCTAAGAGCCAGATTTACCTAAATAGAGACTCACTGAGACTGGCCAAAACAGCATAGGCATTACAAATGGAGATTAAAGCAAATCCAAAGCCAAATCCAATCAAGTGATATCCAAAATAGCGGTCCAGACGATGGATGAAGTAAGATGAAGCCTTAGATTAAGATCATGAGTCTGTGCGAAAAGCTTCTACCGAAAAAATTGTTGGATGACAACAAAGATCTTACATCTTATGGACTTTCGCCGATCCTATAAAAATCAAAATTTAGCGCTGTACAGCGAAGTAAACGAGGCAATACGCAAGAAGATTAGGGAAGCGAGATACACCTACAGAACTCATTTAATTAAATTGAGCATCTTCAACACCTCCTCGACATCTTTAACGGCCATATTCACCATTCTTAACATAACTTAACAGCCTGATATGTAACAGGCTGATAGCGGTTAACAGTCTGATAAGAATTTATGGTATTCACCACGAAATGAACTCACCGGATAAGAAACAGACTGTTAACAGAATATTACTAAACATTTATGATGGTAATCATTCGAATTCGGTTCGTTTTGTGCATGTAGCTGTTTTGTAATGTGTAATGTTAAAGATTTACATGGCAGTAACCTATAAACTTTGTGGTGTAGCACTGGTAAATTTCTATTTTTTACAAACGAAATTTTCTTATGAACTTTTCTTAGTTTTCCATCATGGACAAGAAGAGACGATCAAATTATTCTCAGGTAGAGAAAGAAGAGGTTACTGCGTTGGTAGAAAAATATTAACACATTATAGGAAATAAAAAGACCAATGCAGTTTTCAATAAGCAAAAGATGGAATGTTGGGAAAAGGGAGCACAAGAATATAATGCTACCCAAACCACTGGCTTGAGAAGAGGAGGACAATCGGTCATTGTACGAACAAATGAAAAAAAAAATGCAAAACAACACAGGGCAAATGACAAGGTATGGTGATAATAAAAATGTATCCTATTTGTAGAAAACGTTGTGATAGGCCAGTAAAAACACAAGGTGAGTAGAAATAAATTTAGGTGTCTAACAAAAATGTTTGTCATCTTTCGTGCAATTCAGGTACAAACATTACAAACGGGAGGAGGCATTTTTAAAGAAGTCACAAGTCTGGACCAGAAAATTTTGTCCGTCATAGTGGATAACTTTTGTACAATTGAAAACTATGTTGACAGCAACACGGACAGTCTCAACCTACCTAATGTTACTAAAAGTTTCTCCCCCTATTCAAGTGATTGCTTGCCTTCCACTAGTGAATCTCTGGAGACAGTGTTCGTTGCAGAAAGTAATGATATAGTGGTGAACGCAAACAATTCGAAACGAGCACAAATAAAGTGGAAGAACCCATTCAAACCAATAAGGAATCACTAAAAAGGAGAAGGGAGCAGCTTCGCTCAAAAAAAGGTGAAGAAAGATGCAGGTACGAAGGAAAATGAGGAAGAAGAATGAAAAAAGAATGGAGATTTTTACCTTGAAAATGAATGTATTAAAGAGAATGGAAGAAGTAGAGGTTGAGAACCTAAAAGAAAAAAGTTAGATAATGAAATTAAAGAAATAATTAAACAAAGAGAAATAATTCAGTTAAAAGTGAAACAAATTGAATTTATTGAATATAATCATTAAATGAGTAGCATTTAATATATACTTATATTTCTTGTTATTTGCTCACTTTGAAGCTATTTTTATAAGGTTGCTACTAAGTTTCTATAATATGTGTAGTTAGTTTAATTTGCTATTATTATTTTTATTTTTTTTTGTTGACAATGTTACTTTATTAGGATAAGTTTTTGTCTGTGAGACGGATGAGACTGCGTTCTTTTTGGTTGTTTGTTTATTAGGTATATTTAAAGGATTTATTATTTTTGTTCATAAGTAAAAACATTTGTTTGATGAATTTTTTATTTTTGTATAAATTTTTTGTTACATGAATGTCTGTAATATAACTTAAAGTTAAAAGTTGTATCTTTAGAGTACTACTCCATAAACATGATATGAATGAGAAAGAAACACTGAAAGCAAATCATTCTTAACAACACACACTAGTATAAATTTTTACTAAAAATTAAGAATTATGTAAAAGTAGTTGCAATTATAGCATCTCGAGTGGTAGTATTGTGGTTTTGATGGCCTTGGATTGGTACAATTTCAACATTTTCTAAAAAAGGCACATCTTCATCAACATCAAACACATCTTCCACGTTGAGACACATGTTATGCAATACTGCTGTGTCAACAATTACTTGACAAGTTAAGTCTAGTGGAAGCCTCACTCCCAAATGAAGACAGGGAAACCTTCACAATTGGGTTTCGCGTTCGAATTTGTGCAGCATTGTACCTTTGTACAGGTAACGTTCGTGGATGTACCGCTGTTAATAAATAAGTACGGCATTTCCGCCTGGCGATTAATTTTAATGTGTGTGCAGTCCACTGCGCCTAAAATAAGACATACGTGGTTATGACAATGGTGTATTTAATCGTAATAAGGAACCTTATCTTATCCATAATTCTTGGAAGACCTCCTGTATCAAAAAATTTTAAAACAGTATCTCTTTTTTCGGCAGCTGTTGCAGGCCTTTTTATAAACGTTCTTCTTAACGCTGTAATTTGTCTTGTAACTCTATTCACGACCCGAGAATCCGTAGCTTGCGAAACTTTGAAGTGGTCACCAATATTTATTTGGAACGAACCAGTAGCATAAAACCTAAGGCATATTAGTATTTGATTTGTTTTACTAATTGGCCAATTTCTTCGGTTTCTTGGTTCATCAATATCCTGAAATAAATTATAGAGTTTTCCAAACGTCGCTTTACTGAGTCGAAATCGTTTTTTAAATGCATTATCATCCAGATCAGTGTATAAATTGTTTCGAACTTTTAGCGTTCTCGTTAGTTCGTCACGTCCTCTCCAGCACTACCGAAGTCCGACGATGAATCTAATACATCGATTCTTTGAATTCTATCGACAACATCAACATCAGTAATAATTAATAAAATTTATCAAAACATAAACCAAACAAATTTCGATTTTGAAAACATAACCTCAAACCCTGCCAATTGTACCGTTCTATGCCCTTTAACACCCTGGTAAAAGTTTATCAGCGAAAGTTCGGACTGTTCACTTTAACAAGCTGTTAAGCGATTTATTTGAATGGTGAATACCAGTCAAAAATTTAACAGGCTGATAAATATGTAACAGTCTGATAAGTCGATGGTGAATACGACCGTGAATAATACCTGACTAGCCTAGAGGATCGTCGCAAAGAGTGGACTACTATTACCAGAAATTGTTTGTGTCTGACAGCGAAGACCTAGAACTAGTTGAACCTAGTCTCAGAAGTGGCGGCGGCAATGCGGAAGGCTAGAAATTTTAAGGAATGTAAACTAGATGACATAACAGTAGAGTTACTGAAATTGCTTCATGAGAGGGGGGGGGGGGTTTCGACTGCTGACTATGCTGTTCAATCAAGTATACAAGACTGGACAGCTGCCGGCAAAGTGGACGTAGTCGATCTTTAATCTGATACCGACAAGAGGATCTCCAAACTTTGGTTGATGATGCTGATGAAGCGTGTGGGCGGTATGGGTTGATTATTAACATCAACGAAACAAAGGTAATGGTTGTGGGCAGAGACGCCAGCACTCACAGAAATGCGACAGTCGGGGTGAGATCTTGCTGCGAGCTAACTCTTTCACATATCTAGTAGCTTGGCTAACCAGTGCCGTCGACCTAAATAAGGAAATTCATTCGTGAATCGAAATAGCAGGAACAAACTTTTCAAGAATGAAGGTAAGTACTACTACTCGATATTATGAGGCCGAAAGTGGAACTACGAAACTATTTAGTGGCTAACGCAGAGGATACCGAAACTTTCGGATTTGAGGAGGAGGGTGAGCAATAAAATAAAGAATCCCCACGGTAATATGAAAGGCTTAGACAACAAACCTGAACCCACGAAAACGTTATAATATTTAGTTTGTCGTAATTATGGGAAATGGAAGAACACTTGCAGTTCCAATAGTATTTATAACAATAGGTTCTCCTAACAGTGATTCTTTTGAAAAATTGCAAAATATTCATAATCGCACTTGATCTAACAACTTATAGACCGACTTGTTACATGACAACAGGTCATGTAACATTTAATATCTTCCACATGAATTAATGTACAGATTATTAAATTTATTCGAACCTACATTCGACGTTTTTAAATATTCTACGATTAATTAACAAAAAATTAATAACAATAAGCATATGCTCCTCTGGAGTAGATTAATATCATTTATAGAATTTCTATATTACTCTCTAGTTGTAATATGGTTAATGAAATTATTTCAGATTATACATATAAAGTTTTGTAGAATTGGGAAGTAGAAAATTTCTGCTATTTAACAGATATCGATTTTGAAGAAACGAACGAAATATTGTAAATGGTGTTTCAGATATTAAGGATCAAAAAGCTCTCACAACTTTCGCCAGCCAGAACCTCTTGAAACTCTCGTCCCCTTCTTAAGACATTCTCTGTTAAGTGACCGTCCAAGAGAACATTTCCAGGAAGTAATATTTGTAATACAATTTTATAAAAATCTAAAAACCTACATGAGTTTATTGATTTTGCACAAAAAGTTTAAACGGTGAAAGTTAATAACTCTTGTTTTCTTACTATAATTTATAAAATTACATAAGGATATTGAACATAACTGCATAAAGACCTATTATTGAAATGTACTTCTGTACCCACGTATCTCTTTTGGTTTATGTTTATTATTGTAATATTTTTTATCCACTTTGCGTTACTAATGATCTCATTATTACATCGAAAGTAGTGTAATAATATTCATATTAGTACACTACTTTTGGTAACTTTTAGTTTTGTTAAATTGGTACATCAAGCATGCAATCGTGAAAACTTCCGATATATCTGCATTCTTATAAGCATTTAGACATGCTCGCAGCATGCTATACGATGTCCAGAGCGTCGAACACTTTGTTGTTTCGCTTTTCTCCTGAAAATACGCGAGAAGGACGTTTTCAGAAACATTCACTACACTTTCTTTCTGGTACCATTGGGGAAAAGCTGCGTACTCTTTGTCATATGCTGGCTTGGATTTTGCTGGCAAGAAGTTCTCAATAGCCTCTTGAGGCAGCTTTGCGTGTTTCTGGGGGTGTACAGGTCAATTCTACATTTTTGTCTTCCATTTCGCGCACGTAAGAAGGTAGTTATTGAATTTGCCCTAGCGCTACTAGATTTTCAAATTCAAATACGAAACGTCAATGTCAGTGTAACCAACCCACGCAAAATTCCTTAGTGTAATACGAAAACTTGAACAGCCAAAATTTAATGAATTAATAAAGCAAAGTAGATAAAATAGTATATTACACTCGTTTAATAAGACGTATTGTCACTCTATCCGATCCTATCCGGCCTGGTTACCGGCGTGAATAGAAAGACGGGTACCACAATGCACGTGGAATTATTTAACACAAAATATTGGTATCATTTCCCTATTACATTCACTACATTTACTTTTTCATTTAAAATTGGGTTCAATATTTCAGGATTGGCTTAATATTCTTAGATTTGTTAATTAATTTTCAAGGCACTTTAGATAGGCCGGACGACACAACACGCCCACACATCACAAACACGAATCCCTAATATTTTGATCTGATTTTGATTATCTGTCATTGACAGCGTCATTTTAATCCCACCAATTATGAAGGGAATTTGACACAGGAAGCTATAGATATTTCGTTGACTTTATGGTAGGTACAACCCTTCTTTGATCAACTCGATGACTCATAAAGAAATGTAATTACCGTCATCTTTTCCACAGTCTTCCTGCCAGTCCGGCTAGAAAAGACGAGTAGCAATAAATCCGACATTTCTTTCCTCGATAATACCGATTTCTGTAACAGCGGAGTACCACGCCCTGCGATTATCCGCAATAAACCGACGGAGAACCTCTCGAAAGACAGAGAAAACTCATTTCTAAGGTGGTTTTACGAACGATACGAAAAATTGTCCATTTCCGGACGCCGTGCTCGCGGAATTCTCACGTATCGTTCATTCATAACCATATGCACTTCGCAAGGAACGAAACGGAAAGAACGACAGATTAAATAATTTAAAAAAAGAACTCGTTTCGTAACAAAGTGATCACGGTGTTGTGTAAAAACCGCCACGAACGTCCCGAGGCGATGAAAGAAATGTTTTTTGACCTACCTACATCTCACAGTCACGATACAGTCGGAATTCGAAACTTACATAATTCGCTTTGAGATTTAAGCGAAAGGATATAACCACAAATGGTGCAGAGGCATATTCAAAGAGGGGTTAAAATTTGATCCTAACTCTGGCAAAATATGACCAAATATAAGACTATTATAAGAACATAAATTCAGTAAATGCGGTAAGTCTATATTTCTTACCTGCCATGATTATTCTTTGACTGTATTGACTTGAGTGCCGCGTAACTTTTGATAGTGTTTTGTTAAAGGTGACGAGGTACCATTTCTCAGGAATTGATAGTCCAGGAGCCTTGGGAAAAATCCTCTCGAGGAAAGTGGCCGAGAAAAATTACTGGAAATAATTTTTGATTTTCCAACTCTGTTTCTAGGGAAAGTAATTGCTATGATCGTGTAAAAAAAAATACATTGTCAGGAAATTAATCTCACTAGAATTCTACACATTATTGGTTTAACAGATTTTGATGCAAAATGTGAAGTTAGGGCAGGGGAAAGGAGAAAATTTACTGATAAGTGTCTGTAATTTAGTTTTGGCTCAATCGAAATTGGTAAACTAGGTCTTATTTAAAAAAGGCAGGTTTCATTAATTGAAATTATACAATAGCTATGGTACACTGATTTTCACTGTCATCGCTTAGAGGGCATTTATTTAAAAAACTTATATTTCGTCCTAAAACTGTTTGAGAGGGATATTTTGTAGGTAAACGAATATATACCGATAAAAACTATTATTGTAACAATTTGTTCAGGGTGTTAAAATGTTTTTTTCATTTTTTTGTGAATGCATCCCATTTACCAACACCCAGACGATAGCTAGTGTGGTAAATCGTATCGGATACCTACAATTGTTTATTAACAAATAATCTCTCTGAGAAAAATTCTAAAGTTTTAAAATTAATCTGGACCAATTTACAATTTGTGGATGTGGCTAACTTCACACCCGTATTTTTATTCCTTGTTTTGTTTTTGTATATTGTAACGTTTTTACTATTTACTAAAACTACTAAACTCTTCGCGATTTGTCCTTTAATGTATTTCTAACACTTTAACATTTATAATTTATTTCACACACAGATGTTTATTTATTTAGCGCGCGTGGTCTCGTCGCCCGAATATTTACGCTCCGATTCTTCAACTAACTCGCCTTGGGTCCGGCATTCCTTTTATACGCAGGTATGAACCTTCTGGAAGTTTCTCGAAGTTCCAGGAAATTCTCCTCGGGTTTTCGGGGAATCCTATCGCATCGAAGCGCCTCGGCTTTACGAGTTTATTCCCGGCGCTTCTACAACGAATTCGTCGAACCCAGGCAGTTCCAGATGTGTTTATTTGTTTTCGGCAAGCCGTTTCGTTACAATATTTTCATGGTACGCTCGAACAGGTACCTTTCAAAACCATTGATTTATTCAATGAACGTGATATTAATGACTCAAAAACTAATGAAAAGATCTTTTCGAGTTTGTTCCCAAAAAGTGCCCTCTAGCGAGGACCGTAAAAACCAATATAACATATTAGTATTGCTCAAATTTAATTAACGAAACCTGCTTTCTTAAATAAGACCGGGTTCGTCAAATTCTATTGAGCTAAACCTAAATTATTATAGACAGCTTCTAAAGGTATTTTCCAGAAAATGTATTTGTCGATATGATCATAACAATTACGTGCCCTAGAAGCAGAGTTGGGAAATAAAAATTATTTCTTGCAATTTTTCTCGGCCACTATCCTTAACAGGATTTTTTCCAGAGCTACAGGACTATCAATTCCAGAGATTATGGTACCTCGCTACCCTTAATGAAACACGACTTATTATATGTTGTATATAATGTTCTCTTAAACGAACACAAAGCATGCAATAAAAGAGCTTTATTGTAAAATGAATAACAAAAAATGAAAGCGGCCGTCTCAGGGACAGCCGACAGAAGTGAAACTTCAACTCATTAAATTTTAGAGCCCATCATTACAATTATAGTCTTTACGAAACCAATGTAACAACCAACATAATACAAGCTTATACGGGTATCGATCAATAACAACATATACGGCATGCTCGATACATAATACGTTATTTAGCGAACTCGTCCTGTACAATCCCCCCTCACCAAATTCACGCGGAGCAGTCACACGCCTAAATATTGTCAATAGTTTACTCTGCTCGCTTGTGCTGTAGTGGATTCATAAACGTTTTGGACGATTGGATCTTTCCTGGAACGTCTCTCCTTCTCCTCGGACGACTCGAACACGTGTCTTCACTTCAGTCTTTTCTTTTACCAGTGTTGGTGCGGTTTATATCACCGAGACAGGTTATAGAGGTATTTTGTTTGTTTTTAAGTTAATTTCATAATCATATCATTTGCTGTTTGTTTTTACATTTATAATAATAATTAATTGTAATCGGAATGGCGTTTTGGAGACCGTGGGCGACAGAAACAGTGCGAGTTGATGTGGAGAACGTGACTTCTCAACCCTCTTGCTCTTCCTCGTCTCCTTCTTGGGAGTTTGCAAATAAGGATTTACATCCTCAATTACAAACAGTAATTTTAAATATGTTTAAGCGCCTCCAACAACGACACCTCGAACAATCGGTTCGCGGCTTAATTTTAGAAATTTCAGACTTGACATTCATTCCATATTCTTCAATTTATAAAATAATTCAGCGAGGAATTGTAGATCATCATCAAAATAGATTAAGTAAACAAAGGAAGTTCAAAGAATTAGATAACGCTGCTAAAGACGTTATACGCAGAACAGTTTACGATTTTTATGCCAGAACGAGGTGCCCACTTTACTTTCAATTTTTCAAAAATTACAATCTTTTGAGGAATATAAATATAAATCTTTAGACACTTTAAGGTCAATTCTGTTAAGTTATGGATTTAAACATAAAAAATTAGATTCTCGAATGGTCATCATGGAGTCACCTCGTATTGTTGCTTTGCGTCAGGATTATTTAAGACAAATTAAGTCATTTCAGGAATCAGCGAACAACATTATATATTTAGACGAAACATGGTTTGACACCCATGAAGTAATTCAACGTGGCTGGGTTGATGACAGCAACAACTGTAAATTAAATACACCCAGTTCTAAGCGAAATCGGGTGGTAATTTTACATGCAGGAAACGAAAACGGTTTTGTGCCTATTGCTTTGCTTCTTTCCGCCAAGAATATCAATAAGAGTTTCGCCGACTATCATCAGGATATGGATGCCGAATTGTTTGAAAAGTGGTTTAAAGATACTTCTGTCCAACAAGGAAACAATTAATTTCAAACTTGTTGAAAGTTTGTGTGCAAGTTTGGGTGCAAAACGGGTATGGGCAAAAGAAGATACCTTCCTTCTAATAAGTGTTTTTGAAGGATATCCGGAGTTGTGGCAAATTAAGTCGAAAAGTTACCGGGATAAGAGTTAAAAAGCAACACGCTTTAAAATCCATAGCAGAAAAATTTTAAAGAACTGAGGCTGAAATTCACCGAAAACTTCATAATATGCGAACACAAGCCAATCAAGAATGGAAAAAAATTAAAAAAGAAAAAGTGGACAAGGTACTGATTAATTGCAGTAAAAAATTAAAATCGGTCTCTGACATACGTAGAAAATTTTTTAATTGGTTCGGATCTTCACTTCTCAATTCATCTAATCGCGTAAGCACCAAGTTCTGGCTATCCATTTAACCCATATTCTTTTTTTAGGCCATTTTTTTCGCTCTTTTCGTGAAATTTCTATGATAACAAAGCTGCAGCCCTCTTTCTACGGCGAGACATACTTTCACACACACTATATCGTGTAAACGTGCCTGCAATTACTGGCTGAAAGATAGGTCTGGAGAGTACTTGCTGCAAGAAATTGCCTTAAAATTTGCTTATACCCCCTTTACATGCAGCCATTGCCGCTGCTACTCGCGCTGTCCGTTGTCCTGCCCTGAATAATTCCAGGGCAACTTTTGAAGCATGCAACTATTTACATGCAGCCATTGCGGCTGCTACGCCCGCTGCTCGTTGTCCTGCTCGCAGTATTCTCCCTGATTCTCCTGATGGTAGTCAACTGAAAGGACAGGACAGCCGGCAGCATGTAAACAGACGTTACCGCTCGTGCTGCCACTTTACTCTTACAAGTGCTATCGCAATTTACTATCCCGTGTAAATGGCGCATTTACAAGCAAACCTCTTTACAGTGGCAATATAAAATGGGCTAAAATTTATATCCCTAAGTACGTGGCGAAGATATACACTAATTAACAAATACATGTAGTTATATAATAACAATAGTAATAATAATAATAATAATAATAAATTCATCATATAACTGGAGGGTGTACCAATCTAGCACATACTGAATATCTGCATCGTCACAACTGTGTAGCTAAAGTAATCCATCTGAAACTTGCTCTCATGTACAATCTATCAAAAGAGATAGATTGTTATCACTATATTATCACCATATTATCACTATACCCCTCAAAGAGTGTCTTAGAAAATGAAAACTACCGTTTATACTGGGACAGAACAGTGCTCACAGATAGAACAGTGGTAGCAAATCGACCAGACATTGTACTGGTGAACAAGACAAAAAAAAACACAGATATAATAGATATAGCTATTCCCAACACTAATAACATGAGAGAAACATTTCAAACCAAGTTGGCAAAATATTCGGACTTGTCGTTCCAAATAAAACAGCAATGGGGACAGAACAACGTGATTATTCTCCCTCTAATCATCAATCAGTACAACGGGAATAGTACCTCGCTCACTGAAACAGAATTTGTCAGCTCTGTAACTAAAAGAGTCTTTAATAGCAGACATGCAAAAATCAGTAATAAGTACTTAATACCTGTCAAATTGTTCATAACTTTTTAAACATAAAATAGGCACTATTCATCTTGTCAATACTGATGAGTACGAAGACACCGTCAGAGATGAGATTACAGCAAAAAATAATAATAATAAAAATAATAATATGTAATAATAATAAATTTTTTCAATACCTAACCCTTTTGCTTCAATACTTTTTCTGTCGTTAGGCAATACTTTATTTTGCACATGTGGAAATAGCCATACCTGGGTTATATTGTGCAACACTTGTCACAACTTTTTTGTAACGCCGTATTTAATATACAATATTTCCAACAGAACTAATTAACACACAATATCACCCTTAGGCCCTCCGCACATTAAGCTACTAAAAAGAAACGAATTACAAACTGAAATAACCATCAGTTTATATTGAGTCGTTGCCCGTGTATTTAAATAGGCATCCGCACACAACGCTACTAGTTACTAACTGGTTTGCAACGCATCAGCGATCAGTCTGTCGGAACTCGACATGCACAGTTTCTAGTCGACTGAAACTTCCAGTTTCTCAAAAGAACCACGCAGAGGGGCGAAAATGGTTGAAGTTTATTGACGTTCTCCGCAGCAACAAATGCTCTGCAATTAATATTTCTTTCAAATGTATGGGTGAACCCAATATCTCCTCTTCTGCCGGTTTCTCCTTCTTCTGTTGTACCTAATAATAAAGAATAAAGGCCCGCCGCTAGAGGTTTGTACGCCCGCGTGCAATACCGATTATTCCGCCCCATGTACAGTTGCAAAATATTGTAACGTTTTTACTATTTACTAAAAAACTAAACACTACGCGATTTGTCCAAATTAATTTATTTCTAACTCCAACACTTAATTTATTTCACACACAGATGTTTATGTATTTAACGCGCGGCCTCTCGCCCGAATATTTACACTTCGAGTCTTCAACTCACTCGCCTTGGGTCCGGCATTCCTTTTATACGCAGGTATGAGCCTTCTCGAACTTTCTCGATATTTCCAGGAAATTCTCCTCGGGTTTTCGGGCAATCCTATCGCATCGAAACGTCTCGGCCTTACGAGTTCATTCCCGGCGCTTCTAGAACGAATTCGTCGAACCCGAACAGTTCTAGACGTGTTTATTTGTTTTCGGCAAGCCGTTTCGTTACAATATATACCGTGTTTATTGCATTATCTCATCAAAATATTTAATGGCATTCGTATGCAAATATTCACAAATCTGTGGATTATTTTTTGAGAAAATTGCTGGATAAGCTGGTTTTGTTAAATTTCAAAATAAATATTCTAGATATGGTCTCTCTTGTTCAAGAGGAAATCCGGACACGCGTCCAGATCTTTACTTATGCTGTTTTTAGGAAACGTCGGATTCAATTGAGGAACGTTCGATCCGTTTCACTATTTTGTCTTATATTTAAACAATTGCACAGTTAAATAATATCTACACATAGGTAACCCATTTAACGGTTTAATAAAAATCGCTGCCAAGCTTACTTTTAAAATGTAGCATGTGGAAATACTTAGGTTATTTAAACGTAATAAATCGGTAGAAGTGTATAATATTTAAATATTTGGTAATTTTTACGTAACATAAAACTATAAATATTATTCTACAGAATTTGAACTTTTCTTGCCTTTATGTTTGCAAAATCTACTACGAATTTTCTCGTATCCAAGCTGTCTAGAATTTTATGTTAATCATGTTTAATCGAAACTATAGCTAAATTACTTAGTCTGTGCTGTTGCATTTTGTTGATCTGAAATTGTTTTGCATAATTTTTAACTCGGAAAAGGACCTTTCACCAACTGAAACTGGCAGTGTGAGTAATATTCTTAGCGCTATTGCTGTGTCGGGAAATGTTGAAATTAAGTCATTAGTAAAAATATATCGTAACAAGGTATACGGATCATTAGACTGGTTTTGTGGAAAGTCTAACTTTAAAACGCAAATTTCATTGAACAAATCAATACCATCAATGTCTGTTTCCCCGCTAGAATCGTCTTTAAACTTCAGATTTTATCTCTACAATATCTCATCAAGTCATCACTACAATAATTAAATAATTTATTGCTTAAAAAGCCAAATACGTCGATAAACGTTTTTAATTCTTCGAATCTATTCTTGAAAGAGGTTAGCGTTTGATCTAGGATTCTGAAATAAAGCTCTACTTTGTATTTGATCTTAGGGTCTAGTAAAACTTCATCACTGTGTTCACATTAAAAATGTGTAGGTCTTCTTCCTGGACGAATTGTGTTCATTGGTGGAAAATCGGCGTCTACGTTAAAAACCTGAGACGCATTGGTAGCTTCTTCTAATATTTTCTCAAAGTATTCATCCGTGCGATATCCAGTGAATTTATTAATCAATGTATCCAACAAAGTTAGACAGATTTGAAAATTCATTGTAGGGTTTTGCATCATTTTCCTCTTAGCATTAATTTAGGTTAAAATGTTAAACCCAATTATTAATGAGCAAATAAATCTATAATTTTGAATGCTCAACGCAAGTTATGAGCTTTGTGAGAAGTTGAATAATCCCACTCCGCCGAAATTCTCAGATATTTCTAGCAAGGCATCAAATATTTTTTCAAGGTGGTATCGTAATTTTGACTACATCGATTCTTCTAGACCATCGCGTGGCACTTAATGATTTTAATTTCAAATCTGGTAAATATTTACAAATTATCAGTGATCTATGGGTTTCATTTTCAATGCGATGACATTTCTTGTGGTTTAGCTGGTTCCCATAACAATGAATTTTTTTCCAATCAATTATTTTATCATCTATGTATTACGATCATTCAATTTGCCGCCCCCTAGACATGCCGCCCGCGTGCGATGCACGCCCGCTTGCGGCGGGCCTGAATAATAACATCTTCATCACTTGAGCCACTCGACATTTTTAGCACTGAATGCAATTCCAGTTTTATTCCAATGTATCAATTACATAATATAACCACAGTCGCGATAAACAAGGAATGACTCGATTTTATAGATTTTAGTAGCATCGTGTGCGACTCGTAGTTGGTAACTAGTTGGTGTTGGTAGATTGAGTTTCTAATTAGTTTAGTTTCTTTTTAATCGCTTAATGTGCGGAGGGCCTTATTCTTTTACGTTTACTTGCTGTAAAGTATGCAGTAAGAAGTTATTTTTATAGAGAACTTATTCAGAATCACATCTCAGCACTATTTCCAGTTGAAAATACGCTGTACGTACATTTTTTTGACAGATGAGTGACAGGCGCCATCTCGGGGCGATGCCACTTAAGCTACTACATATAGTTAATGTATATGTAAGCTATTCATATTATCTATATAAATAGGGCGTGTATACGAATTGGTCGAAAAGCTATACATGGCAACATTCCTTGCAAAAGTCTAAGCCGAAAAGCTCAATACCAAAATGCCATACAATGCTTCTTAGGCTTCACGAGGTGCTGAAAGTTAAATTTAAAGTCTTCTAAGAAGCGTTATTATGAAATATGCTTAGGGCAAAATAGGTTTAATTTTGAATAACACTACGAGTCTGTAGATAGATGTTTTCTTTCCAGTTTCCAGTTCCAGAAAATTCTCGAATTAAATCATGGTATATGTAAGAAATGTAAGAGATATTGAAAAAGGATTTGTAGCTCAGCCGGGATTTGAACCCGGGTCTCCCAATTTCGCGTCGGGTATTCTGGCCAACTAAACTACCGAGCCGCGTACCAATTTCATTCTCGGTGTTCATGTTAACGATATTGAGAGGATGATGCGGAGGACGAATGGGTTGTACGCAACACACCACACCTCCTCTCACGTTATTTACGTGATCGCTAACGTGTTCTCATTTTTGCAAATGTATGAATGGATGAAAATCCATTCATACAATACAAGTCCTTTTTCAATATATATTACATTTGTTACATATACCATGATTTAATTCGAGAATTTTCATCCATTCATACATTTGGAAAAATGAGAACACGTAAGAGATCACATAAATAACGTGACAGGAGGTGTGGTGTGGCGTACAACTCATTCGTCCTCCGCATCATCCTCTCAATATCGTTTAACATGAACATCGAAAATGAAATTGGTACGTATTTCAGTAGTTTAGTTAGTAGAATACCTGACGCGAAATTGGGAGACCCGGGTTCAAATCCCGGCTGAGCTACAAATTCCATTTTCAAAAATTCTCTTACATTTGTTTAGCTTTACAGATCATTATATATGTTTTCATATTCTTTTCAACATCGAAATATGTATGTTACTGTCCTCTTACAAATTGTATTGTTCACATTTCAAACGTCAAACACGTTTCAATATAAAACGTAATTAAAAGACAATAAGTACAAAATAAAATATCCTCATTCTTCTTCCTAAATCCTCACTCTTATCACTACCGGTCGATCGGACATGTCCTTACAACAGAAAACTGAGCCGTGTAATGTCTTAAAAAGCGACAACAAATCGTTAACGTTTTCTAATGTTATACACCAACTTTGAACGTATTACTATGTAATTAAACAATAGAATCATTTGTTCCGTTCCGAAATGAACACAATAAAAAAATACACGTTTCGCCACTTTCTTTTTCAACAAGTTCCCATGATAGCGAAAATCGAGAGAGGACGGAGATGAATGATTATTTTCGTGTGTATGTGTGTGTTTGCGTCTATGTGTTTACGTACGGCAGCTCTTCCATAACTAGATTCCGATTAGAGCCCTTCTCAAATTAACACGATTTCTAGTTCGTTACCCGGCTTCCATTTAACGACCGGATCAAATTTTCGATTAAAGCCTGATCTTCCCGAATGAATTTCAGGTGTACGGTAAACGGGGAGGGAGGTAGGGAGGGAGGCAGGGAGGGAGGGAGGCAGGGAGAGAGGGAGGTAGAAAGAGAGAGAGAACTTCCATTTTCTCTGCTGTGTCTTTCATTAAAAACAACTCGAATTGCCAACTTGCCGATGAAAATGATCTATCAGAACGTGTGACCACGAACCTCGAATGAAACCATAGGTAAAGGTTAGATTAGGTGAACGAAATGGTAAATGTTTATAAAAGGCGTCCAGCCGAGAAACTCGCATACCTCGACTAAACCTTAAATGAAACTCAACCGATCTTTAACCTCAGCTTATAAAGCCAGCTTAAGGGTTTAGGGAAAACATGTTACTAGTTTCATGTTCCATGTTATAAATGTATTATTGTATCAAAACGAAATAGGGTCCAATGAAGAGATAAAGGATCACTTTACATCGGTGGCCATTCCACAGTAACAGAATTTGGATACCTTTTGCCTTCCATAAAAACTCATAATTTTTCCCTATTTCACTTACTATCTTTAGATCAACTCAGCTGTTACTATATCGATGTAACATGATCCATTCCATCTTCACTGGACATTATATTATTTTAATATCATAATACAGGTAATTATTTCCATAAGCATTGGAAATAGAACAAAACTTGGGACCTCTTTAGAGTATGTTTTCATTTTGCACAAGTTTTATCAACACTTCATACTGGTCTATCTGACAGTTTCAGAGTTATAGCGATTGAAACAATTTAATTGTTAATAAATTTTGCTTGCACCAATTTACGAAAATCGTGGCACATATTCGTGTTCAGCGACTACAACCTGCAGGAAACGTTTCGTCCACTAGGTTCGTTTTCATTTTTTAGAAAATGACTCCTAGCCTATGGACAGATATTAATGTATTGTGCAGATCTACTATTATACTAACACCATTAACCACAACCTAGTACGGAAGAAATCGCCGTCAAGAGAAATATTTCTCGCAGATGACTTTTTAGATAAATCGCAGATCTACGTATTTATTAAGTCATTAGGAAACGGTTTCAAAGCGAGTGATTAAAATAGCTATTCCGCCGTATTCTTATTTCACTTTCATTGTGGTGCTCTTAACGCATTTTCCCCACTTTCAAACCATTTCAAAATTTTGCATACGTTTCTCTTTGATATATAATTTACTTTTCAGTAACATTGCGACCGGTTTTTCAATTTTTTACCGCCGGGGAAAGCGCACGCCTTTTGTTCTTTTTCTCGGTAATACAAAATATTATTGAATGTCACTTTCTACTGAATAATGAATTATTTTAATGAAAGCCCGAGACATAGGTACGCAGATTGAAAATATGGGGTGCGTATTAGAATTGGCATATAAAACACATGTAAGCGATTGGTTTAGAAATTGAATCTATATACACTAGAAGAAAGAAAAACGGCTATAATTCCGTTGTTGCAACTAACAATGTTTAGGTTTATCGTTTTTTATTAAGCGAAATACTATGTTCTGCTAAATCATACAGGATTAAATTGACCCCCCAAAAGAATTCAAACATTTAATCCCCTTGAAATTCCTTTACTTAACACATTAATTCTTTTAACTTCAGGATTAACTCTAACCTGAGCTCACCATAAGCAAATCAGAATAGTTAGTGGACTCACGAACAAAGTAGGTGGAATTGACATTAGTGTCTATGGGTATTCAGGGTATGTCATAAAAAGAATAAATGCCATATAAGTAGGTACTTAACATGACTATCTAACAATGGTCTACAAAGAGAGTGACAGTCTATTGTATTCTATCCTATTCTATTCGAAACATTTTAAAGTAGCTTATATAGGTGATATCTATTTATAAATCAGGTTAAGTCGATAGATCCTTAATATCCACGAAGAATTTGTATTTGTCGGGCTTCATAACTTCTTTGACAAATGTAATAATTGAATTAATTTAGTATCTAAATGTAATAATATTGACCAACCAAGAATGTGTGTACTGTGCCTAATATTGTCATGGGAATTCGGAACAAATGCGGCGAGCGGAGAAGTAAATATTTCTGGGAATCGGAATATTTACTTATATTAATTAATATTATTTAAACATTAAGAATCTCAGAATAAATTCTTCTAGACATATCGCGAATATTTTTATGCTATTCTAGTGTCGTTATCGTTGGAGAAAAACAAACCATTAGACATAAGAGGCCGACGAGCAAGACAGCGGAATACGAGTCGTAAGTCCTGAAGCTCGAGTGGGAAGATAAGTAGTAAAATAAATTAAGTGGTTTTCGGTGCAAACCTCCAAGGGTTTCTATTTTTTACATTAAATATTACTTTCTATCATACCTCAAATGAATATTTTTTAGTTTCGACTGCTTAAATTAATAGCAACTTATGTAAAAAACGGCATTAATTATATTTTTGAAAAGGCTAAGGATGCCTATTATTTGTTAAGTCGCGCTAAATATGAAATCCATATTTGGCGCGACTTAATAATGTTGTAACGAAATAGCTTGCCATAAAGATAAGCGCCCGTCGAAACGAGTCTCTTCAAAGAAATTCCTAACGAGATAGATTCGGGGAACCGGTGGAATTCTTGGAAAGCCGTAAAATATTCCAGAAGGTTCCCGAAAGGACAGGAAACGCCACGAAGTTTCTGGAACTCACATGCGGCTAAATAAATAGTCGGTCGGAGAGCGAGCGATACAGACAGTCGCCGGTAGTCGTAAACAGTCGTCGGTAGACTGGTCGAAGGATGTCGGCCAGGCCGGCCGTAAGATAAATAAATGTGGTTTATATAAATCAGATGTAAGTGCGATAATATAAATTAGATTAAGTATTAGTAGATAAGTGCTAAGTGTAAGTGTACAGATAAATTAGAGTGTTAAGTGGTCAAAATAAATTAAGGACAACTCGTGTCGTGTAGTATTTCTCGCGTAGGTAGAAACGTTACAATATGAACCAAAAGGTTTTATTAATTATCAATAAAACATTTGGTATAATAAACACTATAAAGACTAAATAATACGAAATATTTAAAAGAAAAGCGAGTTACAGAATAATAGTAATACAAAAAAATATTTCTTTATTGAGTAAAAAGATGTAAAGCCGTTTCTGAAGGTAACAATGAAATTACTGCAATTTCATTGGATCTAAAATAAATATAAATTTAACGCCATGCTTATATGAATACCTACATTCAAACAGATTTATCATTTTCAATAAGTTGAATTTTGTATAAATATAAATAAAAGGGGCTGTGTAATATATTAAATGTGTAAACTGGAATGAAATAAATGCATTTAAATATTTCTACATTTTTACACCATATCATTGACGCGCTGAAAACGCAATGGAAAACTCGTAATTTGATATTTAAATATGGAAAGTATTTTATTCAAATATACTACTCCCACGTTGCATCGGTAGGATCCTGTATATCGAAGCTGTTTTTCATGTAAAAATACAGGATCTTATCCTTGGGTGAGCAATATTAAACATCAGCCTTGATTATTTGCTCAACATTTACTACCTTTTTACGATATTTAAACATGGTGTAATGTACGTAGTGGGCTACATAAATCAACAGAAAATAATTAATTTTTTATCATTAATCACATACTAAATGTTGTCTTTCGTTATTATCAACGCGTTTATAATAATTGAAGCAATGTCATCGCAAGATCATCAATAACTTAACATTTGCCACCACGACGACCCAATATTTCAATTTACGTCTGCGTTTGCTACGGATTAATTTCTTTTTCCTTATTATTTCGTTTATATCTTTGCAATTGGAAAGTAAATACGACTTGTCTCGACATTTTGTGCGGTTTCCATGATGATCAAAACCATAAAATTCATAAACGATGCGAAACAGAGAAACAAGAATCGATCAGAAAAACGAAAAAGACGGTATGTGGAGCAACGATACTTTCATTTCTGGTACGAAGGAATTAGAAGCAAAAAATGGAACCCGACACCCACAATAAAGTACCATAATACTGAAAGATTAACAAAAATGTACCGTGAGAGGTGACAAATATAGTAACTTGATCAATTATATCGACGAACCCGTTTGGCATTTAGTTATCTGCAGTCCCCGGTTCGAAATAAACTCCCCGCTAAATTTAAGTCGAAGACACGACGGAACCGTAAAAATTTTATGAATGTAGGTCAGGGCATTCATGCAACGCGATGATTGAAAATTAATGTGGAAGGTGATGAAGTGAATTCTGATATATTGATGTGTACAATTTAGGGCGCAGCAGTAGATAAAACTGGAACCTGACAGGATTTTTAAACCTTTCTACCTTTCGTTGCATGGAGTGCAAGAACTGTTAGTATCTGACTAAATTATACAAAAAATGATTTTTAAGTTGACATGATGTAAGGGGTTTTACTGAAAAATTATCAGTAATTTTGTTTAAAATGGTCCACGTCATTTATTCCAACTTTATAAATTTACTGTGTTGAAACTGTCAATTCTTGCATTAACCTGGTAACACATTTTTTTATTGTTTTAAACTACCATGGTAAGCTAGACAATGAGAGAAATTCATAAAATGGTCACTGACAATGCTCTTAACCGAAGTAGCTTACGGCTACTGCTTCAATAAGAAAAGTTCAATCAACAAGAAACATATCAAATAACGTCAATGTAATGTATTAGCAAATTTGAATTTTAAACAATTTAAGTTATGAAGATAGGATGACCGTTTGAAACAGCCTGGAAATATACGCTTGAAAAAAATTATGGAAGTAGACTAACTAAATCAATGACATAAATCATGTTATAAAAGTTAATGTGGTATCGTCACAGACCCTTAATATAACTAGACCCGTTTGTTTACAAAATAATGTGTTGCCAAGATCTTAGCACATTCTAAGCGTTTTTTTGCGCTGTTGCATGAATGCAGATGACGAATTCTTTGCTTACGATTTGCGTATACATCCAGCCTACTTCGCCTGTGGTTGGTCAATCTAAAATAATATAGAATTTTGTTATGAGTGGCAACATCGCGTCCTAGTCTTTCACGTGATAGAATTCGTTGTGTACGCGGTTTGTGTGTATTTTGATAAAAATAGAAAACATTTAACAATGGTCAATAGAGGCAAGATATGCAACGTTTATAGCGATGGAGGGAAAGCCTCGGGATTGTCTTTTCATAGTTAAATAAAGAGATTTATTAATGACATTTTTTGGGGTTATGTATTATCTCAGTGGCGTTCTATCAGTGTTATTATTTTTGGTTTCCAGTAGATCCAATTAAAAGAAATATTTGAATTTCTGTTTTGGGACTTAGCGAAAATGATAACGTAACAAAATCGTCCTATATTTGCTCAAAACATTTCAATAAAGATGATTTTGTGTCTAAAATAGGTGCAACCGACAATGCTAGATATTTAAAGAGAGATGCTGTTCCATTACCGATGCATTAAGTTTTTGAACCTAAAAGTACTACGAGGTAATTAATTTCTACCCCGTAACTGTGTTTAATAGAAATATCAAATTTATAGATTTGTCAAAATTGGAAGCGTGACATTTTTTTAAATTTAAATTTCAATCCTTTTAATGTAAATTTCAACAAAAATATTATACTGGTTACTGGTGAGAAACAATTATTTGTTAAGATATGAGAAAAAATAGTAATTTTATTAACCATTATTAACCATTTTATTAAACACTAAACAATTTTGAGGAGTTATATCTCAGAAGCTAATGAGCAAAATAGCAACTTATTATGTATACAAAGGAGCGTCTTTCCGAGTACTTTCCGGCTATGTTTTCAGAATTTCATTTAACAAAAAATTCGCCGAGATAATCTATTTGTTTATAATCAAAAAAACGACACCAACTTTAAACAATGTAACCGTTCTACTAAATATTTTTTAATTCTGACAAAAGTATATGAAAGCTTGTTCCCTCTTATTTTTATAAGACCGCTAGTTTTATTAAAATCGAATAGTGGAAAAAATTTTCAACAATTTTGAAAATTTTCAATATTTTTCATAACAAATGTAAGAGATATTGAAAAAGGACTTTGTAGCTCAGCCGGGTTCAAATCCCGGCTGAGCTACAAAGTCCTTTTTCAATATCTCTTACATTTGTTACGTATACCATGATTTAATTGGAGAATTTTCATCCATTCAATATTTTTCGATTTTTCTGAATTGCAAAATTATTGTGCAAAATCTAATAAACCGATCGAAACGAAATTTACGGGATTCTTTTATTATGAATTCAAGATTTTGTATCTGTCATATAGAAGTGCTAACTACATTTTAAAGTGCCTAAAATAATAAGTTAAAAAAACACTTTTTTAGGCTGATTTTTTGTTGTTTATTACTATTTGGCAAAACCGCTAATAAATTTTTGAATTTATAACCTATACCATTTTATGTAAAGAGCGATTCTGCAACTTTTTCCTCTCTTCAACTTTCTTCTAAATTCAATACTTAAACAGTTAGAAGCAAAATAAGTCGGAAAAAGCGCGTTTTTTAATTTCTTTTGAAATTGTTGCATTTTAAACAATGTTCCCGACCTCTGCGCTTTGGAGGATAAGTCAATCCTTATTCTAGACATTATTCCCGAGGTATTCATGTAAAAACATTGCGGTTACCTCTTATGTCAGTCTAAAGCAAATTTCTGACAGATGGGTCCTGGACTATATTTATTATATGCATTATTACTGTCATGATGATTTTGATAATCTATGTCCTTCTATACTTCATTTGTCTCTGATTTCGCACCTTTGTTACCTAGCATGTAAAGGGCTTCATTGCCCGTTGATCTAAATAAATAAATAAATTATTTTCTTAATTTTGTTTTCTTTTTGCCCCTTATTATTGATACGCCTATGGATAGCTATTTTGTACGCTGTCAAAATTCGTCAACGGCGGCCATATTTCCTTCCCCCTTTACACCGCTCCTATCGGCTATGTTGGCATGTAAACTAACATCAGTTTCTAATGGGAACACAGGGTCTAGTTATATTAATGGTCTGTGGGTATCGTGCCGTTTCAAATTTGGCGTCGGCACTTTGACACCTTCTTCAAAACTTTTCTGAAGGATATTTAATTGCCGACTTATTTCCAACATGATAAAAATATGAAACACATTTGAAACGAACTACTTTGCTAAAAATTCTTTCAAAATCGCTGTTTTTCGACAAAAAAAAAACAAAAATTCATCCAAAACACCAAATCCCCAGTGATCAAAACTGTAAACACTCACCATTTCCTGTCTTAATATGGCGAGTTTCGCGTCTAGGCCGGTGGTGCCCCTCTTGGCGTTACCTCCACCATTTCCAACGTCGTTCATCGGTTTCCCTCCGTTATGCTGAGGGTAGGCGAGATGACTCGGGGCCACCGCCCCCGATCTAATAGAGGTGCTCCTCGGGGGCGTCGGGGGATGGTTCGGGTTTGACAAGTTGAAGCCGCTAAGGCTCTTCGGCAGGGGCGGGAGACCGTGCTGGAGGGAGGACATGTTCGTCGGGTACGTCAATCTAGAATTTGTGATGAGTCAGTCACATTGAATAGCAGCTGGCGACCGGTCATAGTTCGGTACAGAAGGAAATTGAACTAAGTCGGATCTTTGATCTAACGTGACTTCTTAGGGGGTGTCGTGCATCCAACGTTTAGCAACTTTTACAAGCATTGTTCGAAATGAATCAACTTATGGTGGTGATAGTTATGGAGTCAGTTGCAAAATTTTGAGCCGCTAGGCAGTCTCACTTTTCCAATTATATTGTAAATGAATATTCAATGTAGAAAAAAAAATTAGTAAACATAGTACACATACTTTCAATCGGGGACGTTAAACAGTCTATACGTTATCAGCAAACATAGTTAAGCAATCAAAAGCGTAGCTAAATCCTATCCCACATAAAATAAACCTCAGAAAATTTCGAAAATACCTGAGAGCATTTCAATATTCCTAGCCATGAGGTGTGAGCCAGGTGGTCTTCTACATTGGAGTAATGACAATTACGATGAAAAACATATACTTTTGAAGCCAATTCACTTTTATATTTTTGACTTCAATTGACTCGGCGTTGAGGTTCGACTTTTAAAAGTCGTAACACCTCGGTCCTGAACATGTATAAAATCAAGCAGCATGAACAGACGAGAGTTCGATACTTAAATATATACTATATATATATAAAATGTTGATAGTCGCCTCGATATTTCGATACCTACATCATCAGTTCAAAACGTAAACGAACAATAATTTCAGAAGGTATCGACTCCACTCATCCTATTAATTACGCAGAACCAAAAATAGCTACTCGCGAGGACCCAGAAGAGATCAAATCATATTAGAGTATTCGAAACGAAGAGAAAAATCCCCGAAGTGAAATCAGCGACGAAGGAGAAAATCAAACCTCTAAACGTAAAACCAGGTCTGAAATCACAGGTTGTCAAACTAAATTATTGTTCAATTGATATACATTCGCATAAAAACCGCTGTGAAGGAAGCTTGTGATTGTTGCAAATGCTTAATGATATCGACATTACGCCGAAAAACATTTCTTACACTTTCTAACGCTACTAAAAAAAAACAAAGCTAGCATTTTGTGTTCTAACTTATTACCTCAGATTTAACATCTTTTTGATTATAAAATGGTGTTTGACAAAACATATGAAGAGGCCATTTTTATTTTAAATTTCCAAGTTTTCCTTAAATTCCTAATTTAATTTATTTCATGGGTATAACTCGAAATCACGAAGCTAGAAATTTACATTCTAACCTGTCAATTTTTGTCTTGACTAACGAAACCAGATATTCTCGCAATTGTAGATTTCAAATAGCACTTTCCTAAAAGGGCGTAATAGAACGTTATTATGGCAGTATTAAATTTACTTTACAAAACAATTTATAAGATACACCTCTTGTCATATTTTTGTACCTCAACAAATGCATGCATTGAAATTAGTTCGTTTTAAAAATGGGGAAACCGGGAACAGTTACTTAAGAAATTTTTCTGGACGTTTTATTTTTATAAATCATATATTATTTAAAATTTCTCATATTGCACTCGATGTTTTACGTTCACAAAGTAGCCGTTCCTGAGTGGTAGATGTCTAGTTTTTGAAAGTCGGTGCAATCAGAAGTCAGCCGACGCCGTACGAGTTTAAATCTAATCCACCAAAGAATTTATAATAATATATATGTCATTATTTAAATAATTTTAGAGATACATTTTTGTACCTGATTTCCTGGGATTTCGCTGAAACACTGAGAATATGCTCTATGGGCTAAAATAAGACAAAATACGTGCTAATTAGGTCCCGGAAGTAACCCCTCTGGTATAGTTTTTTTTTCTTATTTTTTTTCCAGAAACAATATTAACTAAGGAAGATTTTTTGAACACACAAATTGATATAGAATTATCTTAGCTTTTTGATGAAAATATCTCTGATTTCCAGCAAGACCGCAAATAGGAAAAAACTTTCTAGTAGTTTTTTAAATCAAAATACGTTAAAGCCAAAAACAATGGGACTCCTAAGGGATCTCCCTATCCAGGAGCTTTCTTCGCATGCCCGGCGACTCCCGGCAGCGCACCGTGCAAAATATAAAAAAATTTCAAAATCAAATTTGAGACGAATGAAAAGAGCAACAGAGAAGAACGCGCACTGAGAAAAAAAACAGTGAAAACACAAAAATATCATAAGTTTATGTGTACAAATATACGTGAAATTTTTAACTTTGAATTGACTATAACTCGTAAGGAGCGGATTTTATTGCAGTAAAAATTTTAAAAAATTGCAATTAAAACTTCAAAAATTGCAAAAGTGGCAAAAAACACAAAAAATTGCATTTAAAAAAAGAAATGAAAAAATGTATGAAAAATGTTTTTTTTTCTTTTACCGTAACCTATCATTACACGAACCTACATTACATATATATATTCACAATTTGTTAAAATGAACTATTAGGTACATCTCTAAATTGGAAGCAGTAAAATTTTGTCTACTAATCTAAAGGTCTAAAGATCGCTCTATGTCCACTGTCGTGATTGGAGCGTATTGGAATTTGCTAACTAAATTTGGGTCTACTTCAAATTCTTCATCGATTTCTTCATCTCGTAGAGCTGCGTCATATTTTTTGATTACCTTAAAACCTGTATTATTTAGAATATTTACAAATTTTTTGCTTAATTGTTTCCCCGTTTCCCCTGACAAATTATTTATACAGGATTCAACAGAATTTATTAAATTAATTTGTTCATAAAGGGTTTGTCCTTGAATTTCCAATTTTTTATAATTTCGGGGAGGAATCCTTAATGTGTTTTAAGGTATGCTCATTTTGCACTACAAAGTGGAATTATTTCTTTCACTTTCTTTACAGAAATTGCATCATCTTCAATTTCCATCACAACTTCTTTAAATAATTGAAAATTAGTGACATAAAATGTCCTGAGAATTCTCTTTGAACACTTACATTTTTTTACATGCATTACAAAAAATTTCTTCCCCATCTGTTATCAACACTTCACCATTTTTGTTATATGGAGCAATCCGCAACCGTATTTTGGCAGAAATCGATTCTTTCACTTTAGGCATATTGAAAATTGATGTATTACTGCTTTGAACTTAAAATGCACACTAAAAGAGTAACTAAGAGTAGATGCGATGAAATTTGGAAAGTAAAAAGGAACAATGAGAGAAAAAATACATGTGTTACTCTTTTCGGTAATGTCGCCCTTCTGGGAAGGCTGGAAGGCAACGAACATGTGCTTTTTTGGGCCACGATGGGATAATTCTACTCGGAAAATATAAAGTTGTTATAAATGGATACAAATAGTAGACAGAATAGGAAATATTTGGAGCGCCTTTGTTCCTTTGGACGGTTTATGATTCTCAAAAGGTTTATACTGAGTGTAAAAATAACCGTGGGGGAGTCGAAAAAGATTGACGGGAGATTGTGAAATAAGAGGGGGTGTATAAGATGATAAATGATAAATAATAAAAAGGATATTGTTGGAATTCTAACATCGAGCTAATCTCGTTCAATTTTTTGAACCTCCGGCTTAGTCAGAATTTTAACCAATTACGCCCTACCTGTATGGGCACGAAAATGCAAATATAGGCAGAAAATGGGAATAACATCGAAAATTGCAAAAAATTGCAATAACGCCCAGAAATTGCACAAATTGCAAAAAGTTGCAATTGCAATAAAATCCGGTCTTTAATATAAGTATATTTTTAGAATTGCAGTTTGCCAAATTAATCTAAATAAAAAAATTCACTAAAACACAACCTTGGTACTTTATTGACACTAAAATATTAAATGTGAAGCTGACTTCCAACATACAAACGCCTTTTTGTTAGTGAAAATACGGAATGCTCAAAGAACAAAAAACATATTTTGTATTTTTTTAAAGTTTTGATTGCTTTTTTCAAGATCAAGAGGTTAGTATCGCATGTTCTCACTATTTTACTTCAATGCGCATTCTTCTCCGTATTTTAATGACTGCTGACTCGTCTTTGTTACTATTTTCGTTCGTCTAGAATTTGATTTTAACACATATTTTTTTATTTCAAGTGCACTGTGCGCCGCAGTGAGTGACAAGGTGCGTGAAGAAAATTTTACATTTTATTACTACCTGCGACATTAAATGCTTTCAGATCAAAACGCGTACGAGAAAAATTAGCAAGAAAGAAAGAAGGCAGAATAACAAATTTCAGAGATACAATATCAAAACAATTTTCGTTCGACACAATGTAACACAATAGGGATTACAATAGAAATCCCATCTTTATCACGATAATATTAAAAGGGCTTGAACTTGTCGTCAAAAGCCGTAAAATTTGCAATAACATAAAGTATCATTTTAGGACCTATAGGCCTAGACGCTAATAATACACCTGCAACTTTTTTGTACAATTAATAAAAATGGGCAAGTCTGTCTCCCACACGATGTGGAAAGTGGCGATGAATCGAATCTCGAAGGCATTCACTCCATCCCGTATGGAACCGACTTAATGCTTATTACATGGTTACGACGTTTTCTTTACATAGGTACCTAATAACTAATAACCATTAAAGTTAGACAAAATTGCAAGCAAAAAAATCGGCCGACTTTTATTTCCAATATTACTATACTGCCTTTAAATAATTTGGTTTACATGTGCAATAAAATGAAACAAATTAAACCACACGTTGTAAAATTGCCATAGTTCGACCCAGTGAAACTTTGTTTTGTTCCAAGTCGGTACGGTAATGGTTTTTCCATTGGCTGAATCCAGATCGGGATAGATTTTTCTTCGATTGTTCGGTGTCATGTTGATTTCTAGCCTGTTTCGTAAAAATATGTTACGTTTAGATCTTCTTTGAAGGCACTGACCAATTGGCAAACATTGGGACCGACTCTTCCCAACCTGCTATTCAATTTGCCATACCAATTCCAAAGGGTTTGTCGTCCTGTGTTTTTCCTTGTTGCAATTCCACATATTCCCAATTGCATCATTTTCGAGGCACTGTCCAACGAAGTAGTCATTGAAATGCTCCAGTGTAGTGTCTACAGGTGCAGATTTCATGATGAAAAAACACTCCCACCACTGCTTATACACGAATTACATGAAACTATGGACTCAGAACTCATTCAGATGAAGAAACTAACCAATTCTATAACGACATTCAAACAGCCATAGATGAATCTCACATTTCTTTTACTATTATAAGTGGGGATTTTAATGCAAAAATTGGAATCAAATCCGACGAAACCGAAATATCATTGGGAAACTTGGGAACTGGCAGTAGAAATGAACGTGGACAAACCTTACGAAACTTCCTTCTGAAAAACGGTTTATCATTAATGAACAGTTTCTACTACAAAAAACCATATCGAAGGTGGACGTGGATAAGCCCTGATGGTAGAACAAAAAATTAAATTAATTTTATCATTACGGACAAGAAATGTATACCGAATACATACTGTATACCTACCTGTATACTCTTATCACCGAATGGTAAGAGCAACAATAAACATCAATCTAGGCCACGAAAGATACATACTAACGAAGCATAAAAGAACAAAATATTGGCAAAACCCAGAAAATCTCGATGAGTACCAACAAGAGATTACAAAGACACTAAACGAAAATGTGTAGTCGGAAAGCATAGAGAAAATGAGCGAATAAATTACAAAATCCATACTTGAGGCAACTACCAGATGCTGCCGAAAACAGAAAAAGGAAAATAAGCTCAGCCAATATACACTACAATTAATGTCAAATCGGAGAGAACTACTGCAGCAAAAAAAACGTAGACTACCGAGAAATAAGAGAGCAAAACAAAGTTATATTTAAAAATATAAGGAAAGACATAAGGAAGTATAACAGCGAACAGATTGAAAAAACAATAGATCAAGATAAAAGCTTGAAAGTTTTAAAAAGGAAACTAACAAACGGCAGGAAAGAAATCCTAAAGCTAAAAAACAAATATGACAGAGAAACAACTAACAGAGAAGAAATGCTCCATGTCGTGGAAGAATTTTATACTGAGTTATACAGAAACCGACATAAGCTGAAAGTGGAAGCAGAAGAAACAAGGAAGAAACTGGAGTAATAAATCAAGGATCGGAAGAGATTCCCGAAATAACAATGGACGAAATTAAGCAATCGCTGAAAGAGATGAAAAATAATAAAGCTCCAGGCGACGATCAAATAGTTGTGGAAGCAGTAAAGTTCGGTGGAGAAACCCTACTAAAAGCAATAAAAAAGTTGTTTAATCTATGCTTGGACAATGCCTCCCTACCCGAGAACTGGAACAACATATTGATGAGCTTGATCCATAAAAAAGGCGACAGGGCAGATTTAGAAAATTACAGGCCTATAAGCTTACTATCCATTCTATATAAGCTTTTCACGAAAATAATAAACAAGAGACTGGAGAAAAAACTCGACTTCTATCAAACAACAGACCAGGCAGGCTTTCGATCAGGCTATGGAACGAATGACCATCTTTACACATTAAAGATACTCATTGAGAAAAGCCTAGAATACAATAGACCATTGGTGCTCGTGTTTGTCGTGTGTGACTTCCAAAAAGCTTTCGATACCATTGAAATGAATGCAATCCTGAAGGCGCTTAGCCAGTGTCGCATAGACTATAGATATACCCGTCTAATACACAATATTTACAGCAACTCGACCGCGAGCGTAAAAATCCATAACGCGACCAAAAAATTTCCCATACAAAGAAGAGTTAGACAAGGCGATACACTGTCCCCAAAAATATTCAACACTGTTTTAGAATATGCTTTTAAGGCTCTGAATTGGGGAAACAAAGGTATCAGTATAGATGGGAAGATGCTAAATAATCTACGATTTGCAGACGATATAGTGCTGATAACAGACAACCTCAAAGAAGCCGGTTTAATGATAAACGAACTGAAGCAGGCAACTGAAAATGTTGACCTTTACATAAACCAGCAAAAAAGAAAAATTATGACAAACCTAGTACTGGGAGGGACAATATTACTAGACAGCAAAGCCATCGAGGAAGTCGACGAATACAAATACCTGGGACACCAAATTAGAATAGAGACAACCAAACAAAGGAATTACAGAGGAGGATTGGTCTTGGATGGGCAGCATATGGAAGATTGAGAGATATTTTCGGTAGTGACGTTCCAATGAGCTTGAAACGGAAAGTATACGATCAGTGCGTGCTGCCAGTAATGACTTATGGCGCCGAAACGCTTACGTTGACAAAAGGCACTGTAGAGAAATTGGAAGTGGCCCAGAGAAGGATGGAGAGCTATGCTGGGTATTGGGATCCAAGATCGTATCAGAAACACCGAAATTCGACGAAGGACAGGGGTACAGGACATAATCCGGCGAATCACAGCATTAAAGTGGAAATGGGCGGGACATGTTGCGAGATTTAAGGACGACAGGTGGACCATAAGAATAACAAATTGGAGACCCAGAGAGGATAAACGAAGCAGGGGTAGACCATCAACAAGATGAAGTGACGATATAAAGAGGATTGGAGGACACTGGATGAGAACAGCTCAAGAGAGAACCCAGTGGAGCAGTTTAATGGAGGCATATATGTTCAGCAGTGGACTCAACATCAGGCTGGATGATGATGGAAATCGAACATAGCCGGCGGAATATATCTCTCCGTGAAACTCAATGCCACGGTTCTTCTTAAAGTGAATGTACTCTACCGCTGCTTAACCCACCCACCGAACCGCAGCTGACGTACACGGAGCTTCATGATACAACTCTGAAGTATTTTACAAGTTAACGTCCGGGAGGAAATGACTGACCAAATTTATAACCTGGCTCGTAGACTACTAGAGGTTTTCACATTAAAAAAAAAACAAAAACTACTTTCCCAGGCCCAGACCCGGGGGTAACTTCCGGGATATAATTAGCACGATTCGTCTTATTTTAGTCCATAGAAGATATTTTCAAAGGTACAGCGAAACCCCAGATCTCCAAGTACCAACCATTCACAGAGTGATTCATATATAAAACACGACTGTGAACACCTTAAATGAAAACGTGATCTATGATTATTATCCATAAGACTCTTATTTTCGGATAGTTTGTTATCACTTCAATAGACATTTTCTTTCTTATACGTTGGTTAGTTGTTAATAAAATAGCGTTAAACATACCAATTTGGTACGGTTTATCCTTCTGGTTATAAATTATATTAGGAGCAAAAGTTACTTCAACAAATCTATCTAATGCGAATTAATCAAACTCTATAGTGGGATAGTATTTTTTTTTATTGGTACGCTATTTTGCCTATTTAAAACATGCTTTGGCGTGCGTAAATTGGGCTTTTTCGCACGCGCGTGTTTTAAAGTCGCCATGGAAACGTATCAACAACGGCCATATCAACCAATAACAGAGCGTTTTTGGCCGTAACCGGACAAGCCGATCGGTTGCACGACGTGCGACGAGCCGTCACGAAGCGTCCCGAGTGTCATTCAAATTAATCATATTGGGTATGCATTTGGTTTTGGTATAAAAAATGGTACCAATAAAAAAAATCGCGTAAAGTATTCGTGGATAACTGCTCTTTCAAGCACTTGCTCTATTTCGAGCACTCCGGCTACGCCTTCGTGCTCGAAAACTCGCGCGTGTTTGAAAGAGCTCAATATCCACTCATACTTTAATATACTATAAAAGCATTGTTTTGTATTCCACTATTTATCGATTATACGTGCAAGAATACAAGACGCTGCTTACTCGAAGTAATTATTAGCTTGTCGATAGATGTCAAACTGAAAATATGGTTCGACGATCCACAGTATTTCCTAAGTATAGTTCAAAGTGTTAGAAACGTTCGACAAACGGGAGACCATAGCGGTAGTATGGCTAGTTTCTTGTTATCATTTTTTTAAACAATGTGTTGCTGCCACGCTCGCTTGGCTTCCCCTACCTTGGAATTACACGAATCTACACTAATCCGAATCCCTAGCGCGTAACGCGCACGTTGAAAACATATATTTTACAAATTCCCATATGTTATTTTTTTTCTCAGTGGTTATCGTTAATAACGTCCGTGAAATCAAGGGCTTTTAGAATTTCTACATTCACTGCGATATTTAGGATGTCGCTTCATTGTTCCGATGGTGCTGCGATAAAGGAAAAGAAACGTCCTTTAAAAAGCTCGTCCCGTTAAGCGTTTTTCATTTTCTTCAAACCTCTGTTCAATCGTGTCGTAACAGTCGAAAGATTTCGCCGTACGGTACCGTTAGACGTGATCTGTCTTCCGATAACTATAACGTTTACGCAAAATATAACTCACGCGATGGAACTAAATGAAGAGGACGAGCGGAAGAACGAAACAAAGCTGTTGAGATGTTAGAAACTTTGGTGTCAATAAACTCGTTGGTAATCAAAGTAAGGTGCACATAATCGCTCTCACCTTCGAAACGAAACACCCTCTACGTTTGCCTACATTACGTTTTTCTGATATAATGGAATTGTCAGTTGGGATCAGTTCGGTACATATGCCCTTTCAATTTTACACGATACAAAATGATAACTATAAATTAGTAAATAAGCAAATGACTAATTCATATAGCTGCTTCTTAACAGCCAATAGTTATGCTTCAGCAAAACTAGTTAGCTATATTGAATTATGGAAAATGATTTCAAACGTGTAAGCTTCCTCAAGAATACGGTTTCCCTCATATTAAACTTTAATTTGTGTGTCGAAAACGTTGTGTGACGGCGTAAGAATTCTGCCGATGTTTATAATAACAACGAAACACTTCATCACCGAGCTACATATTATATTTTCATAGAATACATGTATTCTTTAACTTGTGTTGTATATTTTAAGTGTTAATATAAATAAATAAAGAAGTAATAACTATCTGAAACAAAAACCAATTACCTTTTCTTCCTTTGCACTTTGAGTAAGATCGCACTTGGAGGTGCCAAGTTATTTAAATTGTTTATAAGTAAAATAATTGCCCATTACTTACAACCAGTTTTTAGCAACTTATTTCGAAGTAAATCAACCAGTTTTCCTTTCTATAACAATGTAATACAAGTTCCGTAGAACACTTTTCGTCAAGATCAGACACATATAACGCTTCCTGAAGCCACACATTTGTTTAAACATTGGACTACACGAGATAAACATTTAGAATATTTTATAAACCATTCAATTGATCGTGCTGAAATTTTGTACACGCCGAAAGATCCCACAGAGACCCTTGGAAAATGCGCTAAATATCATTTCACTTGATTTGTTGAAAAAATATTAACATTTTAAATAATTGCACAAATAAAGGGTTTCTTGCAAGTTTCTCGGCAAGTAATTGATCAATTTTGATAAACAGCAACTCAAATTAAAGACCCATCCGATGCATACAACTTTCTCATTCAACTTTTTCACCTAGAATGAAAGTGGAAAATCTTAGAAACGAAAAACTGAATTTTCCACTTACGAACATCGTTTATTTATCCAGGATGCAAAATTAGCTCTATCTTTTGATGCCGTTATTCTCAGTCAAACCCCCTCATATATGAGAAAGGTATCCAAATATTTTTTTTCATGAAACTGCATCTATTTTTTCCTGGCAACTGGGAAAAAGAAACTTGATTTGATCATAGTTATTGGCCAAAACTCCACCCAAAAACGAATTGGATAAGCAATGAAACAATCGAAACATTAACTAATGAATATTACGAACAAATAAAATCTATATTATTTTGAAAAATGTGAATCTGAAATAAGAAAAATACACGTATATGAACTAAGGTAAATAAAATACAAATATTTCTATCATCGGACAAAATTACTTTTGAATTAGAGTATTATGTACCAAAGATTAGCAACCTGCCTGGACCAAACAATACTTTTTTCCACGGGTCACTCCAATTTCAAAGTGATATGTTATATGGAACGATGAATCAAACTTTTCGAATACAATAATGCTAAATAGGAAACTTTCGTTTTCCACGATTAACGATTTCCATTTCATAACTATGGAGAAATTGATAGTGTTCTGAATAATTTCTTTTACGGAAAAGAGGATAAGAATCACTTATATGAACTTCAAAGGCACCAGATCTAATCCTTAAACGTTTTCGTTGCGGGGTTAAAAGTGGGATCATGTTGGTAATAAACAGGTTTTAGAGGTAAAGCATTGGATTTCATACTTGTTAATACTTGCGTAATAAAAGTATGTGAGGCAGTATACCACAGAATGGGGTACTGAAAAATATACAGCCTGTGAAAAATATTAACCTCCTGGCATACATGAACCGTTTTAATCGGGATTGAGGAATATATATACCTAATTGACTTCAACAACAACAGATTAATGTGGATCGCCTGTTTTTTTTTAAAGGAATCTGTTGTATCTATATGTGGAAAAATCATCACACTATACAGCTTTTCGACATCACCTTTCCGGAAATACTTTTTTTTAATATTTTTAAGTCACTTACTACTTTCATGCGCCTCAAAAATTAAAATCCCCGTTTCAGTACTTTCCGAAGGAAAGCAAAATAAATCATAAATCCATCCGTTTACATTTGCACTTCAAAGTATAGAGAGACCGACCGAGTTTAGTAATGCATTCAGTGCATTTTCCGGTGATAATGTAATTCCCCTCCGGGATTAATATTCAACCCGTGGAGCATCGGTATTGGCGGAATTGCTATACGCACGCCGCACTCGTATACATCCGCGTATTTATTAAGGTCGCTGAAGTCGTAGTTCGTAGCCGTAGCCCCCCCCCCCCCCGTTTCGCGTTCTTCTTTGTACTTTTTTTATAGTTAAACATCATACTTGAACAATAAATTGCAAAGTGAAAATAAATAAAAATAAAAACTCCTTTTGTACGTAAATGTGAGCGACGTCCCGTTCAAGCGGAATATTATTATCGCATCCTGAAAGAAAAAATTATGCGTGTATCATTGAGTTTGTGCAGGGAGAATTGTAAAAGTAACACCATCACGATGAAGCCGTATAATTTAAATGAAAGGCGGTTCCATGGGAAGACGAGAAATCGGCTATAAAGGAATAAAATAGTCGTGAGGTAAATGTTGGGTCGTATGGACGAAATATGTAAAGAGGGATCGTACTTATAGTACATGTATACGCTTTGTTGAACGCTAACATAAAGACACAAATTAAATATAATCATAGTATGTAACAAAATTCCATTAAGTAATAAAAATATTACAAACAAGATAACATATTAAAAATAAACAACTGAATACAACGACTTAAATAGGAATAAGTAATTTACAAAATACTTTACAAAATATTTTGCAATGCCGGGATAAAGCCCAGATGTAAAGCTAAAAATAAATGAAACTTTCTGAAATTTGTGTCTGTTTTTTAAGTCATGTAATGTATGCATTCTACTACATTATTTTTTTAAAGCGAAATATTCAAAAAGAGAGAACGAGCTATTCCACAAAACCACTTAATGAAAAGTAGATGATTTGGTGTTATACGATGATTGTAGGGTTATTGACTTTAAGTTTTCCGACAATAAGTCAGATGATAGATTATTTCGTGACCACGATGACTGTTTCGACTCAGAATCTCTACGGTACAACCGGCATGTAGTGTTTAGATATTTTAGTACCACTGCAACCTATGGAAAATAGTTTTTCGCTGATGGCTCAAAGACTATTAAGTTATGCAGAGAAAGTTATGTAGTATGAAAGATAAAGGTGTTTTTTTTTATATCTATAAAATGAGCCGTGATATAAAGGGAGATCTGTGAAAATCAGTAAAAATGCTATTTCGTTCAATGCTTAATAACTATTGGAGAAAAGGTTGTGTGGGTTTGCAAAGTCTTGAAAACGGAGCATTTATGATCCTCAATAAATGTGTAAAATTTCAGCATGATTCGATTATTACTTTATGAGATTATTGTAGAAAAGTGGCCTCAAAGAGGGAACTCACAAACAAATTCAATAACCTCTAAAAACGAAAATCCAATTCATTTTTGATTTCAGGTTCGGATATCTTGCATTTTTGGCAAATTTACAAATAGGTTTTTTGCAAAATAACTATTAGAACTTTAGATAGCATTTTTTCAAATATCAATTACTCCTCTATTTATTAACATTAGTGAACGATTCACACAGCTTAGTATTGCCAAAAGGAGTATAGTTTATGAAAAAATACTCGAAAGTACATAAATACGTAATAATGATGGCAATATTGTTACAAAAATAAATTTAAGTGCGTAAACAGGAGTTGCGAGAGCTTGCCGCACGCATTCATTTCTTGCGCACAGACTGCTTTAAAAGTGAATTGCAGTCGCTCTACTCGCGGAATTGTCATTACATTTGCTTCTAATTGGCCTATCGTCTCATTTTTTTTAATTTGTGGTAGAGCGTCGAGATATTTACTAAGGTCAAGTCAGAAGAGTTGCAACATGAATATCCCTTCACATACTCTATTAAACATCAGCTATCTATGGGTATTACAATTTTGTGCAAAAAATAATAAATTTTTTCAAACTGTCGCAAACATTTTAAATTATTACTCGTTGTGCACATCTGTTATTGATTTACTATTTATTAAACAAAATTGTAATAGAACCAGATTGTTGTTGATGTTCAATCAAGGGTGACGGGATGGTCATGTTGCAAGTCACCTTACAACCCACCCACCTGTAATTAAAGTTTAAAGCCACCTGGGCGAATAAAATCGCTGCGCGCGCAAGCTCCCACAACTCCTGTCCACACGGGTAGCTTTAATTTAATAAAATTACTACCGAAATCATTAATTTTTCTAGTTTAGAGTACTTTTCTATGAAATTATAATCCATTCGGAACACGAAGCTGTATGAATCGTTCACTAATGTTAATAAACAAATGAGTAACTGATATCTAAAAAAAATTGCTATCCGAAGTCTAATGGGCATTTTATCAAAAAATAATATAAATTTTACTAAAAACGCAAGGATATCTGAATCTAAAATCAGAAATAATAAGAATTCTCTGTTGTAAGAGTTATTCAATTTGTTTACAAGTTCCCTCTTTAAGGTCAATTTACGTTCAAAGTAACCTTAATAACGTTTGTACGAGTTAAAACCACAATAGAAACTCAGACAACAATATTCTTCATTAATTTCCTGTAACACAAAACCAATTATTTGCAGACCAAATGAAGTCATCCTATTATCTCCCAAACTTTATTAAGGACTGTTGTTACTTCAATGATCCACAAACTAGTAATGGATAGGAGAATAGCCGTCAAGCTGTTAGGGGTAGAAACAATTGACACTGCATTGCAAAATTGGGTTTAACAGATTGAGGTATTGGGTGGTGAATTTTTAATGGCAAAGTCAAAACCGGGTAACTGGGTAATGCACCCTTTGGTTGTAGACAAAAACATCAGCTGGTTATAGACACTAGACTTCCTTAACTATCGTGCGGAAATATATTTAAGATGTATTCAATTATTGTTTGCACGGAGAACGGGAACGTCCACTCTCACAAACCTTTCGTTTTCGTTCGCGTCCTCCTCATTCTTAATTTCTTCGCCATGGCCGTCCACCCCCATACATTTCGACCTTTGCGCCATCTCGTTTTTGTTTCCTTCTTCTTCACCGTAAAGATTCAGGGAGGGTTTCCGCTGCCGCCTCAGGATCTTCTCCTGATCGCTCTTCATGCATTGCAGCTCATCGATGAGCAGCTCGTGGTTGAGCTGGTCGTTAAATTTCACCTGGAACGAGTTTTTAATTCGCACTGTACATGGCAAAAATATTACGTAACGCACTTGTCGTTAATGGATTAATAAAATGCAATCGATCAATTAATCCGCTCATTCTTGGGTGACGATGTGAATTCTAGATCAAGGTCGGAAATACTCTAGTCACTAGTGGGGTTTCGTCTGTGATAAGGAGAGAACGATAGAAAAAAAAAATAGAAAGGAACGAAATGCAAGACAGTAAAAGAACGTTTTCTGTGTGATGCGAATTTTTCTCTCTCGTTTGCATATAATGAAACAGGTGTTTTGATTCGATCACATTGTGAATGCATCAAGGTTGAAGGATTAAAATACCGAAGATATATACGAAGCATATATGAGAAAAACGCGTGAAAGGTGTTTTGGGGCGTAGGTGTTATGTTTTCGATTTGTTTGTAGAGACGGGAAAAATATAGAAAAATCTAATGTCAAATATTGACCTTTAGGATAACAGCACTTAACAAATACTTGTGAGACTAAAACAAAGACCAATAAAGTTCTCTAAATAAATGGCATTGTCACAGGGGGTCAATAGACTATTTATTTAATCATACGGGGGCGGGGTCTGGAAAATTTCATGAAAAAACTTGAGCAGCCGATAATACCATATTGAACTTTTTGTCCCAAGGAGATAAATTGGAAACGAAACGAGAATAGCAAACAATAGAAACTAGAAGTTTCTAGAACAAAATCGTCGACAAAATAGATTTTGTACCTTTAGCGAAATTTGAAACTTTTGTAAATTCAAGAATTGAACCTATGGCTCCCACCAAACAAAAGTTTTACATTTTTTATACATTTTACAGCACCACATATTAAAAATAGCAAACATTGCTATTTCAGCAACACTACAACATGACTTTCAACCATCAACCAAAGTTTTAAAATGCAACATTACCCTTTTTTTGTATAAACACGAAAGGTTTACAAATAATTTTCGTTATCCGCCTCTGATATGGCTCACACCCAGTTTTATCAGATTCAATGTAAACCATGAATGGCGTACTTTTTGTGGTCAACATTATTTGTTATAATTCGATAAACGTAATGTTTAAAAATGTGCTGTATTGATTATATTACTAGTTTACATCAAATGAAATTATTTCAAAAACATCCTGCTGTTAAAGCTGTTTATGCACATCTTTCGGTACACATATTTTAAACTCTGCCTTCACCACCCACAACTGACAGTATTTCGTATTTGCTTTCATATTATGTTTAGGTGGTTGAGATTTTAATCATAAAATTGTGAGATACATCCTTTCCGAATTGGTTCCTCGCTAGAATAAGTATTTTTACAACTCTAAACCCAAGGTTGCGTATTTCGAGAGTAAAACTGGGCATAATTGATTAAAACCTAATTTATTTATTTTTATAATATATTTATTGGGTTGCTGAGGGAGATCGAATTGAAAATATTAGGATTAGATTAGGACCAAGTCTAATAGAAGTATTTCGAAAACTTCATTTATGTTAACTTCATTTCACAATTGTAAATTAATTTGCATTTAATGGACGATTAAAAACATATATTTATATATAGCAAAAAAAGTGGTAAAAGCAAACAGAGCCTATTTCAAAAGTTCAAGCCTCAGACGATTATATTGATAAAAATAACATCGGTCGATTAATTTATTTTCTGTGATTCGGGAATAAAGTACATTTAAACGATGTCTTTGTTTAAACAGTTATAATTGCAAACTTTTCAAGAAGTGTGAAGCTTCAAACACCACAAGTACATCAACCGTTACTTAAAATCATAAATGAATCTAGTCTCATTTCGTTTCCAGATCATAGTTCCATGGTCATTGAACCACAAGAAAATGAAAAATGACTCCGTAATACGTACGCAGGTAAAGCTGCTTCATAGCAGACAAACGTTTTCTGCGGTAAGTTCCATGGTATTAATAATGATTGCTGTAGCCGTTACGTAAGAAATTAGAAATTATAGATGTATGCACTTAAGAAAAATAAACAGCCCCGAGCAGGACTCAAACCAACTAACTTTCAATGGCTATACCATTTACGCTCTACAATTCGAAAATACAAATATATAGATTTGAAGAGTTAGTACGGTAAGAACGCACGTGTTATTAATGAAAAATATGACGGTCACACATTACAAAATGCAGAAGCATATGAAAAATGTCGCCAGACTTTGCAAAATGCATTAATTTTAAAACACTCTTTTTTGATCCTCGAGAAGATTCGTTATTACGCGATAAATGTTCAGGTAATGAACGCTATAAACACAAAAGTTAATAAGTTTTAAGATAAATGAACACTAACATACTGGGTGGGTATAAATTGGTGGAAAGTCTTACACGTGGAGACATTTAATCGGAAACCTTACTACCAATATCTCACGACGTGATCACCGGTCCATAGAGGTGTCTAAAGTTGAGATTTTTTTGTTTTTGAGTAAGGCATACTATTCAATAGCATTTGATGAAAATAGATGAAATTTAGAACAAACTAAAATTGTTCTACGCGAACATGTAGTTATTTTCAAGTTCTGACAATTTTTAAAATCCAAATATGTATTTCGATTCGTTTGGTTATTATAATTTTGGAACATATTAACGTCAATTCAATGAAGACATGTGTACATTTCGTATAAGTGGTTCAGGAAATAGTATATATTTTGGTATTTAAGTTCTTCACTTCGAATTTAGCTACGTGCATATTTTCCACTAATTTATACACGCCATATAGGAAGGGAAGCTCCTATCGAATTTGAATTTGTGCATTAGAGCAGAACGATTACCTTATACAAGCCAACATCCACTGAACATCCATAATTTGTTGGATTCCGAATCAGTTCAGAATCCAGGTTGATTTTGAAAACTCGATGATTTTCGACTTATACGCCTCACTTGCGAATATGCGCTTTAGGTGAAATGTACAATAACCTAAGAGTTGAGGATGATATAATCTTAGTTACAGTTAATGAAAAAAACGATACAAGAGAGCTCCGATCCGAATGTTTATCAACTGCGTCGTTGAAACCTAGACCATATTGTCAGACAAAACAAAACCAAATTCCAAATTCCTTAGAGATGGATTGAAAGAAAACTCAGGTATAACAATGAGAGACAGAGAAACAAATAAATGGTTTACTAAAATAGAGGTAGACAGGACACAGCGTGAATTTGCAAGACCATCCGATGAAGACAATAAGTGTCGTTTAGGCTTTTTAGATCTAATAAATGAATGGTGGCGCCCCTCTGACTTGGGCACTGATAGACTGAATGAAATAAAATGTTCCAGATGACTTGCAAAATGTTACACATATAAATGACACACTTTGAATTATAAGTTCTGCTGCATGGAGACGGAGCAAATGTTTGATAACATCCATATGATAGAAAAAGGTTAAAGAGGATACCTCACTAGAAACGGTAGTAGTGTCAACTCAGGTAGTTCATTCGGGAGGAGCAATGGGGTGTACAGTGAAAGCGTAAATTCGAAATCTGCTTGGGGTCGTTGGTTCTTGAGGGTCTTGGACGAAATTTACATTTCGCTTTCAATTTATTCAGTTAGTTCCCTCACAAACGAGGAACTATTTCTCACCTGCTTGCCCCTCTCGACTGATTCGCCACACTCCGGGCTATCTGCCCCTTTCCCGCCCTCCACCTCCGCGGTGCCGTTCTTTATCACGATCACAGTAGTAGGTACGATCTCCGTCTGCATATTACTTATGACGACCCTGTTGTCCACGTCCGAACTAATTTCAACCCCTTCCGAACCCTCACTAATGACGATCTTCGAGCACGAATTGGAGTACTCCGAAGACGTATCGTCCGGCAAATCCAGGACGCTGGCGAACATCTCGTCTATCAGCGTGTTGACATGATTACGATCGTTCAGCATCTGATCCCAGTTCTTCTTCTCCAGCGACGTGCTGCTCGAGCTCGAGGTCGTCGAGGAGTCGCACGATTTCTCCAACGTGCTCGAGTTCGATTTGGATGAGTGGAACTTTTGGTCTGGAACAGACGCCGCCAGTTTACTCTCCGAACGATGGAAGTGTGAGTGGAGATGGACACTTTTTCACGGAGCGAAGTAAAATTGAGAGAGAAAAATTCAGCTGTGAAAGTACGAAATGAAAATTTTGCGGTTTTTAACGGATCCCTAACCCATATAATCCGTGACTTCTTTTCGGCTTTAAAAAGAACTGGTAATTCACAGAGTGGATCAATAGTAACGCAAAATGGTACTGGCATAAAAAGTTATTTTATAGAATATATTTACTTTCATGTTCGAATTATTGAGGTAGATACTTGCCGTTGTAGCCCGGGAGGTCGACCCAATCTCACCCATATTTTCTATCCTCTAAGAAAGGAAAATTTCTGGTTCTCCCAGAGGGAATACGTAAGTTGATTCCCAAGTTAATCAGGGTCAAAAATAACATACCAATTGGTTCCCGCAATTTTTGGTTTACCTGACCTTTAAGTGTAAATTGGTTCCCAACGTTTTCACTTACCTGAGCATATACAAAACACTTTTTCGCGTGTAATACTGTTGTACTTCTGGGTTAAGTGGGCTACACTATTTTTGTTCTATTCGCTATCGCTTGTCAGGGCAAGATGGCAAGGATAAACAATTGAGGTTTAGTAAAACGAACAGGACCGATAACTTATTTCGACTGTAAGCCGTTAATCCCCTCGAGCAACATCCTGTAGGGTAGCCTTATCGGTTTCGTACCCTCCGTGGTACAACTGACAGCCACTGGTAATGAAATATTCGGGTAAGCGGGTGTAAGTGTATATAATGTCAGGCGGAGAATGCGAGTTCGGACCCATCCAGCTCAGGTAGTCAAGAATTCGGACCCGGTATAGGTGCGGATTCGGACCCACACAGGTGTCATGCTCGGGTACCATAATGTAGTTATGTTAACGTAGTAACACCTAGCAAACAAACATTTTAATAAAAAAATATGTTCAGAAAAATCGGTTTTTTGAGCGCTTTAAAACGATACCTCCTTCGATAGAGTTCAGAGTTAATTTTATACTAAATAAATCAGGTTTAATATTTACTGTAAATCGCATCTAAAATGTACTGTATTAATTAAGTTAGTAGATGAAATTTGCAAAATATATACCCTTCAAAATTGTCTTTATGAGCTCTTCAATTTAATAGCACACTCGATATAGTAGTCCTCCCTTTGGACCTGCCGCGAGCAGGTAGGCTGGGTCCGAACTCGTATTGAAACCCCGCTGTGTGAAAGGGTAGCGGGTTCGAACTCGCACGCGCCCATGTCAGGTAAACGAAAAATCCTAGGAACCAATTTGTACATAGATAAGAGGCACTACTACCTTTTAATTTCTTACCTGCCGGGAACCAATTTACCAACACCGCTCCCGGGAGTCCAATTTATAACCGCACCAGGTTTCCACTTTATAACTAATTAGTAACTATTGCATAAATTTCACTCCCTTTTCCACCCATTTGGTAAATAAAATTCGGCGTTATTATTTTTTTTTCAAGGCCTAGGCTATGCCCGTGCAGAGTTTCAAGTTTCAAACTACTCGAGCAATATCTTAGAATAAAAAGAATCTATGTATACTTGAACCAGGTTTACAGCCTAGCTATTTAGTAACTACTGCATCAATACTATCTCGTTTTCATCATTTCGGTACATGAGATTTGGAGTATTTAAAATTTTTCGAGCCACTCGGAGGTCTAAGCTATAACTGTTCGGCAAGTGCGTAGGAATAGAAATAAAAAAATCCACTCCAACTTTTTACCGATTCGTACGGAAAATTCGGGCTTTTGGGATTTTTCTGGATCAAAGTTTCAAGTTTCCAGGTAATCGGAAGGTGCCTTACATTTTCTGATATGCCTACACATGATACATATGTACAACATATAAGAATATTCTGCTTTGTATATTAAGTATTGAATTAAATTTCGCGAAAACGACAGGTAACACCCCTTAGCTGCCATTAGTGACGTCACAAGTTAGTAAAAATTCGATAATCCTCTGAATTTCCTTTTCTAGGGGTTAAAAATAGAGCTGAAGTTATTTTCGTCCGAATACTATAACGTACCGTCGAATAAATAATTCTGAGATACTTCACGAATAATTAGAAAGTTGTAAGGGTTCAGCTCAGGTCCCCGAGTGGCTCAAAAACATTTCAAAACTCCGAATTTCACTTACGGAGGGGGTGAAAATGGTGAAAAATTAATACAATAGTTGTTAAATGCATAGGAAGAGAAAACTGTTACGATTTTAGATTCCTAGTTCTGGTTTCCTGGTTCGGAAAAAGATTGTTGTGCGTCATACACAGACACGGTGTATTTATGGCACTTATACAAGAGTTAGGACCAAATCTTTGCGAAATTACTATGCGTTAGGAATTCGCAAGAGGTAAAATCTTCTTCAAATTTTTGACATGTGGTTTTCACGAAGTCAAACGCTAAGGGTTTTGCCATTTTAGGACAGTGAAATGTGCCTCCGGCTCTCTTAAAAACAAAACGCGCTCATCATACAGTCATCATGAAACATAAGTACATCATGTAGGTACTCATCATGAATACATGAGTACATCATGAAATACAACTTTCGGCTAATTAGACTACCTCCAGTTTCTTCATTGCAGATTTTTTTTTGTATTACTTTAATTGTATGGTTATTTATTTCGTACAATACGTTTATTTTAAATTTTGTTCGAAACATTCTAACTGCGATATCTCGAGAATAAAAAATGTCCATTGGACTATTTTCTAATATTTTATTGTAATTAAACCATAGTAGAAGAAATATTCCAAGTTTGAAACACCTTGGAACAGATTTAGGAAAAAATACATTAAGAAAAAAAAATTAAAAACAGTATTTGTAATAAACTTTATTATATATATTGACAGTGAAATAAATAGTAAACGATTAAAAAATCCTGAGGTAAATTTTGAAAAAATTTGCAAAAAAATCTAAAATTAGGAAGATTATCTACCTAACATCCTGTCTCGGTAGATTTTAATCAAAAGCTTATTGAAAAGTTCTGGTATGGTAAAAAGTCTAAGTACAGTGAAACCTCCGGTTGTGGACACCTCTGTAATATGGACACAGGTTTATGGACACTTTTTCTATGTAACCGTCAATTTTCCATAAGATATTTCCTTTACAATAGGGACCCTCTCTAATCTGGACATGGACACTTTATTTGCGGCAAATGTGGACACTTTATTTTGATTTTACCTTATTTTAACACGAAAGGGATAAAATTCTCGTAATCCATTATCAATCGGTGTAAATTTTACTGGTTTTCTAAGAAGGGGTAGCTTCTGATCGTTTAAAACGTAGGTAATGCGTTTAGAATTAATTTTGTCTGAATTTATCGTTCAGTAAAAGGGCATAAGCATAAAATATTCAGTTTAAATCTATCATGTCTATCGTAAGCATTGCTATGGCACCGCGGAAAGAATTAACAGTTAGTAACAAATTTGATGTTATAAAATTTTCCAAATCTAACAAATGTGGAGTGCGAAAAGTGACGAAAAAATTTAAAATTTCGAAGAGTTACGTTGCTAACATTTTGAAAAGAAAAGAGGAAATTTTGGAAACTTGGAGAAGAGGAAATGAAAAGGAAAAACGCCACGATCCGGAGGAGGAGGAGAAGAAAACTTAAAAGTGTCATGAGAAAGTAAATTACTCAGATGCTCTTCGGTATTCAGAGTTGTTAAAAACTTTTTTGCTTACAAAAATATGACGCTGAAGGATTGAATTTCATTAACAATTTTTAACTTCATTTAGAAGAGCACATTGTGTCCAAAAAACTTTTTTTTTGACACAATGTGCTGGACAAAATTTTTGCTTCCCCGGGTGACAGTATTATAGAGGTTTCACTGTACAAAGTTTGAACTGTTTGTGACCGTTAATTTCAGAGAAAAACGTACCACAGGTACACAGACATTTTTTAAAAACATGTTTTTTGGACTCAAAGGACTCTAAAACGTCTAGAAATGCTAATAAGTCAAATTCGAAACATCGATCCGTTACAAAAGGTACTTCCCATTTCTCATATATGAGGAGGTAAAATAGTAGAAACAATGTAACAACAGTAATTGAAATATATTTTTTACGGATTACTTTCGATTGTGGAACGTGATTTAATATGTCAAAAACCCATTTTGGCTATTTCTGGGTGTTTTCCTTTTATTAACTCCAGCGGAAGATTTAATCTGTTTTTTTTATAGTATACTATAAAAGGGCGGATGAAGTTTCTACCAGACCAGGTGTTTTACGATGGGTTGATGCGAATTTTCGACCCGATGACCGAAAAGTTAGTTTTATTGTACAGGTATTTTCGACCCAAAAGAAATTTAACCCTGGCGCATTGGTGGTTGAATTAGGAACGGGCAAGGACAAGAGGGCAAGGAAAATTTGAGGGAAATCCCATCTATATCACGAAAATATTAAAGGGCAAGGGAATACGCAAATTACGGAAATCCCATCTTTATCACGAAATTATTAAAAGGACTTGAACTTGAACCGTTCCTATCGATACACTTCCTACCTACCCGTCTTAAGGCCGGGTCGAAATTTCTTGTAGGCTTATTTGACCCTGGATTAAAGCAGGTACTCTCAATATGTATTTCGGGTCGAAAGTTCGCCCCGCCGCTATAAAACTACTACAGAACGGTTAGAGCTGTGTGAAGACGTTAAAGGTTTTTTCTCCCTCTTCAATTCATACAGCAATCTGGTAATTTTTGAACTAAATAGCCTATAAAATTAGAGTAAGACCTCAGAAAAATAATTCGGTTACATTGGCACCTCGAAGTATTCTGGAGCGTTCCAATTTTGTGTCGAATGTTACAATGTTATTCAAAATAACTTCATTTTTATTATTAGTAAGGGATTCCACACATGACAGTAAATTCAAATAGCAAAATAAAATGTTGGAAAAACTGTTTTATGTACCTTGCGTTACTAATGACCTCATTATTACACCGAAAGTAGTGTAATAATATTCATATTATTACACTACTTTTGGTAACTTTTGGTTTTGTTAAATTGTATGTGAGCCTGTCATGAAGACGTGCGTAGACGTCAAGGTTAAATTAATTGTTAGTATTTCAATAAATTTCTTGAGCAGCTTTGCATATTTCTAGGGGTGCACAGGTCAATTCTACATTTTTGTCTTCCATTTCGCGCACGTAAGTAAGTAGCTATTGAATTTGTCCTAGGGCTACTAGATTTTCAAATTTGAAACTTGAACAGCCAAAATTTAATGAAGTAATAAAGCAAAGTAAATAAAATAGCATATTATATATTACACACGTTTAATAAGACGTATTGTCCAACTCGTCCTATTAAAGCACTCCTCGCTTCGCTCGTCGTGTCTTAAAACTCTCGTGTGACAATACTCTGTCTTATTAAACTAGTATAATAATATACTATTTCTATTGATTTTCACATTATAAACAGGTACATAGAAAAGAGGGACCATCACTTTTGTACTTTTTTTCACTATCGAGGTACCATACATTTTTCACTGTTCGAGCAACTATCCGGAGGGCCAATTATCGCGCCGGGCTAGCTGTATGGTGGCAACTCGTGTTACGATTGTTTGTATTGTCGCGTTATTGTATCTTATGTGACATTACAATCAGTAATTCAGATGAATTTATAAATATAAAATCTAACACAATTTGTGTCACATGAAATAAATGTTTTTGAATTTATGTTACCAGAATCATATTGCTGTTTTCAATAGCCTCAAAACTCTTCTGAAGATTTAACATTTTATACAAATTTAATATGAATAAAATACATAATTTTATAGCAATAATAGGTATTAAGAAATGTTCACGAAAAATGATATTTAGTTAGCTCAAGGAGAATTCATATGCATTGATTTTAACTTTGTTTTGCATTTATTATGTTGTTTTGCATTGATTTTTACTTTTTTTAATAAATATTATGACAAGTTGTCCTAAATTCAAACTTGTAACGGATATTATCTGAAATGAAAATATCTTGCATAAATCGTTCATCGAAATTTTCTTCAGGTCCAAGAAATTAGGAAAGCAAAAGAAAAGCGTACTTGTGATATTCGTGAAACCAAAAGAGCACAACAGTCCAATTATCTAGTCAATGTGTACTGGTACTTTTGCTTTTACTCAAACACTCTCCCAATATTTTCAATAGCAATAAGGCATCCGCTTTTCTAAAAACGTGCGTCCCTCCAGAATACCTCGTAGACATTTAGTCCAGGTAAACAAAGTTAGATTTATTCAGATATAGTAAACAACTCAAGTTATTAATATTTACCGATGTTGTAAATTATGTATATTATTGTCCATAAGTAATTATTTTACATTAAAGAGCTCAATATAACTTTCAGAAATTAAATAAAATGATCACAAAAAGTGACATTAACTCATGTGTTAGCAAAGCTATTTCTAAAATGAAATTAATAATCCCTTCTAATTTAATAAACTTAGTTGGCTTTAACGAAAACAGATGACAAAATATCAAGTTGCCACTTTATTCGTAAAGAGACATTAAAAACAAACACAAATCAATCAGTACCGTACAAAAAGAAAAACCTGGGTATAAGGTCTATTCTGCAAGTGAAAGGGTAATTTTTGACGGCTGTTAAAAGAATAACCACCGTTAATTGTCGCGGTACGATTCTGTACACGAAAAAACCGTTAATTTTAACGGAACGTTATTTTTTAACCTAAAATGGTATTCTGCATCACATGAAATGGTTTAAATTCAGTAGGTAAAAGTTATTTGTGAGGTTAACTTTAACAGATCGTTTGTAACACGTTAAAACGGCATTTGATGGATTATTACACTTAATGATAATGGAAAACGACGAGAATAGGCGACAAATGTAAGTTCGGCGTGAGATATGAGTTTTTTGTTTGAAATCGAAAGCGTCCACACGCATAAACATAAACATAACCTCTAAAATGTGTGGTGTGTGTAAGGTTTATTTGGCCTGCGAATCTGTAAACCTCTAAAATATTCGTATCGCTTGACGTACTATTGACATAGAACACAATTTGTCCTATAACATGTATGAAAACTGCCGAAAACACACGAACATTTTAATACCCGTTAACATTACTCAATACAGAATACAAATGGGGGTTAAAATTTACCTTTTAACCGCATCCGTTAATTTTAACATTTCACTTACAGAATTGCCACTTATGTTGGGTAAAATTATATTGATAGATGAATACGAATGATGGTAACTCTTAGGGCTCATACATAGAAACCATCATATATTATGACAAGAGAGAAAATAGCATTGCTGCTATAGACCGATTCTACAGAGTCGCAGGATGGAATAAACGTGAGAGCGAGAGAAAGGCCATACATTTCTCGTTGGCTGAACAGAGAAACAACTTTTGCGAAGTTGCTAGCTCACGAAATATCTCAGTCATCCGCCTCGCAGGAGACGACCCGAGACCGAAAAGCGTAAAGCGATACGCGTTAGATGCTTGGACTTGGACTGCGGCCGGCAACGTTGCAAAACATCGTTCTCTGTCTCACTAACGAACTACTATAAGTTTCTCGTTTGCTCTTGTTGGATTGCCACCATGCGTTTCGATAGAAAACCTCCGTATATGAAGCATATCGTGATATAGCGCGGTACAGGGCTATACTATACTCTGGTAATGCTGTTTTCTATGTCTGTCATATAATTCTTTTCATGTGAACCCTTACTTGAATGTAGAAAGAGAAACATAACGGACACTTCTAATTCTTGTTTCTACTTTAATTTTATACCTCTTAATTTAAGTTGCAAACATGAGAAGTAGGCCAGCCCTTGCTCAGACTTCAGATTAAAGTATCTAATCTTAAGTTAGTTTTAAGTTAGGAACATTTGACACAAGCACTGTTCCGCGCTCAACTGGAAGAGAAAGGGACAATTGCTGTGACTGGTCAGTTCCGAATGAGATATTCTGCAACTACCGTGGTCAGAATATATTTCTATTTTAAAAAATGCCTAAAATGTGATGTGATGTCTGTAACGATGTTTCACAGAACCAACTCTTCAGTAAAAATATGGAGTACCTTTGTGGTACAATATAAAGTGAGAAAAAACATTCGTTAGGAGTAAAGGAAGGAAAACACCCAAAAGTGGAAAAAAATGAGGTTGTTGACATTTTCAACTATTTTCCACAACCTGAAGAAAATCATTTCTTCAAAACACGTCTAAAATTTTGAGTTTTCCGCCATTTTTTTTAAATAGCATACCGTCGACAATGAAAAACCCTACCATTTAAAATGTTTCTTCCATGAAAATAAGGAGGTATGGTCAATAAACCGAAAATTAAGTTTGACTTTTTTTGAGGTTATAGGAGGGTCTAGGTCTAGAGGTTTAAAAATTTGGTTAAAATTATATTATTTATGTTTTATAAGAGGGTACTTTTTGTTTATTAAAAGGGTCTAGAGCAATTTTCAGAGTTGATATAGTGTATTAGTACTTTGTTTTAAAGAAATACCAAAATGACGCACATCACACTTTGACCGCGGCTTGTAAAGTTCGTTCCCAATCATTTATCGTCTAAAAGTGAGAGAGGGAAACTATATACAGTATATAGTTTCCTTTTATCGCTCACGTGTATTTAGTATAGACGTACAGAGTAGTTTAATTTTAGCCATATATACATAAGTACGCTTTCGTTTGGTCCAGTGAATTCACACCCAACGCTAAAGAAGCTTCGCTCCAAAAAGAATCGAGATTAGGTCGACCCCCCAGATAAGATGCATCGGCTATTTCAAATGTGGCGGTAATAATTTCGATTTTCTTTCTATAAAACAACCGATTATTTTTTTCTAATTTAAGCATTATTCTACCTACTGAACTTTTTAAAAGTATTCTTCTTAAAATCTTACTTGGGACAGCCAAAATACCGTTAATAGTAACTTGCGCCAGAGGCCACAATGTACCTGCATACTAAGATCGAAAAGGCATTCATGTAATATTGAAGATTATAGTGATCCAATTCTAATATTCGACAAAGATATGCAAATAATTCTTATTGCTCATGCTTGTGTTGGCGTCTGCAAACCTCTCTCACCAAATTATACGAGGGTCTGTCGCACAAAATATCATAAATAAATACTGTGTTCTGCTAAAGGGTAAAAAGCAACTTTTTGAATGCGCTCGGTACACCAGCATTTTGGTTTCTGCCACCAGTAACTTTGTATGGACTACACCTCATTCAACCGTAGGTATGTCAAATATTTTCGGGAAACTTCTCACTGAAAATTCATACCACTGGATGTTGAAATCAATAATGATTAACATATCGAGTATGGATAACAAAGAGCACTTCACAATATTTATAAGATTCTAAGGTTATAACTGTTAGTTTCAATTCGGAATAACTTTCTACGTGAAAAATTGCGCTTTGTGAATACTCTCTTTGGATTCACATATTTAAGAACTTTTCTCTCATTTTCACCTCGAATATATTTTAACGTATCAATCTAATAACCTTGAACTTGATGATAACTAGATATAAAATTTAAAAGTCTATTTCCGTTACATCATCATTTCTAGGGCAGTTTTCCATTTGCCGAAAGTAGATCAACTGCACCGAACGCGTGACTCAATGTTAATCTTAATGCCGTCCAATTTATTAGGCATAATTGATCTCTGAAATAAATCTAATCGATTCCGGCCAGTTGGATACAATAAAGCAAGCGATTAGAAAAATTTTCGGACCGCCGTCATTTACATAAATGTAGACATCAAAATTATTAGATAAGCGGTAAACAAGTCTCTCTGCCTTGCGTCAATTAACCACACATATCCGAAAGGTCAACATCTTCGGAGTGTCTGAGTCAGCGAGTTACTTAGCTCGCAGTGCAAACATTTAACCTAACGTTACTTTATGTTGATACTTACCTTCCTGTAAGTACGCATCCTCGATTTTGACGATTTTCTCGATAAAACCGTCACGAGCTGTGCTCAAAGTGTCACGCTCCTTTGTCTTGTCAACGGAGAGACTATCGCATGTTTTCGGCTGTTCGCCCAGGAAACTATCGTTCCTCTTCGACTGCTCCTCGGTAAAACTATTATGTTCCTGTGCCTTTTCCTCGGCGAAGCTGTCGCGTCTCTTGAGCTTGTCCTCCGAGAAACCGTACCGCTTCCTCGGGACCTCTTCCTCCTCCTCCAGGAGCACTTCCGGTTTGTTGCTCCTTTCCTGTCCGTCATTTTTTTTGATTATCTGTAATTTGTTGCATTTCACGTTCGACGATTGGTAGACGACCGGCCTCGGGGCGCTCCTCAGCTCCTCAGAGATTGAACGGACGAACACTGGGGGTTTGTTTAGCGTCACGTTTACTGCGAGGCTCGATTTCGATTTGACCATCTCGTTGGTCCCTATAACGATTCAAAATAACGGACCGTTCGAGGGCGCATGATACGAACGGTTTGACGGAAGACTACGCCATTCGTGGACTCAAGACGAGAGGGTAGGATTTAATCAGTCATTATACGCACCCCCGTCCTTAGGACGTAATTATACGTCGTGAAATATATTTTAGCCCGAGCGACAAGTTTATTCGGAGCGAAAATTATCGATTTAGTTTGAATATATAGCTAAGGTATATCCAGAAATATATCGTGAACTTATAATACGGTGTTTAGAAAAAAAATTCCCTTAATTTCGTTAATTCTTTCATATAAGCTTCTTGATTTGAAAATGTTCCTTAATATGGTGTTTAACGAAAAGGTAGGTAGTGAATATTTTGAAGAAGACAACCAGGCCCGGACTGGGCCATCGGGCGACCGGGCGATTGCCGGTGGGCCGTTCTTCCCAATTCCTAATATTGGCCCGGTCGGCTAACCAAAATTGTCCTCAAATTTAATGATAAATGAAACCAAAACGCAAAGCTAATCATAGCCAGGCGCTGGACTCTCTAATCTCCCGGCCGAACCGAAATGTGCGAAAAGGGCATATTTGTCAATTTATATCTAACATTTTATGAGATAGCCAACTCCAAGAACTTTAATGCTGTGATCAGATTTAAAGCTCAAAACCTTTGGGACGGTTTTTTGAAATATGAAACAGTTTTAATGGCAATAGTATTTAAACAAATTTTTGTTTCCACTACACCTTTGCATAAGTATCTTCAAACAGCAGGAATGAACTTTTTACAAGCGTACCGAATGGTTGAGGATACTTTAACATCATTAAAAAATATGTCCAGGAATTTTGATAAACTTTCTGAAGAAATTTCTGCTTTCGTGAATGAGTCGAACACAGAATTTTTTAATCTTGAGATTCCCTTAGAAATAACGATGCCAATATCTCGAAAAAGAATTAGGAAAAAATTTCATGATGAGACGTGTAGTGACGGAGCTCCGCAGGAAGCAATAGCCCAATTCAAAATTGAAGTATTTAATGTAAAAATGGACAAGGTAGTTAATGCAATGGAAAGTAGATTTTAGAGTCATACGGAACTTTATAAGCGATTTTACATTTTGAATCCTTCGAATTTCGCCCAACCTGAATATACAGAAAGCAGCTTAGAGCAAGCTTGCTCAAAAATTAAGCAATACTATATACAGATGGGAAAAAAATGAACTGAAAATGCAGTTATACGATTTTGCGTCAAAGTGGTCAAACTTATCTATGTCCTTGCCAGAAGAACTTATATGTGAAAATATTGAACTAGAAAAAGAACCAAAATTGGATAAGTCAGATGATTTTCAATCTCATTACAAAACTTGTAGGAAATGTATTTTGTGCTGTTACAAAGTTTTAATGACATATCATCTTTACCGTGAGGCTTATCCAGATCTTGATAAGGCGTACAAATACTTACTAACTTTGTCGATGTCACAAGTAGCATGTGAGCGATCTTTTTCAAAATTAAAATTTATTCTGAATAGATTACGAAGTTGCTTGTCTCAAGATCACCTAAGAGGCATTTAAGTTGATGGTTTGTGAAAAGGATATTTTAGTAAGTTTAAATTAATGAAGGTATTATTAAATATCTTACAAATGAATGTAAAGGGCTTAGGGATATGATATGTTTATAATTTACAAAAAAAGTTGATTTTTTCTTAGTGTCTTGTTTTGATTATTATTTTTTTATTTTTGAGAATATGTTTTTGTTTCATTTGACATTTTATATATTTAATTTTTGCTTTATAATATGAACATAATAAATATATAATATGTTTAAATATATTATTATTATTATTATTGTTATTATTATTATTATTATTATTATTATTATTGTTATTATTATTATTATTATCACTCTTGTTTTTCTCTCACGCCTACTGCGCTACTCTTAGTAAAAATGAGAGCCCCAGACAGAGGCCGGTAATTTCGACTGGCGCCCGGGCCGTTTTTTAAGCCCAGTCCGACCCTGCAGACAACCACCTGATTTAACAGGGAATACAAAAACAGTAAAGCATTCGGGTTGAAATAAATTGTAAAAGTTATACGAGACATTAAATTATTATTTGTCGATTGATGTCACGTCCTATATAATATGTTTCACTAATGTTACCAGCACAGATCCAAGAGGAACGCGCTCATTTTAAGTTTTTTCCGATTACATACTTTGAACATATCTCGATCTTATTTGCTAATTTCCAGGCGTAATCGGATGTCGATATGATTCAGGCAGCTTATTTTGCCATTTTGTGGCTTTCGTGCTATCCTGACCGCATCTCTCAAAAACCACCCATTCGAAGACCAGTGACGTGCTTTCGATAATTTTCTAATATTGAAATGTTACATCGTTACAACAAATTTTATAATCCAAAAGAATTTTTTTCCATTTCAAATTTTATCCTGAAAACTTATTTTCGAAAGATTCTTTATCAATACACAATTTCAGTTAAAAATCTATTTTTTAACAACTACACTTTTTACAAAAAAAAAATGGAAATTGATCGCTTGCCCGTAACATATCCGCCACCATCAGCATTACGTCAAAAATCAGAGGATAAAGTCGAAGATCTGGGGATTATTGATTACTGTTAATGTCCAACAAGATTACGTATTGAAAAAAAATATATTATAAGCGCCTAAACAAATTTATACTATGAAATGTTTACTAGAAATTACTCGTTAATCTATAACGTATCCCCCTATAACAGCGTGTCTTCCCAGATGCGGTCTGTGCCATGTGCGGTCAATAGTTTCGAAATCCCAGGACAGGCCAATTTATGGGGGTACTCGGTACCGGCTCGTCATGAGCGGTAGTGTCTTATACCTCAGCCACACTATGCTCCTCGCGCTGCTACTCGCTCTGCTCCTCGCGCTGCCGTTGTATTGCCCTCTCTGGCCATACACTGCTCTCCTCGCGCAAGTAATCGCCACACAAAAGCGAAATTAAAATTTATTGAAAATATGATTCTACGGTATGCATCAAATGACATTTCTACATTATAATTCATTAAATGTGTATCTAGTCGTTCCAGCGCTTCTTTGTGAATTAGGTAAATTATTGACATACACGTTTATATGTACTTACAAAAAGTACATTTTTTTTTAAATACGTAGCTTAATAGCGAATTGATGTTTTAATAAGTTGTGGTAAAATTAATAAAATTGTTTAATGTGTTCTGAGTACCTACTATAATTTTGACAAAGTATAGGTATTTTACAAATTTCTAACCCATAATATCAAATTCTTGTAATATATTTTTTACATACATTTAATATTTATTTTACGTCCTTTTCGAAGGTCTTCCGGCCACTACCTCCCGGATTATGTACCCGCCAGGTTACTGGACAGATTACATTATCTTTTGGTTGGTAGCTACATACCATATGTTTAAACTTATGTTGTTTATGTTTTGGATCCCAAATAACTGGCTCTGCAGCCAACAAATCAATAAATATTAGTTTTTTCGTTGCTCCATTCTTCGCTCGCACGCTGGGCGTAGTATGACCCCAATTTAAAAATTTCAAGAAAACAAGAAAAACTTTTGAAATATCAATAAGCAATACGTCGATTTCGATGTAAAAAATTACGGGGAACAAACTGGTGCAGTTATTTTTGCCTTATCTGTTGTAGTTTTCGACATTTCGCGCAAAAACAATTTTATTTGCCGTTTTCATCCCTTTGTCGGGGGTTGCGGTCAAAAATATTGACAGATTTGGGTTCCTGAGGGGCAAAACCATAATAGTATGTTTCATTTTTCATATTGAAGCGAATGTTAATTCAATGAGGATTTCATTAGACTACACGTGCGATGTGCGATTGTGTGGCCAGATACTCGCGCTCATATTGCCAGTCCTTTGACTCGCGCCCGAAAAACCGACAAACCAGGGAAGGATGGGCATGACGAGGAGCAAGACGTGCGGCAGCACGAATATTGTGGCCACACTACTTCTCTCGTTACTTCCCTCGCTACTTCCCTCGCTACTCGACGAGTGTGTGGCAGGGGCATTATGCGGTCACAATCAAAAAAACGTCCCAGATGTGATCCCTCGAAAATATTTTCGCAAGGTAACAAATACTTTTACATATACTTTATGTTAATGGTTAATACAAATTGAAAATAAGCACATTGTTTTTCCTTGCCCTCTCGCAAGTAATTCATGCTTTACAGGACAAAACAAATCTCATATATTCTCTTTTCAGTTTTCACGCCTCAAAACATCGAAACCCATAGTAATCAATTTTTCATATCGGCCGAGGGTGTCTACCGAGAAATTGGGTGAATTCGGAAATGACGACCGCACATGGGAAGACACCTGTACATCAGGTAGAAATATTTTTGGAGTGACCGCATCTGGTACAATTTTTCACATTGACCGCATGAGGCACGACCGCGCGTGGCACGGAGCCTATAACAGTTTTAAGTCGAAACTCCACGATGGTTTTAGCATCCGGGATGTTATTTGAAAAGAATATTGCAAGCGTTTAAGCCTATGTATCTATTTATAAGAATTTGTTCCTTCATGCATAATATATCAACCCTAATCGTTTTAGATTTATGTTACGATAGTTTTGGAGATAGCAATATTACTTTAAAGGGTGGAAAAGGTTATTTACATCAGTTGACCTTAATATTTCTAAATGAAAACTGCATCTAAGGCTCCTAGGACAAGCAAAATGCACTTTTAATTATATTTTTGATTTCATGTTATTTTCTGTTTTATGTCTTTTCTGTTATAAAAATTCCGCAGAAAAACAATTGTTGGAAGTTTAAAAAAAATCATGGAGCGGATTTTAAGAAAATGAAGAAAAATATCAAGATATACTGGCCGACTTTAAAAAAAAAAGTTTATAGACTGCGACCCCTCGGGTAAAAGGTAACAATTTTTTTGCCCGCCATTTTGATGAGTGGTGAATTTGAAGGTGTTGATGAAGATAAGCGAGGTCTCGACCTCGGCCCAAATGGCGCGGAAATAAGAATTTTTTTTGCACACAACTTACGGGTTTTTCAACGTTCACTTCTTGTCTGTCCACTTCATAAAATGAATGTACTAGTACTAAAATCGTTACATAAAAAATGGCAGGAGATTTCCACTGGTCAAAAATGTAGAGATGAAGGGTAACTGGAAAAAACCAATAATTGCCATATTTTCCTGTCTGCCTATTGGAACTACGGAAGTCTTAAATACAACTTATAAAAGATGAAGTCCATGAAGAATGATTAAACATGAAGACTGACAGACGAGTGAAAATGATAAAAATGGTGGCACATATAAGGAAAACTGTAGTGAAATATACGTGCAAATTTCCTCAATATTATTTTGCCGACCATTTTCTATTTGAGTTCAATAGTGTCCAAATATTACATTTAAAATGGCAGCAAGTTTTATACTGACGAACCTTATGAAAATTAGAAAAAGAAACTTGACAGAGTCGACGCATAAAAATCGTAAAAATTTCCGTGACCTTTCCTTGAATGCCATTTTGCATTTCACTCTAAAATGTTGTTTAAATTTTAAATTCAAAATGGAAGGAGGTTCTATACTAATGACTGTTTGGAAAATTAGCGAACAGAACGTCGGATATCTGCCTGCGAGACACAAGAATTCGACGACGTTCGGCAGTCATTTGGAGCTAAACTATTAATGTTAATAAAAAAATGTCATTGTATTATTAGAATAACATTTTAGACATTTTGTGGTGAATAAATTTCATTATTTGAAAAAATTTGTAACACCTATAAACATAAGTCATGGTATATTAAAATACTAGGTATTAAAATAGTACTAGACGCTTTACATTTTTTCAAATATTAGAGATTATTAGTTGGTCTACCATTTTCAAAATCAGTCCAAAACACAACTTAAGCTCGATGTAATATACTATATTAAATACTTTATAGATATATTATTCTAATAGATTCTAAATAGGTTAGGATTGAACATGATCTACTATGATTTTCGTGGTCCGAGATTCTTTTTCCGAGACTGTTTTTGGTTTGTTTGAGTTCAGTCAGCACAGAACCTACCCTGCAATTTTAATTTTGAGATTTTGACAATGTCGCGAACTCAAATACAAAATGGCAGACAACAAAAATCGAGGAAATTTGCATTATGATTCCTACAACTTTTATTTATTGGTAATGTAATGATCAACCTCCAATCATCTGCCATTGTGCACGATAATATATAAGTACATATAGGTACTTCATTTTGTGATTTATTTCAAGTAAAAAAAAAAAGAAAAACTTTTGCAACATTTTAAATTCCAGTTGGTTATGTACAAATCACCTTCATTGGTTAGCTTTTATAGTATAAACACCCATACTTCCAATTCTCAGACAAAAAAATACCGTGGCAATTTTCGAAATTTTCTTTCAGGTTTACCCTTCACTTCCACTATTTGGACTCGTGGAAACTTCCTGCCATCATTTAAAAATTTTTAGTACCAGTATTATCATTTTATGAAATGGCAGACAGGAAGTACATGTTGGAAAATCCATATGTTTTGTGCAAAAGAAAAGCAATTTCCCATTTCTGCGTCATTCCAGGGTCGACAAAAAAACATTACCTTCTACCTGACAATCACAGTTTATTATTGGGAGGTACTGGTGTGATACAAGGTCTAAATGTAAAGTTTCAACCAATTATGATTTCTACTTTTCGAAAAAATCGTACTACAGACCGACAGACAGACTTTCATAAGTATTTCATGGTACTTCAAATACAAACTCACTGGAAATATGCAAAGTTATCATAGTAATTATTAATTCTTCAGAACGTGAAGAACTGGGACAAGGGGAATGAACCAATAGAATTTGACATTATATATATATATATATATATATATATATATATATATACATATATATAACATATTGACAGATATCTGACAATATCTAGGACGGGGAAGAAAGAATGGGCCAACTGCTTCATATAAATCCTTTCGTAGGCATGAAACGAATTCATTATATGGAAAGTTAAATGTATTCTTAAAGTCACTTAACATTTTTCGAGTATATGAACAATTGAAATGTAACAATACCATGAACGAATATTTATCTCAACTACTAAAATATGTTTGAGATAACTACTTTAAAGACAGTTTTTCTCCAACTAAGGCTGATTTCAACCAGGTTTACTGAAAAACGCCATGAATTTATAGGAAAATCGTCAGCCATAAAAAATGGTGTGTATTGGAATTATTCGCCTAGTTTATTTATAATGGAATCAATTAATACTGAAAAGTATAGAAATAAGTTTAGCGTAGAACAATTACATGATGGTGAAGCGGATAGTTCAACATTTTAAATAGGAAAATGTAACAGCATACCCAGTGGCAAACAAAATAATAATCACTACGTGGTTGCTTTGATGGTCGAGTAATTGATCTCCTTCCAAACACTATGGACCTATTATATTATTTAATTTTCCATAATTGGAAATATGGTTTCCAGAAGAAATTCAACTACTTCGAACTTACAGAAACTTATGGAGGCAATCTAAAACATTTTTTCGAACACATGAAACGACTAATGGCGGCACTTTTAATTCCCCACACTTGTTATATTAGTAAATGAATAATCGTGATTTTACTCCAGCAAAACGTTAGAAAACGATTTTTTAAAACCTTAAAACCAATTTCAAATGTGAAGTAATACTATAAAAAAATTTAGTTTTCAAAATTGATGAGTAATTCGATCAGATTGATCACACCTGAACAACGGTGTATGTGAATGATATGAAATGTAACGACGAGAGCTATGATTCAATTTCTGTTAATCATACATTTTTGTGCACTAATCGTTAAAACACACTGAACACCTTTTGACTTATTCATACAATTATTTATAACTGACAAACAGAACGGAAATCACTAAAAAATGAATGTCATTGCAATATGACTCAAGTATAATTTTAGTACAATGTGATAATTTTTATTTTATATGCAAATAAAGAAAGAGATTTTATTAACGAGAAGTGTTTTATTTAAACGTCCTCCATGGTTTAAGAAAATGAATAAGGGTTTTTCTACACCTTATTAAAAAATGAAATATTCCTTGTGGGCAGTCTTATTATTAAAATAAAAATGCTTGGTATTACACAAAGCACTAGTAGAAATGAAATGCATATTTTGTCAGGCAACAAATTGTGCCTAAACTTCCAGTGCTTTCATAAAGTTTATCGATTTTTACGTTCAATTTAATGTTTCAAGGGAATCCCCGCAATGTGCGTGCAGAAATTAATATCTTCTAGCCAAAGTGGGAATTTTAATACTGATGGCAAGTCTCGAGTAGAATTTCTTTAGATATTTTCCATGGGCCAAAAAGGGAAAACCTTATGGAATTGTTACTTTATAAAACATGAATTTTTTTAAACGGCTTCAAATGCAAGCTGTAACGGTGATAAGTATATCACTTTTTCCAAAGATTACAATTTTAAGTTTTCTAAAAATGCTTATTTCGAACACTTGTAAGCACTTTACAAGACAGAAGAATGATCATAGATTCAGTAAAGTAATTAGATTCAGATTCGGTACGTAAAAACTACTACAGTTGTTAAATTTAACTTGAATGTTCAAAAATGCATGATAAGAAACAGGACGACACTTAACGCAGAATGAATAATACTTAAAAATAGGTTTCAACGTAAATTTGAAGTTTGTTTTGTAATTCACGTTAAAACCATTTAATAGTAATTTCCTAATTTATAGATTTATAAACGTATACGAGAACGCTGACACATTGTTTTGTAATTCAATTGCCAACGTAATTATCAGATTATAAACATTATCTCCATTAAACATTTGTTTCTGACACGAAAACATTTATATCAAATGCAGGAAAATTCGAGTTTTAAGTTTTTACTAGGTAGTGACGTTATAGTTACATAAATAATCGGTTTATTCAATGATTCTGTAGGGTGTATCCCATCTCGGGACATTTTATTATGACACTTGTCGGTCCATTTCTAATATACTTATCTCGGCACAACGGACACACTACAATAATCTCTCAATAACTCGTCATAAATCTAGGGAGGTACGTTGTTGATAATACGGTATTTGTCGAAAATTATGGTACTTGACTGCTGCGCAAAATTCATAATATTTGAGAAGCCTAGTATACGCAGCACACCGTATACGAGTGAACGTCATGTGATACGCTAGAAAGTACGTTGTAAACGCAAGGGGGCAAGGATCACCCTATGGACATCACCCTATGCCGAGATGGGCACTGTAGAATTGAGTACCTGCCTAGATGTATGCCGAGTTGGAGTACAATTTTATCGTTTACCTGCTTCTTGTGCCGAGATGGGAATCGCCGACGTTGTTAAGTTCGTGCGATGCATTTCTCCATTGAATATACATAATAAAGACACATAATAACGTGTCTCTTCAGTACTCGATGCCGGCGGACGAACTTTGTGCCGCAAACGATGAGGGTACCTGGTTTAATTGAATAATAATATTTGTACCTTGATTGTCGGGTCAGCAAGGATTTCCCGTAATTTGCGTATTCCCTTGCTCTTACCCATTTCCCTTGTAATTTAATATTTTCGTGATAAAGATTCCTGATTCAACCACCAATGCGCCAGGGTTAAATTTCGTTACCGCCCAAAATACCTGTCCAATAAAACTACCCTTTCGGTCATGCCGCCCAGAATTCCCATCAACCCATCGTCCCCACCTGGGTCGATGGGCTCGATTTTTACGGTATCCATAAAAATGTTTACAGCTATTGGAAATAATAGCAACTAAATTCAAATAAGGAGGATTTTATAGATATTGAACCGTAATATCTTAAGCTAAACGAGTTAAGCTAAGAAAACCTAAAACCGAGGTTATTAAAAATCCATAATAAATAACAATTGTCGGTTTTGAAAAAAAGGAAGTCATTAACGACCATAACGAATGCATATATTCAGTGTGTGCGGTTGTACAACGTCCAATTACATTTTAGCCAGTCGTAAGTATTAAGTGTGATATCCATTCGGATTAATAAAAATCCACCAGTGACGTTAATTTCGCTTCATAGTCGGCGCGGAAAAAGTGACCCGACCAGATTGATGCTGAGCCGAGTCAATATTATCGACAATGCCAACCTTGAAAGGCTCAAAGAGACCAAATTATTATTTAATTGCGAGTAGGTAAAGTTCGTGAAACAGGTGGTTATGCACGAATGGTCGTCGCCGCGTGCGGAATGTTTAGTGTTTAGTAAGTAGTATTGCGAAAGATTGGAGAATATATTATACATACATATTTATTAAAATTATAATATATACGGTTATCTGTTCTCGAGTTACTAATAATTTTGAATAGTTCGGCTTATCTTCGATAAGATAGCGATTGAAATAAGTAAATACAGAATTTAGATCTGATGAAAGGTGTTCGAATCAAGATCAATGATGATATTTATATCGGACTCAGGATCACAGGGGGATTGAAAGGCCTTGAAAGAAAACGCATCGTCTTGACATGACATCATTATCTCCCGTGCAACTAGATTCAGGTGAACATTTTCCGGAATTTTTTTTAGATTTTATTTTTTAATAAGTGTTCCTACGTAAGTACCTACTTGTTGTGGTAGGTAAGTAAGACTTTTTGAAGAAGTAATATTTTTCCAGGTGCCCAATTTTCAATCACTATAGAATGGATTTTCTATGATACTGCGATTTGTCACCTATACCCGGCTCGTTTTGCGTAAAATATGAAAAAGACTAAAAGCAAATAACCCAATCAACAACTACATCATTACAGATTCAAAATGAAATTCAAAGAAGTTGCATCTTCATAAAGGTAAAATTCTAAAGTTTTTCCAAAAAGCTCCTTGTCATTTTCGGGTTCCGGGGTCGGGGCGATGGTGGGTCACGTTTTCCGGTTCGAATAAGGGTAGTCCTCTCTTGGAAGGCAATAGGGGTGGAACATAAATAAATATTTCATATGCTTAGAAAAAGTGTAGTACATACATAATTTTATATACCTACTACTTATTTGCCCTCGAGTTGAATAGTAATTTTGAATAATTCCGCTTATCTCGAGTAACATATTAAATGGACCAGGTAAATATTAGGTACAACGAGCATTGTATAATATTCAAAAACAAGTTGCAAAATTCCTTTTGAAATCAACCAACCGGGGAACGTTAGCAAGAAAGTTCGAAATTTTTCCAAAATACCGACGCGACTAATTTCGGTCTCGGGGTCAGAGGGGTGAGTGAATTCGTGATTCGTTTATCCGAATGGGGTAGTCCTCCGGCGTGCACCCCTACCTGGGACCGGTGGCGGGGGCGCTTGCCTCGTGGGCGATTTGAAATAATTGTTCTGGCGAGTTTTCGCGAGCGCCTCGGCGACGAGCGTCTTCGAGGGCCTCGGGGGCACCGGGGGCGGCGGTTTGCCCCCCAGCTTCTGCGTGCCGTTCCTGATCATAGCCGATTAGTCAGTCACTGCAGGCCGCGGTTCGATGGCGATCATTCGCACAGATTGAACAAACACATATTATTATATTACACCGCCGTGCCGCGTGCCGCGCCGTTCTGATCTTCGAGTATTTCCGCGGGCGCGAGATCTTCGATGGGACTTTGCTCGCACATACAAACACGTAACAAACGATCGACCGTCGCGGACTGAACACTGAGACTGAACTGAACTGAAAACAAAACTAAAAACAGGCAGGCAAGAGGCAAAGGCCGCGCGCGACGCACCTTGACGTTGAGCGTTGAGGTAATTCCACTCCACACCACACAGTCCACACTATGACTATTCCATACCCATACCATTCATATTCCACAATCGCACAATCCACACTTCACAGCCGCCAGCCGCTCTCGACGCGGTCGGTACTGTCGGTAGGTAACAGGTAGGTAAGCGAGGGGAGAGAGAGCTAGAGCGGAGGTGAATACAGGGCGAGTCATCGATTATTATTATTGTAAGTATTGTAACCTTGCGATTAAAAAATATGTTTCCGATCAAAATGGCCACCAAAGATAAAGATGTATGTACCCGCCAGATCGGATCGGATGCGGCTTCTTTCAACACCAAAGTGAATTGGACGCACGTCAGTTCTGCCTAAATCGAGCGAATCGTTGACAAATCTGGACCGAATTTCAACGTACGTTTTCTCAAAGTGGAAAAAGAATTACACTTTTCGCTTTTCGCCTTACGACATAACGATGACAACACGTTTGAAAATTTATCAAAAATATGATTCAGGTTTGCATCCTAATCAAAGCCGAAAATCCATTTTTCTGGTAAATTTTCAATAATGTCAACCGTGTACGGTAAGAAGAAAATTAAATAAATCAACTCCTACAATTCGATGCCTCGAGTGGTACATATTAGCCATAGGAGTAGTTGTTGCGAGTTGATTTATAATCATTCTATAATTTAAACTTATACGTATTTCTATATTATACTCTTTAATATAGGCCAACCAATAGATTTTTCTGCGCACTAAAATTTAACCGGTCAAAACCTATAGTGTCGTGTAGAAGACAGTTCATAGATGAAAACCCACCTTTTTGATACAGCGAAATCGGTGTTGGGATTTTTATAAACAAATTATAGTGCAAAAAAATGCATTTTTTTAGTTTTTTACGAATATTCCAAAAAGTAATGAAGGGATCGTTATACGACCTATAGGACTTTTGTAGGGAATCACAACACCTAGAAAATGGTTTGATGCACAACACGATCGGACTATTCTTCACTGAGAAAATCCGGAAAAACTCCCAAAAATTTATCTTCTTTTAAAAATTCATAATTTCGACAAATTGGAGGCTGGAAAAACTATCTTCAGGACAGTGATAGGTAATAATGTGTAATTTATGTGTGCGGAAGATGCACACGGTTGCGTGGCGTGGCAGGTTAGCGGCAGAACGTACTCTCCTCCGCTCGCTGGTTCCCCCACCACAGCTGGCGGAGTCTGTCTCAAAGCGATTTCGCGCGTTCGGAGCAACATTTAGGGCCTTTTTTCGTACATTTCCCACTTCTTACTTGAAAATCCAAGATGTACGTTTTGAAGATACTGGTTTCTAATTTAAAATGCCACTTGCAGAATTCAGAAAAATCGATTTCCCATAAAATCGTACAATTTACAAGAGAAGGTGTGAAAATTGTTTATAATACGATTGTGCAAAAACTGCTCATGCGCCGGGAACCATCTTCCGCACACATAAATTACACATTATTACCTATCACTATCCCGAAGATAGTTTTTCCAGCCGCCAATTTGTCGAAATTATAAATTTTTCAAAGAAGATAAATTTTTGGGAGCTTTCCCGGATTTTCTCAGTGAAGAATAGTCCGATCGTGTTGTGCATCAAACCATTTTCTAGGTGTTGTGATTCCCTACAAAAGTCCTATGGGTGGTATAACGATCCCTCCATTACTTTTCGGAATATTCGTAAAAAACTAAAAAAAAAATGCATCTTTTGCACTATACTTTGTTTATAAAAATCCCAACACCGATTTCGCTGTATCAAAAAGGTGGGTTTTCATCTATGAACTGTCTTCTACATGACTATAAGTTTTGACCAGTTAAATTTTAGTGGGAAACTGTAATCTTTTTTAGCTCTATTGGTTGGCCTAATAGACACCACTAGATATTCACACAGTGTAGTACCGAATCTGTTCTATGACATCACTGTTAATAAAAAATTTGGTTGTCTGTAAAGTCGATTTACGGACGATAATTTTTACGTGATAACGTCATAAGAAAACATTGATGAAAAATGGAATACGCTTATAAATTGAATAGTTATTATCACTAAATTCTCATTAGAAGGTTTTTTCGCACTGCGGTTGGCCGGTCCAACTTGTCATTTTAGACACATTGTTATGACATGTGTGAAGTTGAACATTAATCTTGAACCTTACATGAATTGCTGCGCAGGATAATTGTTTTCATTAAATACTAAATGAAAGCAGTCGACCTTTTACACGATCGTTTATATCATTCATCATAGTTTTTTAGTCGAAATCGTAACATAACCTATTATCACTGCACTCGTTGACCGATGCAAGAACAAATATATGAGATTATATAGCTAATCGAACTCTTAGAATGCAAGAATTAAATACCTTATTGCCGCAATTGTTATTGTAATAGTAATAGTAATATAATAAGCAATGGTATGCACAGTAAATATTCAGATAACTTTATAAATAATAATGTGCTGACTGCCGTCGCCGTCGTCACTGCCGACGGAATGGAAACAGTGCAATCAGAACGCGCGTACCCCTTCGTCCCCTTCCATCGCGCTCGCGAACCGAGCCGATCGCCAAATCGAGCTTTCACTCGGACGTTGTCGTGTAAAAGAGATATAGGCCGGTGCTTGAAGCCCAAAGAAATGGTCAATAAGTAATTTTCTGCGACTTCGACGAAAATTTGGGAATCGCTTTGTATTATGGTCAGAATACATGGAAAAATAGTTTTGCCCAATAACCGTGTGAGCATTTTTAGTTATTTAACAAATACTGAAAATCGACCGGATTTTTTCAGTATTTCGCTCACAACTTTTTTTAGGGACATTGTATTGCTAAAATAGCTAAATATATTTGTTCGTTAGTTGATTATCTATCGATCTGTTCTTTTTGAATCATCTTACAGTAATTTTTCTCAAAGTTATAGTGCAAAAAAGTGCAAAAATCGTCTTTAACAATTTCAATTTTGCAACATCATTGACTCTTATATTTTTCAATGAAAACGCTTCAAAATTTGGGATTTGATACCTCTTATGAGGGTCTTGAACCGTGCGTAGCGATTTTTCGCCAACATTAAAAATGACGTCACAAAACGAAAAACCGTTTTTAGATGTACTTTGACACCCCGAACCGTGCAGTAAAGCTACATCAAACTTCCAAAATGAATTTTACCAAGAATACTTTGTACTTTAATACTGTGAAAAATAATAATTTTTTTGAATTTTTACCCCGATTTTTTATAAATTTCAATTTAGCAATATAAATAAATTGATGTTACTCCGATGTTTTACATTTTACAATATTGTAACCGATTGTACTTGATAGAGGGTATTTTTACACGAATTTGAACAAAAGAAGGTTGCGATAGCATATTTTTAACAATAGTTATTAGTTATTAACAATTTAGTGTTTATCGCAATTGTTTAATTTTTAACGGTTGTTTCGACTTTAAAAAAAATCTTTTTTACTTCTGTAGGATATCTCTTGTTACTTTGTTAAGGTTATTAATTTTTACACGTGTAAACGATAATTAAAAAATACAGAGAGGCAAAACGTACCACTTAAAAGCAATAAGATTGTCACATTGACATTATGTATACATTGTACTATGAATTGTTATAAAATATAATAAATAATAATATGATATTTTCATAGAACATTATTATGAATATCTTAAGGAAAATCTTATTAAATCATACAAAGATGTTCACAGAAGTTTCACATGAAACTTCTTAAGACAGTAGATGAAAGGCAGAGTAAGTAGTTACCCCATATTACATATTATTACAGATATAAAATGTCTTCTATAAAACGAACTTGTGGACTTTTCTAGACATTTTCGAGAGAAAAAAAAAAAGAAACACGAATTGGTTAAAAACTTATTAGGGAAATCTCATTATTTTAACCACAATTTATGTGGCTTTTTGGCTCTGTTTACTTTCATCATATTCCGTAAAATACACGTCTAACTAAAAACAATATTTTACATTTTTAGTTTTTTTGGTGTCGGAATGTAGTCATTCTCGCTATCTGTAGCATCATCGATATCTGCATAGAGAACATCATCACAAACATCTTCTATTACGTCGCCACTAACGATTTCAACTGTCTCATGCTCCTCTCTTGCTACCATTAAGTCGTCGTCTTCATCGTCACTAACAGATATTGTTTTTTCTTTTACATTTGCACAATTTTTACCTTCACAGTATTTACAGACAATTGAACACTTGATTCCATTTCATTTACAACTGCTTCTTCCTCCACATCCTTTTTTACATTTACAAGCTATTTTTTGTAAAATCATCTCGGGAATTAGCGGCTGCAGTGTTGTAACAAGAAGTAGCCAGTTTTTTTCAGTTCTACTCCAGCCCAATTTTTCTACGTCAACTCCAACGTTCGTATTTAACCATTCCCGTATTTGATAGTACACTCTGCAGGAGTGCTCTCGAGCTGCTCCTTCAGTTGGTGGTAGCATTGTAATAGTGAAATTCTTGTGACTTGAAATTTTTTGGAATACTTGAAATCGAAATTCATTTAAACTACATTCTTCCTGAGTCACCCCCATACATAGCTTGAATTAGTTTTTGTCCTGCCCAGGAGCGGAAACCTATTTGCACATGCATCGACGCCTAAATGCATGCAACCACGTATATAAAGTTGGCGACCCGCATCTAGCGGCCGGCAAAACAAAATACCAGGTAATTTGTGTCTTTTTTGTGCCTTTTTTGTACGGCAAGAAAGAATTTTGTAGCTCTCACTATCGACGAGCTACAAAAAAAACTGCCAGATTATACTTAACCTAGCGGCCATTGCGATAGCGTGCGAGTGGATTGACAAAAAAAAAGATTTTCTGCTAGAAATTTGTGTCTTGAAGAGTACTAAAAGGACATGGGGTCAGAATTTCAATTTGGCCAATTTTTGGCCAAGTTGGCTCAAGTGGGCTAGATGACGCTGCGAATCGGCCAAGATGTGGAAGAAATGTGCTTTTCTGTCTCCGATTCGTTTTGGAATGAAATTTCGAGAACATAGTCCTATTTTCAAATTGGTCAATTTTCGGCCGAATTGGCTAATGGACAAAACGTGTCGCCCAGAATTCAAGAACCGGCGACGTTAGTGACAAATGTAGCATCACGGAATCTTTCGGTGTTCTGGGGCCCTGGTACTGGTCCAGGGCCTGGGCACAAAAGCCGAGGGGACGTCACAGGACCCCTTAGGCCACTTCCAGTTAAAATACCGACACTCCAGTGCCGGCCGCTGTAGTTTCAAATTCGAGGACCCCCGACTTTAGTGGAAAATGTTGCATCTTGTAATATTTTGGTGTTCTGGGGCCCCGGTACTGGCCCAGGTCCTGGACAAAAATGCCCACGAGACCCCCCAAGACCCCTCGATTCACTTCCAGTCAATATACCGACACTCCAGTCCCGGCCGCTGTAGTTACAAATTCGAGAACCCTCGACTTTAGTGGAAAATGTTGCATCTCGGAATCTTTTGGTGTTCTGGGGCCTCTGTAATGGCCTGGGACCTGAACACAAAAGCCCGGGGGACGTGCCAAGACCCGTTCGGCCACTTCCAGTCAAAATACCGACTCTTCAGTGCCGGCCGCTGTAGTTACAAATTCGAGAACTCCCGACTTTACTGGAAAATGTTGCATCTAGGAATCTTTTGGTGTTCTGGGACCTCGGTGATGGCCTGGAACCTGGACACAAAAGCCCAGAGGACGTCACAAGACACCTTCGGCCACTTCCAGTCAAAATACCGACTCTTCAGTGCCGGCCGCTGTAGTTACAAATTCGAGAACCCTCGACTTTAGTGGAAAATGTTACATCTTGAAATCTTTTGGTGTTCTGGGGCCTCGGTGATGGCCTGGGACCTGGACACAAAAGCCCAGGGGACGTGCAAAGACCCCTTCGGCCACTTCCAGTCAAAATACCGACTCTTCAGTGCCGGCCGCTGTAGTTACAAATTCGAGAACTTCCGACTTTACTGGAAAATGTTGCATCTAGGAATCTTTTGGTGTCCAGGTCCCAGGCCATTACCGAGGCCTCAGAACACCAAAAAGCTTCCAAGATGCAAAATTTTCCACTAAAGTCGAGGGTTCTCGAATTTGTAACTACAGCGGCCGGCACTGAAGAGTCGGTATTTTGACTGGAAGTGGCCGAAGGGGTCTTGTGACGTCCCCTGGGCTTTTGTGTCCAGGTTCCAGGCCATCACCGAAGCCCCAGAACACCAAAGGATTCCTAGATGCAACATTTTCCAGTAAAGTCGGGAGTTCTCGAATTTGTAACTACAGCGGCCGGCACTGAAGAGTCGGTATTTTGACTGGAAGTGGCCGAAGGTGTCTTGTGACGTCCTCTGGACTTTTGTGTCCAGGTCCCAGGGCATCACCGAGGCCCCAGAACACCAAAAGATTCCAAGATGCCACATTTTCCACTAAAGTCGGGAGTTCTCGAATTTGTAACTACAGCGGCCGGCACTAAAGAGTCGGTATTTTGACTGGAAGTGGCCGAAGGGGTCTTGGCACGTCCCCTGGGCTTTTGTGTCCAGGACCTAGGCCAGTACCAGGGCCTCAGAACACCAAATAATTCCAATATGCAACATTTTCCACTAATGTCGGGGGTTTTCAAATTTGTAACTACAGCGGCCGGCACTGAAGATTCGGTATTTTGACTGAAAGTGGCCGAAGGGGTCTTATGACGTCCCCTGGGCTTTTGTGTCCAGGTTCCAGGCCATCACCGAGGCCCCAGAACACCAAAAGATTCCGAGATGAAACATTTTCCACTAAAGTCGAGGGTTCTCGAATTTGTAACTACAGCGGCTGGGACTGGAGTGTCGGTATATTGACTGGAAGTGAATCGAGGGGTCTTGGGGGGTCTCGTGGGCATTTTTGTCCAGGACCTGGGCCAGTACCGGGGCCTCAGAACACCAAAATATTACAAGATGCAACATTTTCCACTAAAGTCGGGGGTCCTCGAATTTGAAACTACAGCGGCCAGCACTGGAGTGTCGGTATTTTGACTGGAAGTGGCCCAAGGGGTCCTGTGACGACCCCTCGGCTTTTGTGCCCAGGCCCTGGACCAGTACCAGGGCCCCAGAACACCGAAAGATTTCGTGATGCAACATTTTTCACTAACGTCGCCGGTTCTTGAATTCTGGGCGACACGTTTTATCCATTAGCCAATTCGGCCGAAAATTGACCAATTTGAAAATAGGACTATGTTCTCGAAATTTCATTCCAAAACGAATCGGAGACAGAAAAGCACATTTCTTCCACATCTTGGCCGATTCGCAGCGTCATCTAGCCCACTTGAGCCAACTTGGCCAAAAATTGGCCAAATTGAAATTCTGACCCCATGTCCTTTTAGTACTCTTCAATACACAAATTTCTAGCAGAAAATCTTTTTTTTTGTCAATCCACTCGCACGCTATCGCAATGGCCGCTAGGTTAAGTTTAATCTGGCAGTTTTTTTTGTAGCTCGTCGATAGTGAGAGCTACAAAATTCTTTCTTGCGGTACAAAAAAGACACAAATTACCTGGTATTTCGTTTTGCCGGCCGCTAGATGCGGGTCGCCAACTTTATATACGTCATGCAACCCACCATTCGAAGACCGTATTTCACGTCAAAATGTTGAAGTAAACTATTTTTTTTATTATCGTTTACACGTGTAAAAATTAATAACCTTAACAAAGTAACAAGAGATATCCTACAGAAGTAAAAAAGATTTTTTTCAAGTCGAAACAACCGTTAAAAATTAAACAATTGCGATAAACACTAAATTGTTAATAACTATTGTTAAAAATATGCTATCTCAACCTTCTTTTTTTTAAATTCGTGTAAAAATACCCTCTATCAAGTACAATCGGTTACAATATTGTAAAATGTAAAACATCGGAGTAACATCAATTTGTTTATATTGCAAAATTGAAATTTGAAAAATTAAAAAAAAAATATTTTTTTTACAGTATTAAAGTACAAAGTATTCCTGGTAAAATTCATTTTGGAAGTTTGATGTAGCTTTACTGCACGGTTCAGGGTGTCAAAGTACATCTAAAAACGGTTTTTCTTTTGTGACGTCATTTTTAATGTTGGCGAAAAATCGCTAAGCATGGTTCAAGACCCTCATAAAAGATATCAAATCCCAAATTTTAAAACGTTTTCATTGAAAAATATAGGAGTCAATGATGTTGCAAAATTGAAATTTTTAAAGACGATTTTTGCACTTTTTTGCACTATAACTTTGCGAAAAATTACTGTAAGATGATTCAAAAAGAACAGATCGATAGATAATCAACTAGTGAACAAATTATATTTAGCTATTTTTGCAATACAATGTCCCTAAAAAAAGTTGTGAAAAATAATGAAAAAAAATCCGGTCGATGTTCACTATTTGTTTAATAACTAAAAATGCTCACACGGTTATTTGGCAAAACTATTTTTCCATGTATTCTGACCATAATACAAAGCGATTCCCAAATTTTCGTCAAAGTCGCAGAAAATTCCTTGTTGTATGCTTCAAGCACCGGCCTAATAGATGCGTCGCAAGGCAACCGCTAAAGTCGATCTCTGTCTATTGTTGTCGGTCTCACTCTAGCTCGCACGCATGGGTCTTGCGTAACGTTACAATGTTTTGTGAACCGGTAGGTAGCCGGCACATCGATTTATAAGACGTATATCACGTCAAAAGAAAAAGGTATGACTTAGTTAGTGTAATTGGTAACATAATCGACGCGAAATCGAGAGATCAGAGTTTGAATCCAAGTCAAAGTCCTGATATAATCTCATGAATAAAATAGAGTGATCAACAAATACTGTTTAAGTTGGCAATCCTACCTGGAGGATTTTTTTGCCTAAGGGTTTGCAACGCTACACCGGAAATCTCTGCACTCTGCATGGCAGCAACAGCTAAATAAACACAAATATTTTAGGTTATGTGTATTTATTTACGATTAAAAGACCACACCAGAAAAAAACATCAATATTTAAAGGTACTGCTAGAGTTGAGCACCATTATGTTCTAAACATAAATTCACTCTCCGTTTTAGCCTCTCGAAGACTTTAATTAACATCCGAGGAGAAATTTGCAACTTCCTCGATAATGGCATCTTCCAGTTCTTCACGTGAATGTAGAACCTTACTGAACACCTTGTTTTTCAGGTGCCCAACGATACAATAGTCTAGAGGTGTCAGATCTGGTGACCTACTTGGCGAGATTCCCATACTTATGACTCGATGGCCAAAAACTTCCCACAAATATTGTATCGGAACATCCGAACTGGGGCCCGAGCGGACCAGGTAGATTATTTTTCATCCGAACTGGGGCCGGCAGGGCATCCGAACTGGGGCCCATGATACTTCACATTCTATGGCAAATTTTGATGAATTTTTAAGCTAAATAACAACAGCGTTGCCAAATTTAACAATGTTCTGTGGTGAACTATATTTAAGAAGTTTCATTAAAGTGGCACATTTTGGGTCAATGTAGAGTCCAATGAGTATTATGTCCCTTTGATGTCCTGCCTTATTCCAAACAGTTATTATTTGTCGTATTATCTGGATTTTAAATAGGATTCAAAAGAAAAATGCTCTAGTTTAAATGACTCTTTGTCACCTAAAGTAATTACGGCTGATTTTGAATATGCAATTCATAAAGTCATATCAGAGTCTTTTCCGAATTGTGTTATAGGAGGATATAGCTTTCATTCAGGACAATCGTGGTTTAGGAAAATACAACAACTTCGTTTGCCTTGTGAATATCAGGAAAAAACAAACGCAAGTGAGATTAATACATCTTTAACGTTTTGTTTCGGTCTTCTGTTTCTTGTGCCAAAAACTGATGGTGATTGCTTTACATTCGACTTAGGTGAAATTAAATCGGTAGATGAAAAAGTAACCCAATTTTGCAATTATTTAGTAGATAATTATATTGAAGAAAATTCTACTATTCCGCCACGCATTTGGGCTGAACACTCTTCATCTATTCATAGGACAACCAATGTTGTGAATCATTTCACGCTAAGTACAGTAATTTTATTAATTTAATAATTAATCAATAATAATTACTTAATTTAATAACTTTATTGTCCCCATTCTAATATAAGCCATTTTTTAAAGTACTTTTGGAGTTTCAAATTGATACATATATTGAAATTAATAGGGCTTATTGCATAACAAAGGTACTCTGTTAGGACATAGTGGAAAAAATAAAATCCATAGAAAAAAAGTGACAGAACTACAAGAAGAAAAAATTGGTCATCTAGAAATTATTAAGACGTTGTCAGTTAGGTTTAGATACCAAAATTTGTAATAAAAGTACTATAGGTTAGGTATAATTTTTTAATCTTTGATGTAAAGATGAGTGATGTTAATAAAGTGTTTATGATGTCACTCTTTGATTTTATAATTTTTGTTAGTAGTAATTCGAAGTTTATGAAACTTGACCCCATCTGACAACTACGCGCTTATTTTCGCATAAAATCTACCTGTATAAATTGCAATAAACCTAAGTGGGTCTTGGCCCCAGTTCGGATGTTCCCTTTTTCGGAGCAGGTAAATCTGACCATTTCTGGCCCCAATTCGGATGTGTCCTATTGTATTGCGGCACGAGCCGTATGTGCTCGAGCCGAATCTTGTTGAAAGTAGCCATTTTCGCGCTCCTCCACGGTTAATTGGACAATGAATGGCTGGAGAATGTGCTGAATGTATCGTCCAATTACTCTCTGCCGTGATACAGCCAGCCAAACACCAACTTTAGTAGGATGTAAAGTTGTTGTTCTAACAACATGTGGATTTTCATCAGACCAAATTCTGTAGTTTTGAGAATTAACATTGCCATTGAGATGGAACCAGGCTTCATCGGAAAAAAAGGTTTTATCCAGGATGTCATCATTGTTCATTTCCTGATTGAACCAGTTACAGAACAGGACGCGTTGTGAACGGTCAGGAGGATTTAGGGATTGGACCATCGAAAATTTGTACGGGTGGTATTTCAATTTGCTCTTCGACACAGTGGAACAACTTCCATATGATAAACCTGTAAAGTCACGAAACGGAATACGGGAAATTTGGAATAAATGGAAATTGGTGAACTTTTGATGACGATCAAACCTGTTTGTAGGGAAAGCTGACTAACCGATTTGCGAGGACTTTGTTGCAGTCGGGCCCTGACGACTTGCACCACATTTTCAGTGAGTACGGAGGGTCTACCAGGTGGCATTCACATTGCTTGTATTCAAACATCGTTGAACTACGCGCATGCAGTGTTGTTTAAAAACGTCGATAGTGAAAACAACTTCAGGAAGGAGGCCGAAGGTGCCCAAAATGAAGTTATCTCTTGTGAAAAATTGGATTAGTGTTTGCGGGGCATTGAAGATTATTGATGTAGAAAGTGTTTTTTGCACACTCTGTGTGCAATAAAAGGGCAAGTTAATATCTAAAATATATTTTTTGATAAAGTACACAAGTGATTTCTGATTTATAATAAATTGAAAAAATGGTCAATAATAATTAATAATTTAAATAATAACTAAAAATTTTACTTTTAATAGTTTTTGTAGCAGTGCAGTAATTAAGTGATATTTGATATTAAATAAATTTGTATTTGCTTCGGATTATGTGCCAGAAGAAATTCCAAATAGTGCAAAATTTGAAAACAACGTATCATCAGAACCTCTCTGAAAATTCGAATAAACCGCGGCAAAAACTTTAGGAGGAAACACTTTCAACTTCACAAGAAGATTTTTCCAATGATTATGTACTCTTTTTTCGGACTGCAGTATTCTTCTGCACAAATTAGACAATCCGATATTTAAAAATTTAAATTTTTGGAAACGTATTGCAAAGTCGATGACAAACCCATTAAGGCAACTAGTTTCTCAAGTCTGCGCAAGAAGTACGTCAACGAGATCATTTAGATAATTCTATAGGACATTTGATTAATGTAGATAATTTAGACAAAACCAATCATGTGACCATAGCCAGATTTGTTAATGAGTCCTTTTTCTTTTTTTTCCGATTTGTTTTTAACCGATAAAGTACCTTCTGAAAAAAATGTATTAATGGTAACTGATGCAGCTTTATACATGTTAAAGTCCGTTGAAAGCCTTAAAAAAATTTCCCGAAAAATATATTGGAGTTGTTTAGCTCATGGTTTAATAGAATCGCTGAAAGTCAGATGAGAATCAGATGTAAATAGTTTAATTAGTGTCATAAAGAAAGTATTTTTGAAAGTGCCTTTACGAGTGGTTATATACAGAGATGCTTTCCGGAATTCCGTTGGCCCAAGACCTGCCTTAACAAGATGGTGAACATGGTTTAGATCTGCTATATTTCTTGCCGACAATTAGATATTTGCCATATATTTTAAATTAAACTAAATATATCTAAATTCATAGGGACGAACCCCCAGACAAATGTGCGAGGACCAGCGAAACGATCGCTCATCGTGACATCACTCCGCATATAAACACGGGTCCGTTCTGCAGGCCACAAATATATTTTTCGAGTATTTTGGACTTTATTGTTGTTTCCGCTGGAGTGTAGGAGTTAGATTGCGACCAAATCTAGTAATTTGTATTACTCGCATCGTAAAATAGTGTTTTCACTACACTGATTATATGCGGTGTGACGTCAGACGGCGTTTTAGCGTCAATTCCTAGCGTTTGAATTTCAAATAACTTCTTTTGCTTGAATGTTTTTAATTATTTTTTTAATACTAAACTAAGATTTATAGGCATATAATCTCTCATTTAGCCATTTTTTAAAAAATGTGAAAATACCTAATTATGAAAGTATCAAAAGGGTCGTAACACAATTTGATCCAACAGCCAGTCTTGCTATAGAGAAGTGTATCACAATTTTGAAAGATTCCAGAATAAAAAATCAGTTGTATATAAAATCTAATTTTGAAATAATTGGGAAGGGTTTGCTGCACTAAAATATAAACAATGTAATAAATGACAATTTTTCCGAAGACACTAATGTAAGCCGCATTAAGACTCAGTTTTAAAAATGAGCTCATCACATCTTGTGATGTAGAACAAACTTTTTCATCCTATAAACATATATTTACGGACCGTAGGTTCAATTTCACTATGGATAATTTAAAAAAAAAATGCATGATTGTATACTTTAATTAATAAATAAGTATCTAATTAATAATAATAAAATGTGTATATATTCATTAAATGTGTTTAATGTTATCAAAATAATAATTGCATATCATACCATTCATAAATGCATATTGCATATTTAAGGGCATATATTGCATATTTAACTACGCATTTAGGCATTTTTAGTGTACATTGCATTGGCACATTTCATAGTGCATATTTTCCAGTCCTAATGAAATAAGTCATCGCTGTCCCGCGACTTACCGATATGCTTTCGATCGAGCAAATTCAAATTCACGTCGCAAGAAAAAAATTGATATACCTCAGTCAATTACCATTCAATTTCAACGTTTTTTCCTTGATTTGGGGGTAGCGTGTGTTGTCATTGTGTTTTAACAAATAAAAATTTTCATATAAACACATTTCTTTAAACTCCGCCGTAGCCGGTTCCAAGCCCGGTTGAGAAAAGAGGAGGGGAAAATGGCTGGTATGATCGTAGAGGACTGCGTTAAAGCCGATAGGCACATTTCTATAAGTACTACGAAAAGTCAACTGAACCCAACAATGTTTAGGTCTGCCAGCAAATCCATTACTAGAATAGTTTTGTGTGAGGGCGAATCTCCAGCGCCTTAAAACTGGAGCCCCTCAGATAAGAGTGGGAAGCCCCTACAGATATCTCTCTGGTCCTCCAAGTCGGGAGTTGAAGCGATGGGCCTGCTCCCCATTCTTCGTAAAAAAAATATATTTGCAAAAAAATCCCGATCCCGAATTATTTCTTTAACAGCTGTTTTGCGAATTCCTCGAAACATATGAATGTAGAAAAATGACAAAATTGAGAAACAGTAAAACCAACACTAAGACAAAATAAATCATTTTTTAGCAAGATCCCTCTTAGTGGAGGAATTCTGCTCGTTCGAGGAAGAAACAGAGGCGAACAGTTTCGCAAGAGGCAAAACTCAGGGCAAATGTATTTTCACCTTTATATAGTTATTCTATACTATCGTTGATTGAAGAATTCTTCAATCAACGATAGAGCAGCGGTGGGCAAACTTTTTTTGAAGAGGGCCAGTTTGCGCAAATAGTGAGACTAAAAGAGCCGCAGTAAGAAAATAATAATGATAATAATAACGACTTATTAATTATGTGTACTTTGGAAACGAAAAAAATTAAGGTATATAAAAAAAGCTAACATACTTATGATACATTATTTATTACTTACAAACCAAGTATAAAGGTAATAATTATGAAAATATAATTATTATATATTATTACGTATAATTACTAAATAATATACATGTAACAAAATTGAATTGAAAACTTTAATGACTTTTATGATATGCTTTTAAGACTTCCTTCATGACTTTTTCAAAATCCGGATTAAATTTTGTAGTATTGATCCTTATTATTACTTCTAAATGTTCATCTGTAATTCTCGTTCTTAACGAATTTTTATTTATGTTCATAATGGAAAATGTTTGTTCGCAAATGTACGTAGATCCGAACAGTAGGTACTAAGTACTTTGCCACAAATTTACGAATATTTGTAAATTGGACGATGGATAAGGAATTGTAAAAGATTAACAGATCTTCTTTGTAATATAATTCTTGTAATGCTTTATTGCAGCGTAAATCGATAATTTCTAATTGAATGTCTGTTGGTACAGAATCAATTTCTAAAGAAAATGGATTACGTAAAATAGCTCCATATTTCCAAATTCTTCAAATCGTGTATTAAACTCGTTACATAATGATGTAAGTTTTTCTGCATAAACTTTGAATTTAGTTTTTAATATGTTATTTAATAATTTTAGAGTTGGAAAATGATTTATCTCGCCTTTTTTTATTTGTTTTGAAAATAATTTTAATTTCATACGAAAACCATTCAAATTCATAAGTAAATCGTTGGCATAAAAATTTTTGGCCTTGTAATGTTGTATTGAAAACATTCAAATGGTTAATTGCATCAAGTGTGAATGCCAAATCACACGTCCATTCAAAATCAGTAAAATTTGAAAACTTATCGCACCGTTTCATTTCCAAAAATAATAAAATTTCCTCTTTTCATTCCCAACATTTTTTGAGCACTTTTCCCAAGCTTAACCATCGAATATGATTATGGTACAAGACATCATTAGGTTCTGTTTCCAATTCTTCCATAAATGCAATGAATTGACTGACGGTGATTTAGTCCTTTCGATCGTAGAATCGTAGAGTGCTCTTTTGTTGGCCGCAGTAAAGGAAAGTTTTTACTAATATAATAATGCATGGAAGGCCGCATATAAAACTATCATGAGGCCCGCGGGCCGCGGTTTACCCACCGCTGCTATAGAGGTTAATGTACACAGGGTGCTTTTCGCGGTGCGAGAGGTGGTGGCTGAACGGGAGGTGCAGCAGGAGTCGGGGTGTCCTGATGGTGTTAACGCTTCGAGTGAGGACAATTGGGGGTGCATTTTCCTAATAATCCTCATCTATGAGTAAATACATGTACGTACCATCAAATAGGTGAGCGAGCCAAGCCGTTATGAGTCAGAGGTAGTTCTGAATAATTTTTTTGTAGATAGGTATATGAACAACAAGTAAAAAATTAAATATATTTTTACAAATAAAATAAAATACAAAATATGAAAATCAAAATGTCTTTGCACTTACAAATATAATGGACATATATATATATATATATATATATATATATATATATATATATATATATATATATATGGTACGTTCCACGCCGAATTTAGATTTTTTTTTTAGATTTGGCCCAAAATCAACTTAAACCTTCCTTTTGGGCCTCCGAAACTCCCCCTAAATTTTTAGGGCCACAAGTGGAATAGAACTCAAGTTATGGATAATTGAAAATTGAAATTTTCAGGTTCGACTCCAAAACAAAAAATTTTCAACCATCCATAATTTGTAAAAATACAAATTTTTGTGAAAAAAGTTTCAAACAAAAGTTGTTTGCAATGCTTTAAACTTTCGGAAACTACTAAAAAAAAGTTCATCCGACATGGTTCACTATTGACGAGTCTTGGCGCCATTAGTCGTCAGGCCGCCAAAAAAAAACATTATCAGCTTTCCTGTCCAAAAAAATCAGGAGCGTAGCTGGATTCGATACAAAACTTTTCAGCCCAAACAAAAGTTAGCCAGACCTAAGGGCTTCGAGAAAAAAAATGGTTTTCAGGTTCAGCTTCAAAACCAAAAATTTTCAACCATCCATAATTTGTAAAAATACCCATTTTTATGAAAAAAGTTTTAAACAAAAGTTGTTTGCAATGCTTTAAACTATTGGAAACTGCTAAAAAAGAGTTCATCCGACATGGTTCACTATTGACGAGTCTTGGCGCCATTAGTCGTCAGGCCGCCAAAAAAAAAAACATTATCAGCTTTCCTGACCAAAAAAATCAGGAGCGTAGCTGGATTCGATACAAAACTTTTGAGCCCAAACAGAAGTTAGCCAGACCAAAGAGCTCCGAGAAAAAAAAAAGGTGAAATCCGGCAAAAATCCCTTGATATCAACAAAATTCCATTGAGCCCCCAGAAATCCACTGTTTGCCAGTTAATCTCAAACCATCAGCGACATTTTTTCTAGAAGTTGACTGGGGATCAACATCACTAAGGTTGGCATGCTATTTTCATATAAATAGAGCACTTTCCAAGTCCCTGGCGGCTCAAAAACTCAAAATTCCTCAAAATACTTGAATTTTGATCCCAGATGACTTCGCTTGACGCACATTTTTTATCCAAGAAGCGACTCTCACCCAAATTGTTGCTCTTCTTGATGTTTTTGAAGGTCCACAACGGTTGACGACAACGCTGAAGCAACCTTCCACAAGAATTGTTCTGGAAATTTGAATTTTCAACACAAATTTTCAAATTTGGGACCAGCCCTTAGGTCTGGCTAACTTCTGTGTGGGCTCAAACGTTTTGTATCGGATCCACCTACGTTCCTGATTTTTTTGGTCAGGAAAGCTGATAATGATTTTTTTTGGCGGCCTGACGAATAATGGCGCCCAGACCCGTCAACAGTAAACCGTGCTGGATGAACTTTTTTTTAGCAGTTTCCAAAAGTTTAAAGCATTGCAAACAACTTTTGTTTAAAACTTTTTTCATAAAAATGGGTATTTTTACAAATTATGGATGGTTGAAAATTTTTAGTTTTCAAGCTGAACCTGAAAACCATTTTTTTTCTCTAAGCCCTTAGGTCTGGCTAACTTTTGTTTGGGCTGAAAAGTTTTATATCGAATCCAGCTACGCTCCTGATTTTTTTGGTCAGGAAAGCTGATAATGTTTTTTTTGGCGGCCTGACGACTAATGGCGCCAAGACTCGTCAATAGTGAACCATGTCGGATGAACTTTTTTTTAGCAGTTTCCGAAAGTTTAAAGCATTGCAAACAACTTTTGTTTAAAACTTTTTTCATAAAAATGGGTATTTTTACAAGTTATGGATGGTTGAAAATATTTGGTTTTGGAGCCGAACCTGAAAATTTCAACTTTCAATTGTCCATAACTTGAGTTCAATTCCACTTGGGGCCCTAAAAATTTAGGGAGAGTTTCAGGGACCCAAAAGGACCGTTTTAGTTGATTTTGGGCCAAATCTAAAAAAAAAATCTAAATTCGGCGTGGAACGTACCATATATATATATATATATATATATATATATATATATATATATATATATATATATATATATATAGTATTACTATCACCTCAATTTATACCAATTATATTTAGGATACATTCGGGATGAATTAAATCAATTACAATACTTAATAATTTAGGAATGCTATTTTTCGCATGCAAATTATTTTTTAATCGAGCCTATAGAAACTAAATTGGTTTAAAAATGCAAAAATATGGCAGTAAACCCATATTTTTACCAGATGTTTATTTTTTGCCATTTCGGATTTTTTTTATATTATCAGGTATTTAATTCCTCTGATAATTGTTTTTTCCGGTAATTCTTCATACAATATAAATCGCTTTTAAATTAAATTTCGTTTGAATGACACCCAATAAAGTAATTTGAACTAAAAGTACGACTACTAAGCCCTTCATATCTGTTCTCAACCAAATTTTCACTATAACTCAGTAACATTCACTCAATACTTCTCATAACTTAAGCCCTTACCTGTAAAGGAGTAAAACTTGTAGTGTTAAGAACAAGAGATACAGAACGTAAGAGTATAAGAATGTGATGTTCAATTCTAAGACATAAACTACCAAGTGCTCCACTGATAATTCCGAATCAACGAAAATGAAACGCATAATACAAGAATTTCTTTATTCTCGATACTTGTTCCAGCTTCAAATAATAATAGGATAACGTTTTTATAGGTTGATTTCGAGAGTGATCTCGATACTTTAGGAGCGGAAATGATACTGGGGGCATTTTTGGAAACTAGTAGCAGGAAGTCTGGGAGAGCGCCCACATTACAGTTGATAAGTATTGTCCTGTCTCTCAAGTCTAATCTCAAGACTTCGAAAATAATTCGTAAAATTTCGTTTGTGTTTCGATACATTAACGATTAAGAAACATTAAATTTAGCAAGTTATTTATCCGTGTAAAAAAATGTGCAGTTTATAGAATTCGCTAGTTTTTGGGCCTGATTCACAAGAAGAGATTCATAACTGAATTAAAATAATAAAAACAATAACATATGGCACATTTTTTACCAAAAACAAAATTCCTAATTCCATTAGGGTACTTTGATTGAACAAATAAACAAAATGCTGCCACATACTAATAAATAATGCTCACAGATTATTCTTGATTATATAGGTACATATTAACTCTTTTGTTTCAAGTTGCTAAACTTTAGACGTTTCCTGCAAGACCCCCCCCCCCCGAAAAAAAAAACTACACGAGTTATGAGAACTTGAAATCTAAATCAATCGCTTTAACAAAATCAGTTGTGAGATTATTTCTCTTTTTAAATTTCTTTGCAAAAAATACGGAAAACCCAAATATTGATGTCGATTCATAAATCTGAGGGACACCAAAATGATTATAGGCAAGAGGTAGAACAGAACAATCAACATTTCTCTTAAGAAAAAATTATTTATTCAAATGAGCACAATAAGAATGTACGTCTGATCATTCAGAATCCAAAATTTATTGCAGTGATTTTGGACGCAACAACAAATATTTAAAAAAACACTCTCCGATTGCAGTCATTTTGGTATTGTAAGAATTATTTAAAGAAATAAAAGAAAAATACTCGCACAATCGATAAAGGAATTTTTTGTTTCTGGTGTTGGTCTGGTTTGTTGTTTCTAGCCTAAAAGAAGTTTAAGGTTGTAATGTGTAGTCTTTACACTTTATACTTTATTAGTAGTTGTCATTACTAACAAAGATCCGGATAATATACACAAATCTTTAAAATTAAAGATGGGAAAGGGTGTTTCTACTACAAAAAGATGAACAACTACTACCATAGATGGAATATATTCTCGAAATTAATTCAGTGTAAAGGTGTATATGAAACAAATGTAAGAGAATCTGTGATTCTCTTACATTTGTTTCATTTTAACTACTACCATAATAAAACAGACCTGCAGTATGCAAGAAAAGTAAAACCTCCATTAACATTCAATTCTGCATAGCAGCCAAATATGAATCTTTAAAAATGGGAAAATGGCTATTAAAAAGGTAAGGTTAACGTTTTGATAACTTTTAACTAAAATATGTAGTTGACTTTAAACCCTATTAACTAGTAAATTACTAAATGAGCATCTTCAAGATCCACCTTTGTTTAATTTTTGAATAAAAAAATCCAAGATGTGCAACGTGTACTTATCTTGTTGTTTTTTTTTGAATGATACCACTGAAATTTTTTGATAAACGCCCGACAATGAATAATAAACAATTTTTATTTGTAGAACACATATTCATTAAACCCGCTTAATTACTATAATCATAGCTATTGTATTAAATTTATAACATAAAATGTTACTGTCTGCAGAAGTAAATGTTACCTGGAGATTTTACAGGTTTCAAAAAAAACTTTACTAACTTTTATTTGTTGTTAAACTTCCACTCCTGCCTACACATCGGGCACTGCTGATTGACGGGTTGCGAATGCAGCCACTTGACAATACAGTGCATATGAAAACAGTGCGAACACTGTCCCCAAACCAAAGGGCAATCGTCTCCTGGCAGCTTACAATCTGGACAGCAACCATCAAATGGCATGCGGCATATCCCACAGTTATCGTCGTTCGCTATCCATTTCCATGTAGCTACACCTGTCCAATCTGTAAATGGATAGTATTGTACAGTTTTTTGATAGGTTCAATTAATAACTACATCAATAACTGTTACTACTTAATTAATTGATTTACCCTTAACACTTAGTACAACACATAATTTATTTTAATTAATTTACATTCATAGTTTGACAGGTCGAGTCGATCGAAGATATGAGCGTCTTTCTAAAACGAGGTCGATTGAGAGAAGGTTCCTGGAAAAACATAAAGCAAAAAACCCACTCCCGTCAGAACACCCCTCTCGACAACGGGGTGGTCGTCTAACGAAGGTCTACGCCATGAAAGTGCTACCGCGAAACCGCAAAATAGGGGAGCAACAGAGGGAGAGTTACGCATGGAGGGGTCTGCCCCGTGGCGGCCACGAACGGATGACCTCCGAAGCAGAGAATCTCAATGACAGAGACGCTGGAGAACTCCCCGGCTACTTCTCCCGAGTCGGATGAGTGACTGATGCACAATCAAAGAGTCCACACTCGGATGAAGGGTCTCCCGAAGAGGTATCCCCGGTAAGAGCAGTGGGCTCTTACCTTCTGAAACGCAAGAGACTGTCCCCACAAAACAAGGAAGACGGGGAAGTGATCTTAAGCCTTGCGGAGAGCACCATGAAAATATGGAGAGAAGTAACAAGTCACTTAATCACAACCCGTGTGCGATGAAACACCTGCTTGGTGTGTCAAGCTCAGATAAACGTACACAGGCCCTTAAAAAAGGCTGAAATCCTGATGACTAAACAGATGGAGGAAAAGGTGATTAAGGAACAGGTTGCTAGCAGAAAGAAGGTGGCTGAACCGATAAGTGCGGGAATACGCGACCAAAAGCCCACTGTGACGAAAGTGACGTGGCCACCCAGATGGACATCACTGACTCAGTAGAGTCAGTACTGACTCGGTACTGACTGTAGAGAGGCTGGATGCTGGGCTAGTGAACTAGTGCAGACGGGCGAATCGTTTGACGAATAAGGGAGCATAGCAGCAGCCCAACGCTGACGGATACATTAGGTGGAGCGCCTGCAGTGGCGGTCTTTTTCACGTAAAGGCAAGGAGCGATTGGCAGTAGCCCTCAACGCTAGATCCCGTTTCCTGTCTGGTGGGGGAAAGTAACCTCCTGACGGGACCGTCCATCGTCCGAGCCGGGGTACGCGACGCAGGACCCCGGTGAATTAATGACACGGGACGATGTTTATTGCCCGTCTCCGATGTCACAGGTTAAAGTCGGAGAGAAAAAGAAGAGATCTAAACTACACTATTTGTATTTAAAAAAAAAGTTCATGAAAGTTATTTATTTCATATAAAGCAGAGTATCCTGAAGACAGAACCATTTACAGATGTTAGTAAGTATTAGAAGGAATAATAAATTATACGACATGGACCATCATTTATTTGCCAAGTAAAATTTTAATCCGGAGATGTCAGTTTCACCATGTTAACAGTAGTGACCATTAACGCACAGGTAAGTACACTCCAATTGAGATAAAAAGAACACATCACGTGATAACAATTAAGTATTTGGTCAAAGGCAGAAAACCAAAGGGGCATGATATCAATTTTAACCTGTGAATGTAAGATATTAACGCTGCTCCCCAAAACACGAACAGTTCCTCCCATGGGCGCCGCTAAGAAATAAGTCAGGGGGGGCATAATTTAAGTCTGGGGGGGAGCATAATTTTTTTTTAATAAGAAATTTGCATTAAATTAAAATGAGGATATTTTTCATCAGTCACCATTCTTTACCAATAGGAGATTATTATTTAGGGGATGAAAACTATGAACTCACCTCATTACTTTGGGATAGCATATGGCTATTCGTAGAAAAGGTATTGCCAAAAGAACCTGATGGGTCTTGCACAACGATGGTTGTGCAAGGAATGATCCCTTCTGAGCTTTTAACATCCATTGCCTTTAGATCCGTAAAGCCAAGAAAACGGTAAAATCCAGGGGGGGGCAACCGCCCCCCCCCCTTGCCCTTATGTAGCGGCGCCCATGGTTCCTCCTGAAGTCGCGGGTGGGAGGGAGGTGAACAGGAAACTGAAGGAAGCAGGACCTATGAACTGTCTTAGAAAAATATAGTCTCTGGAATGACAGTAGTACTGAGCCCATATATTATTTTCGAGATTTTGTTTCAACTTCAGAGTAGATTTATTTTGAATCGTAAATTTTGGGAGTTTAGAGTCTAGAGACGGGATTGTTAATTTTAGGAGGGGTAAAGTCAGTCAATTTTCGCCGCCACAGTGAACAAAGCTAGTGAACAAACTCCGCCGAGCGAAAGAGTTGCCGAGTACCGTGCCGAGACCAAAGTAACCAACCATAGAGAACTTCTAGACATTGGGTGAGTCGTTACTAAGTCGGAAGGGTCGTGTAGCCCTAAATTTTGGGTTGGTTTTGATATATCGACAGTTGTACAATCTCGATCATTGCTTTAAGGGAATTTTAAAAAGTCACTTCCCTCGTATCTCGTAGCACCAAGTTTTCATATACAGGGGCCTTAGGGGTTTTAAGAGAAGTTTTATTCTATTTTTCTATTCTATTCTATTCTATTCTATTTTTTCAACTCATAATATTTTTGGGTCATACTTTATAGTCTTTGTGTGGGTTTTACGTTGCCTTGTTAATCAGGCGTTAAAGGTTTTTTTTTAAAATTTAATATATGGTTCACTACTGTGCCGTTTTGGGCGAGACAACTTCCTTTTGGAAGTAGCTTACTTTGTCTTGTTCATTTTTCTTTTATCCAGTTTAATTTTTTCTGTTCTGTCCCATCATTTAATCTTTGTTTAAATTTTATTTAATGTTTGTTGTTAACTTTAAAATCTGGTTGTTTAACTTTATAAACCGCTTAGTGTGATAAATTTATATTTTTTTATTTTTGTTTTATTTGGACTTACTATTTTAGTTAATATAATTTTCTATCGCATTCAGTTGTTTAATTTAAAATCGATTAAGGCGGACATTTGCGAAGCTCCGTGCCCATGCTTCATTAGGGAACCAATTAATTTTGAAATCAATCAATTAAATCAATTAATCCCACCCATAAGTAATATCGGTACCTATAACTTGATCAGTGAATCGATTCTCTTTAACTAAAAGGTTCGATTATTATATAAGCGAAAACTTCAAATATCTAGGATACACATCGACAGGAAACTAACATGGAAGAAACACATTGTGGAGACTGTAACGAAGGCAAAGCAGCGACTCAATCAACTAGGACCAACCATAGGACGAAGAAGCAAGTTACAGCTGAAAACAAAAGAAGAGGAATGATTAAGTAAGCAGCACCTTGGGGACAATCATCAAACACTAACATCACGAAATTAGAGAATACAGAACCATGCAATAAAAAGAATAATAGACGCAACATGAGGTACGAACAACTAAGGAGGGACTTTAGAGTTAACACTATCAAGAAAGAAATCAGGGACAGGACAAGAAAGACAATAAGGAGGCTGGAAAAGCATAGACACATGTTAATAAGGAAGGTAAATGATTACAATAAGGAAGAGAAATCTAGAGTTAAGAAACCGAGAATCGCCGTACTATCGACTAAAATAAAAAAGGGGATAAACACTGGGGTAAAAGAAGACGAAAACTCCCCAGTAAGCACAGTACGTCCCATGTACGTACATAATTGGTCGTTTTTACGCCAGTACGTACAAGACATTAAAGGTACGTCTTTAGTACGTACAAAGACTGGCATCGAATGTACGTATTTTTTGGTACGCATTATGTACGTACATAGTACATAAAAAAAGTACGTACTATAGACGTTAGTACATGTACGTACTAATGACGTACATTTTAGGTCCTTTTTGCTACAGTACATACGGGAAGTAAAAGGTACGTCTTCAGTACGTACGGGGACTGGCGTCAAATGTACGTATTTTTCAGTACGCATTATGTACGTACATAGTACATAAAAAAAGTACGTACTATAGATGTTAGTACATGTACGTACTAAAGACGTACATTTTAGGTCCTTTTTGCTACAGTACATACGGGGAGTAAAAGGTACGTCCTCAGTACGTACGGGGACTGGCGTCAAATGTACGTATTTTTCAGTACGTATTCCGTACGTACACAGTACACAATAAAAATACGTACTGTAGATGTTAGTTTTTGTACGTACTAAAGACGTACATTATAGGTCCTTTTTGCAACAGTACGTACGGGAAGTAAAAGTACGTCTTCAGTACGTACGGGGACTGGCGTCAAATGTACGTATTTTTCAGTACGTATTACGTACGTACATAGTACACAATAAAAACACGTACGGTAGATGTTAGTTTTTGTACGTACTAAAGACGTACATTGTAGGTCCTTTTTACAACAGTACGTACGGGAAGTAAAAAGTATATCTTCAGTACGTACCGGGACTGGCGTCAAATGTATGTATTTTTTGGTACGCATTATGTACGTACATAGTACATAAAAAAGTACGTACTATGGATGTTAGTACATGTACGTACTAAAGACGTACATTTCAAGTCCTTTTTACTACAGTACGTACGGGAAGTAAAAGGTACGTCTTCAGTACGTACGGGGACTGGCGTCAAATGTACGAATTTTTCAGTACGTATTCCGTACGTACATAGTACACAATAAAAGTACGTACTGTAGACGTTAGGTCTTTTACGTTCTAAAGACATACATATAAATATAACATATCCAGTTAAACTGGAACGCTTTAGGGCCGGTACTTTGGGTCCTGATTAAACCGTGGATTAAACATCGGATTAAGTTAATCCCCTATTAAAACAGCCAGTCAACTGAATCGCAGTTATAAATAACAGACGAAAGTAGTCGTACTTTAGTTGGTTGGCTGTTTTAATCGGGAATTAACTTAATGCGATGTTTAATCAGGACCCAAAGTACCGGCCCTTAAACAATTAGAATTAAAAAAAGACAATTTTATTAAAGGTGCGGTCGAGGGTGTAAACGATATTTGCGTTTATTTCATGTTCATTTTATTTTAGAATATCAAACCGAGTGTTTCGTCTTAATTTTTGTTGGCAGTCTACTTTGTTGTGTAAGGAGATACGTATATGTTAAGTCGCAACAGTAGTTTTTTAGATTTTTAGTACTTCGGATACAAGAGATATATTTTACTTGTAAAAGTGTAACGGACATGTCATAAACTAGGGCACTTTTGTTGGAATTTTGACCCTTTAGAGTACCAGATGTTTTAATGACATCCCGGAACACTTGAGACCTTCGCCTAAAAGACAAGTGTATTGGTCTACGCTTAGCAGGTAGTACCCGAAAAAATCCCTAAAGGAAATTTTTCTTCTGAAAGGAGACTCTTTTTCGAACCATCGGCGAGACAAGATCTACCTAAGCATTTTTGTTCTTATTTTCCGTTGTTGAGTTTAATAAAATAGAAAAAATCTTTTTACTATTTTTTTAACTTGCACACTTCATTAATTAAAATTCGAGGTGTGAAGTGTGGTTATTCGTTTGTGCAATTGAGGCTTAATAAGGTAAGTATACCGTTAGTGTAAGAAAAGTATTAGGTAAATCATCACAAAATGTCGATCATAATAAACGTCCGAAATTAAGTAAACATTACAAAAATGCATCAAAACAGCTTCAGAAGTTAATTAATAAGCAGTCAAGTGAAAAAAATGTTAAAAATTATTGTAACCTACCGACATTATGTGATGATCAGCAAAGACCTACCGACCCTGCTTTAAAAATCCCTGAAAATGTACATTTAAATATCAGCTCTTCAGTGACCGTTCATACTACACATACCGACATAGTTATTGATCACGAAAATGACATTAATTCCATTCAAAATTTTACTAATATAACACAATCTAAAACTTTATTTGATAATCAAGAGTATATCGATAATAATGAGTCTGTTCAAGGAAAATTTTCAGAAACTCCCTCAAATATTCCTTCACAATTATCCGAATGGTGTGTTAAGCATAATATTACTCATGCAGCAGGTAATGATCTTTTAAAAATTTTAAAACCGATTTGTCCACATTTTATTTTAATTATTTATTTCAAAAATTTCATGCGTCTAAAGAGTGTGCTTTTTTCAGCTAAAATTCAGTGCCAATGTTATTCCTGTCCCCATCGTGGTAAGTTTCAGATCTACACAAAATATTTTACATGGAATTAGGTTTACCACATTTCATTAATGTTTAATGTTTAATACCAATTTCTTTTAAGAATTATTGTTTATTTCAATAACGTCAAAATTTTGAAAACTATTTTTTGCTTTAATTAACCATATCTGTTCTCCCGTTTGGATGTTACATCAATGGTGTAACACCATTTATACTAGATAGAAAGTGCACTGATTTCATTTTTTTTTCTGTTTCAGGTGTTTCCATAAAATCTGGCAAGTGCAATGACAAGAAAGAAGCCGAAGTAGAAATGAGCAGGTGTCTAAGAAGAGCCCCAGATCGCCTAAAATATAAAACTGTGATGAAATCCAAAAGCCCCGCATAGGCGTTTTATCCGTTTTTTTTTTTAGCATATTTGTATTTTTTTTGTATTGTGCAAAATTTGTATTAGTTACAAATCGTAATAAATCGTACGCCTATAATTGGGATTCCGTTATTTCGCTTCTAATAATAATATTTCTGTTAAATGCTGTACATCGTTTGGATCTATAATAAGAAGCGAATTCAATGGCCAGAACGACTCCTGTCGTTCAACCGAATAAATCAACATGTTAACTTCCTATTCTCTAGATTGACTTTTATAATACCATTACATGTATACTTTTGACTTTGCAGAACTTCTCTCTTTCTCTTCCAGGAGACAGAGAGACTGTCAACTGACAGTTGGACGTAAATGGAATGATATAAAGGTCAATATTGGGGATTTTAAGTTCTAATGTTGATTTATTTGCTGCCACGAAGGCCGTTATTTTGGCCATTTATTTCGCTTCTTATAATATTTTATGTGAGTACAACCAGTATATCCAAAGTACGTACTGCAGTAAAAAAAGTAGGTATGTACTTAGTACATACCTATTAGTACGTACTTAGTACATACGTGCTCTACGTACCTTGTACGTACGCCTTCTACGTACCTCGTACGTACGTTCTGTATGTACTTCATACGTACACACTGTATGTCTATTGTACGTACCGCCTGTGTGTACGTCGTACGTACAAACTGTTCGTACAGAGTACGTACCGGCTGTATGTACACTGTACGTACGTCCTGTACGTACTTTGTACGTACGCCCTGTACGTACCTACTACGTACTTAATACGTACCCTCTGTATGTACATTGTATGTACGTCCTGTATGTATCTTGTACGTACCGACGGTACGTACATTGTACGTACCGCCTGTACGTACATTGTACGTACCGCCTGTACGTACGTAGCACGTACATTTTTGTGGAAAACGGACGTATTTAGGACGTCATATGTACGTACTTACGTCCGGTAGTGTACGTATTTTGTACGTACTTTACGTCCTACCTGTACATACTATGTACGTATTATGTACGTATTAATGCTTACTGGGTCAGAGGAAATCATTAGAACATCAGAGAGAAGAGAAGCAAGCATACAGCTCGGCTTTAAATTAAATTAAGTCACGACAGAGAAAAATCAACTTCAACAATGTAATGAATGTCTAAATCATCAGGTGTAATGGTGATGTTTCTAGAATAAAAATCAACACTATCGATCCATCTAAAATCGCTAACGGGCAAATATTTACGCATCGCAGATATTGTCGCAATACACATTATTCACATTACAATCCATGACATAGGATGATGGTTCATTGGGATCATATTCATTCACTATGTAGACACTTCACTTTTCCATAATGGTTTCAATAGGACACTTCACATCTGGTACCTACCTCTTTTGGTAAACATAATTTGGTCGATATCTAATGATTCTAAAGTATCTCGAGACATTTTTGGGCAATTGGCATAAGCCAAGCCTAAAGCTGTGTAATATTTCAAAGTTCTAATTTTGTAAACCAACTTTACAAACATTTTAAAAACGTCAGCTAAAAGGTTTTATTAGAATTTTCAATACAAGAACTTAACTTATGTAAACTGCTCGCCATGAAACGAACGAGTTTAAAAATCTACATTGTATGGATGTGTTAAGAATGTATGTAGTCAATGATACATATTTTTCTCTATTTACTGGAAGTAACTTTATATGTCCAGGTATGTAAGTTGCTACAGCTTTGATAATAAAATATCTAACTTTCGTGGCCTGATAAAATATGAAAGAGTATATCATAATTTTTAAAATGCATGTCATGAGTACGCACTACCCCTATAATCAGTGTATATAAAACTGTCTGTGTGTATGACGGATCCGATCAAATCTCGGGATATGTATTCTCTGCACAATTTTGCGTCGAAAATCAACCCCAGAGGTCGCAACAGTCAAAAAAATTTAAAAAAATCGACTTTTCGATTGCCGTCGAATGTATTCTCGAAATTAAATTCAAAGTAAAGATGTATATACCTATATACATTATTAACGTGAGAAGAGGTATAACCAATACGTCCTCCGTATCATCCTCTCAAAAACGTTTAACACGAACATCGAAAATGAAATTGATAGGTGACTCGGTAGTTTAGTGGTAAGAACACCCGACGCGAAACTGGGAGATCCGGGTTCGAATCCCGGCTGAGCCACAAATTCCATTTTCAGATTCTCTTATTTGTTTCATTTAATTCTTAATTGTTTATCACGCCTCAAAAAAAGTGCGTGGAGTCTCTCCGCGCGGAAGAAGTGAAACTTCGTAATGTGGAAATAAAAATAGGAAGGGGTAGAAATTGATTTTTAGTGAACTCATATTGTTTCTTTAAGGTTCCTCTCTAGCTGCAGTTCGAAATGCTCTACAAAATTAATCTACGACGTCCCGTCACGTTCGCATCTTCCGTCTTAAAATCCTGTTGTAGCAAGATCCCCTTTCGAGGGGGGATTTCGCTCGTCCGGGCGGGGCGAAGAAACACAAACTCAAGCAGAGTACTTCCACCTTTTAATATAAAGTCTAAAAAGGGTTATTTACACAAGGGTTCTTCGGTGGTACAGTTGCCGGATGAGGGTCCTTGGGCTGCACAGGAAGTGCGGCGGGGCGGTCGGGCGTCGTGGGGCGTCCTGAAGGGGCTGGCCGACCTGGGGCGTGGCTGCTTCCATCGTCGCCCATGGCGAAGTAGTCCCCGAGGTGGTGGTCCTCGAAGTTGTTCTTGAAGTAGTCCCCGAGGTGGTGGTCCTCGAAGTCGTCCTTGAAGTAGTCCCCGAGGTGGTGTCTTTAAAGTGGAGCAGGATAGGTCCAACTCAATCGGCGCTCCGAGTTCGTGCTGCTCAAGTAGTGAGGTGGGGATGGAGGAGACCCAACTCAGGTGGATGCTTCTCCGAGGAAGATGACCCAGCACAGGTGGATGCAGCGGAAGATGGCGACCCAGCAAATGTGGATGCACCAGAGGTTGGCGACCCAGCAAAAGTGGATGCACCAGGGGATGGTAACCCAGCACAGGTGGATGTACCAGAGGTTGGCGACCCAGCAACGGTGGATGCACCAGGGGATGGCAACCCAGCACAGGTGGATGTACCAGAGGATGGTTTGCTCTTCTTCCGGTTTCTATACTCTTCTAACCCAACCCAGGTGGATGTAGAAGAGAAAAGCTCGAAGAGAAGGAGCGAACTGAGGATTCATTTTTGTCGTCATCTCTTATAAATATATGTACAATAACTATTTGCTACATCACACTGGTCCATGGTATTATGGGAGGGGAAGGCTGCGGCCCTCTCGATTCCTCCGGTGGTGGCTGCCAATTCTGGTTACGGTCACGGGAAACCGCAGAAAACCGTGACTCAGCCATGTGTGTCGGCCCGTTTCGTCCTAGGTGGACTGCGGGGCCATCGTCGTCCTCGGGGGCTGGGATCGGCAGCTGGGCTGCCTTGGGATCCGTTTGACGGCGAAGTGGGTGGTCGGCCTCGCCGCATCGGGTGCTCCTTCTCGAGTTGTCCTGCTCGGGACTCCTGCTGGGGCCCCTGCTCGGTCCCGAGAAGGGGGGGGGGTGGTGGTCCTTCGAGGTCCTAGGGTGGTTTAGGGTTCCTGGTCGGAACCTTGTCGATCATATCGACGGCGTCAAAGTCGGTGGTTGGTCCTAATCGTGTCCGTCTTCCACTACTGTCTGGGTCCTGGGGCGCCGGTACCTTTCCCTAAAGCGAGGGTCGTAATCCACCGCTTGTCTAACAAGCGGATTTGGATGTTCCTCTGCTTTCTGGAAGATCTTCTCTGCTCTCTCTCTCATCCGCTCCCGGAGGGGTTGGTGTTCGAGGTCCTGCAGGATTACAATACTGAGGATTCATGGCTCAGCGCTCCTCTTTTGTACCCTAACTTCAGCGGGTGGTCTGACGTCAGAAGCGGGGGACGAATAGGATTCGCTCGGCGAGTGGGAGTGGTTCGGCGCGTGGGGGTAGTTCCCGAGCGCTGGCGAGGGCGGATCGGTGCGGAACTAAGGGTTCTCTCGAGGGGGTTCCTACACCTACCCAGTGTTGAAGGTGCCGTACATACGGAACTCGGTGTCAGGGGGCGGTAGGGGTGTTGATTGAGGATGCCGTACTTACGGAACTCGGCTTCAGGGGGCGGTAGGGGTATTGATTTCGTTACACTGTCCTTTTCCACTACGTACGAATTCATAAAAACGTACGTCTAACAAAACACGAAGGTGGAGAGCCATACAGTAGCACCCGTCGGCCGATCGCACAGGATGTTATTGGAGATATTATTATTTTCCATTCTAACTGATGCCATACTGATGCCGGGGTAATTTCGAACAAACTTTTATGGCGCATTTTGAAAGATTGCGAAATAAATTTACACAAAAACTAATAGTATGCTTCAATAACATTAGTTGCTTGCTTACGTATAATTAGTACATCTACAAAATGTTCAAAGAATTATATTAAAAAATGTTATTACGGCGGCACACAAAAAAGTAGTCTTTGCTTTTATCGAAACATACCTTTCTCGTATTTTAACGCGGTGAATTCGAATCTAAAGCCCGTTAAGCCCATCACCAACATTTTTTTTGCGTAAACCGTAAAAAACTAAAAACGAAAAGCGGACAATCTTTTGATAACCTTTTAATTAACATTAGTAAATTTGGAACATTTATTGAACTGAATCGCTTTATCTTTTCACACGCAATTTCCAGTTTTTTTTTGCGGTTATTCGAATTCCCTAATGTTATGAAATTAACAACGGATCGCGTTGTAATACTATACATAATACTACGAGTAATCAGAAAGAACGAGAAAAGAAACTAAACTAATTCGTTATTTAAGACTAAAAAAAATATAGTAGGATGAAACCCATTGGAAAAGGTAGATAATATAACAAAAAATGAAAGGAAAAATAAATTACGGGCGATCTGAGGTCGGGAAGGGTGAGTTTTTAAGGGTAAGAAACGGTTTATCTCGATTTCCGGCAAAACTGCAAGTCCTATGAAAAAAACGGGATAGCTGCTTGCTGCGTAATGTTTTTCTACATAGCGCAAATTTTTATTCATGATCTATGACCTCTATGAAATACCTTTTGACGGACTAAAATTTTTCGAAGGTCACTCATCTACAAAATATTGTAGATGTCTTAGTAAATATTAACTTTATTAACTTATTTGGTTGTTAACTATAGTGGTATATTTCGATTAGCAATTTTTTTGTTTATCAATGTAACATGAAATCTTACGTTTTTCGAGTAATTCAAGTGTAAATTTTAATAAATGGCTCAAAATTATACATAATGGTTAAAAAAAATCGGATTCGAGTTTTTCATTATTTGCATTTTCTGAGAACATTTACCATAGTAATGTATATTTTTTTATACCATCAGAAAGAAGAGGTTTGAACGAACAAAAAACACACTGACTTTTTTAAAAAAGCAGATATTTTGACGTGAGAATTTTCGATTGAAAATTAGGGTGCTTTTTCGATATGAAGTCAAAATAATGTAAAAAATGAATATTTTAAATAAAAAAAAATTACTGTATGTTTGGGACATAAAAAGGTAAGTTTTCACCAAATTTCGTGAAAAATATTTTTTTTTGCAAAAGATAAAAATAAAAAACCAAAAACTTGGTTAATTGAATTTTTCACATAAATTTTGAGGTTATGTGAAAAATGTGCCGATAGAAAAGTTGTAGATCTTTTTATTACCTACAACTTTGCCCTTTAACTTTTTTTCATGGGACTTGCAGTTTTGCCGGAAATCGAGATAAACCGTTTTTTACCCTTAAAAACTCACCCCCCCTTCACGACCTCAGATCGCCCGTAATTTATTTTTCCTTTCATTTTTGTTATATTCTCTACCTTTTCCAATGGGTTTCATCCTACTATAAATTTTTTTTCACTTTTTACCATTTTCAAAATCGACCCTGGTCTATTAGGAGAGAATTGAGAAAAAGAAACTAACAAACAATTTAAGTTCTATTTGTCTGCATATAGATTCAGTTTTTTCGCAGTGATTTATTGGGATTCAGTAGGTGGTTAGTTTCTTTATGATACACTCTATAACACGTTTTGAAAAACGTTGAACCATTTTCGCAAAGATACGGGTCAATTTTCTTCGACTTTCATTAGGTTTTACAAACGTTGTCAATCGAATTTTTGAATACTTACTACATGACATGCATAAAGATGTATGTATGTCGGCATATTAGAAAAAGTGGAGAAATAGGGGAAGCGGACATGTAAAGCCGTTTTTGCTTGAAACATTTTACAAGATTTAAATGTGTTTTGAATTCAAAATACCGGTTTCTGATTTCCTTATCAAAAATATTGCCAAGGTCGATCTCTGTCTATTGTTGTCGCTCTCACTCTAACTCGCGCGCATGGGTCTGGCGTAACGTTACAATGTTTTGTGAACCGACAGGTAGCCGGCACATCGATTTATAAGACGTATATCACGTCAAAAAAAGTGAAACACATTCAAGCAAAAAAAGTCATTTGAAATTCAAACGCTAGGAATTGGCGCCAAAACGCCATACTATATAAACAAGATAGTGAAAACGCTATTTTACGACGCGAATAATACAAATTACTCGATTTGGTCGCAATTAACTCCTACACTCCAGCGGAAACAACAATAAAGTCCAAAATACTCGAAAAATCTATTTGTGGACTGCAGAACGGGCCCGTGTTATATGCGGAGTGACGTCACGATGAGCGGTCGTTTCGCTGGTCCTTTAACTTTTCGCACATTTACTGCTTTTTATACCCGACATACTTGGTGCTGGGCCTATTACACGATTTTTTATGGTTATAAAATTTGTCCGGGGGTTCGTCCCTATGAATTTAGATATATTTCGTTTAATTTAAAATATATGGCAAATACCTAATTGTACAAGTAACGTAACTTTCAACAGAGTCGTCGTGCCGCCGACGACACTACATACCGAGGAAAGTGCGTCACAAAGTTACCAGTTCTGTTTGTGTATTTGTAGGTTGGATTATTTTTGCTGCCTGGTAATGGTTTTATGTAGTGGTCTGGGCGTGGGTGAGTTACTGTGGGTATTTTTTCATGTGTTTCTGTGGTTTTTTGTTTTTTCTTTTGTGATTGTAGACCGGTTGTCTGTGCGCACGTTCTTTTTGAAACGTGGGGAAGTTCATTAATAATAGTTCTTCTTTGGCTTATTGGTATTAGGGGTTTTTCTTGTCAAGTCGGTAGTGCAGGGAAGTCCCGAGGATGGTTATATATCTGTTGGTTGATCGTGATGGTCTTGGGATTAAAGATACATCATAGTTGTTGAGGTTGTCAGTAGCCCTGACTTTTTTACTATTATTTTGTCTTATGTACTCAGGGTATATTTTCGATGTTGATTAGTGTTCAGTTGATTTACAGTTAATACATATTTGTTCACAATCCCCATGATTTTCTTCATGTTCCTCTGTGTTTTCCGCATTTGAAACATTTTCATTTTCCTCTACATTGTTTTCTAGTATAGCTGTACAGCAAACATTTATATTATAACATTGTGTCACGGGAGCAATAAATAATGTGATTTGAAAAGGAAGGTCACACAAGTGTACGTATCTTGTAAGTTCTTTTCCTCGGAATGTTAGTACAATTGATTTAGTGGGTATATATTTAATATGGTCGTCTATTTTTGTTCTGCTGTTTAATTTCATAATGTTAATTATTTCTCTGGGGCTTGTCGCCATTTCTAATATTTCCTCGTTAGTTATATCAGTGTCTACATGTCTGACAATTCCTCGGCATGTTACTTGATTCAATGGTATTGGTAAGTCGTGAAAGTTGGGCTGCATATCGTTCCGTTTCGAACATTCGACCCAACAGCTGTCTCCTCCAACGGTTAGGAGGCAAAAAACCGAAAAACCAAAATTATCATCGTGTGTTTAACATTCGAACGTAAACGTGCCACCAAAAAGGAGTGTTTTAAAAGGCGTTCATATATATCATCCTTTGTTCTTTCCTCTCCCTATCCTGATTAGAACCCTTCTGGCACCTGATTGGTGGTAAGTCAACGAAGACTTCTCGTCAGCCCTCTGAGGTAAGTGCACTCCACTTAATCGTCTGCTCAATATCTTCCTCAATTATCTTCTGAAATTAATCGTCAACCTTTGGCGATTAATTATTGGTGCCGAAACCAGGGACCTTTAGATATTCAGTCTAATCACTCGCGTATATTCATCTTATAACTCGAACGTGCATTAATTATTCAATTTCCCTCGAATAAATCACCTAATCGGCAAGTTTCATCCTTATCGCACACCTGTTTGCCACACGCGATAACCGCCTGTCTTGTTTATTTTCCTCAATTCATCTGATTGTTTGAATTTGACTTCGTCGTTCATTTTTCATTTCAATAAATCAGTTGGGAAATTCATTGAACCCGCGTCATCTTTACACAATCTCGTCTGTTCGCCCTTTTCTCTGGCCTTTTCGGGAATAAATTTATTCCTTCAGCATACCGGGTGATTCAATAAAATAAAAATGCCTCCGACCGACAAATTAAAAGCTTCGATTGCCGAATCCACAGTTAAGCGTGAAAATGCTTTCGCCGCGGCCTCTACACTATTTAAATTAATTAAAGGGCTGACTACTGAAGCCGATGTGGCCAATATGTGCTTGGCTGAGTTGTTGAAGGTGGAAAAGGCTTTCAAGGAGGCTGATGAGTTGATTGTTAAGCTCAACTCTCAGTTGGAGGAGGCAGAACGGGACGAATCACCCTCGAAATGTGCGGCATTCTTTGAAATCTGCCTACAGATCCGCGCCGCCCACAGCCACCTAACCGCGTCTTCTCCGGTCGCAACGCCTACTACCTCTGCTGATCTTCCTATTCCTCGGGTGGAATTGCCACGGTTTTCTGGCAAAATCGAGGAGTGGCCCGGTTTCATCGCGTTATTTGACGCCCTTGTACATCAGAACCACTCCCTGGCGCCTGTCCAAAAATTTCATCTGTTGACGTCTGCCTTATCAGGCGAAGCGACTTCCGTCATTTCTGGCTTCGACTTAAATTCGGTCAACTACCCTCTAGCCTATAAGGCCCTTTACGCTCGTTACCAAAACCCTCGTCGGCAGGCTGATCTCTATGTGAGTCAGATATTGGATTCGCGGCCTGCATCTGTTTCTTCTTTGTCCCAGCTGAAACAGTTCGCTACCACACATCAAAATTCTATCAATGCCCTCAAGGCGTTGCCCATACCCGACCTGGCCGATCATCTGTTATTTTCCCTCACTCTGCGCAACCTAGATGTGCCATCTCGCCAGTTGTTCGAGGGGCAGTTGTCCTCGGATGCGTTTCCTACTCTCTCGCAGTTGCTCGAGTTCATTAATCGACAGTTGCGAGTGTTGGAAAGCACTTCCATCACCTCGTCTCGTGCGTCTGTGCTGAGGAGGCCTCAATCACCAGCGGGCTCAGCGTCTGTTTCCTCATCGTCTGTGCCTCCTTCTGTTGGTTCGCCCTCTCGCCGCCCTGCCTACGCTGGTGCACGTCCCCCTACATCCTCTAGCTCATCGTCTGCATGTGTGTTCTGCTCGGCGCAGCACTCCATTCGCCAGTGTCGTGAATTCAAGGCCATGACCATTCATCAGCGAAGAGCTTTCGTGACTGAGAGACGATTATGCCGAAACTGCATGTCGTCATTTCACGCCACTGCTGCGTGCGGTTCGGGTCACTGCTGCCACTCGTGCGGGGGACGTCATCACACCATCCTCCATCTGGCATCTGCTGCCTCTACGACCCCTCCCATTGACCAAACGGCGGAGGAGTCGGAATCGACCGATCAGCTTCCCTCTCCGCCTCCTGTCTCATCAGAGCAACCAGCTCGTGCTCACGCCTCTCGGGGTGGTTCAATAAGAGGTCGAAGAACAGCTCTCGGGAGACCCTGCTCGCCTCCTGGGGGGCCGATTTAACGTCTCCTGGAAGTGGTTCCGAATGACTGCGAGTGTGGTCAGCTCGTGGGTGGCTTGCCCATCGAGTGGTCATTTGTCTCCTTCTTCTCGTCTGTTCTCTTCTGGTCATCTGTTTTCATCTGTGCGGTCTGCCTTGCGTAAGAGTAATAATCCTGACTACCTTATGCCTACCGCTTGGATCCGCCTCGATAACCAGCGGAATGTTGTCTTCGGCCGTGCTCTTCTCGACTCCGGCTGCCAACACACCCTCATCACCCGAGCTTGGGCCACCAAGCTTCGTCTGCGCATTCACCCTGAAGCTGTTCAGCTTCGCACCTTAAGTAATGCAGATCGGTTTCGCATCCAAGGGTACGCATACGTCAGTCTCTGTCACCAAGGAGATCCTCCTCATCTTATCATCAAAGCCTACGTTATTGACAGTCACATAGATCCCCTTCCTGTCCAAGCGTTCAATGGCCGATGGCCTGAGTTTCAGCAATTCAACCTAGCGGACCCCCTCTTTTATCTTCCTCGTATCATAGGGATGTTGATCGGCTCGGATGTGCTCCCTCATCTTATTCTTCCTGGCACGTTGCGCCCTTCGTCTGAACTTCCAGGGGCATTGTCTACCACCTTAGGCTGGGTGCTATATGGGCCCTATGCTCGCCATCGCAGGGAGACTAAACATGTTTCCTTCTCACCTGACACTATCGATAGGCGTGCTCAACGTCTACCCAGTGTTCATCGAGTTTTACTGCGGCGCAGTTCTCCCTCATCTTCTGCAGGGTCATCATCTGCTGTGCATTCTCCATCAACTTCGCAGCCAGAACCCCCTCTTTCAGTGATCACCTATCAATCTTCCTCTGATAAGACTAACTCTACTGTTGCATCTCACCAAAATTTACCTTCTGACGTAATAAAACCTCCTGCTGTTCCTGACCGTCAAACCACGGATATGAGTCTCTCCCAGCGTTCGGACCAGGAACTTGTCAACCTCGTTCGGCGCTTCTGGGAGATTGATAAGATACCTGACGTGCTTCCGTTGACCCCTGCTGAGAGGGAGTGTGAGATGCTGTATCGCGCTGATGTCACCCGTGATTCCAATGGAAGATACACCATTGGTTTGCCCTTGTCATCATCTCGGCTGGGCACCTCCGTCAACGTGGCGACTAGACAGTTTATCCGGTTAGAGCATCGCCTGGACCATAACCCTACTCTTCGTGTCGCATATCATGAGTTTATGCGGGATTATCTCGAGAGCGGCCATATGGATTTGGTTCCTGAATCTTCTGATTGTCCGCGATACGAGCCATATTATATCCCTCATCATCCCGTACATCGTCCGGATGATCCTCCCACTAAAATTCGCGTGGTCTTCAACGCCTCCTGTGCGACTGCTAATGGCAAATCCCTCAATGATCTGCTGCTTACTGGCCCGAAGTTGCAAGCGGACATTTCCACCCTCCTGCTTCGCTTCCGTCTATATCGCTTTGTCTTCACTGCCGATATTAGACAGATGTATCGACAGATCCTGATACTCCCTGAGCAAAGGGATTATCAACGTATAGTCTGGCGTTTCACCAAACAGGAACCTCTCCAATATTATCGTCTGAATACCGTCACCTATGGAGTTTCTTCTGCTCCCTACTTGGCCCTTAGGACCCTTCGGCAGCTGGCTGCGGATGAGGGATCCAAGTTTCCTGCTGCCAGGCAGGTTTTGCTGGATGAAATTTACGTCGATGACATCTTGACAGGCTGTTCATCCGAAGCTGAAGCTCTTGAGTTACGACAGCAGGTTCAGGATCTGCTCATGGCGGGCGGCTTTGAGCTACGCAAATGGGCTACTAATCACCTTCCTCTATTAGACGGTATTCCAGCTGATCATCGTAGAGAATCCTCCTCTACTGATCCCCTTCTTCTCGACCGTGAACCAGGTCTCAAGCTTCTGGGACTCGGGTGGAATCCTGCATCTGATCACTTCTTCTATTCTGTTCGCACGACTTCCACGGTGATCACTAAGCGGAATGTGTTGAGTCAGATGGCTAGAATCTTCGACCCTTTGGGATGGTTAACTCCTGTTACCTTCTATGCCCAAATCTTCTTCCGTCAGCTCTGCCTACTCCATCTGGACTGGGACCAACCTCTGTCGAATGAGGTTCAGACCTCATGGCTGCAATTTCAATCCCAACTACCCACTTTGGCAGAGCTTTACATACCACGATTCATCCCTGACGTTTCTTCCTCTACGCATCGGTTGGTCGGCTTCTGTGATGCCTCTGAATCAGGCTACGCTGCCGTAGTTTATCTTCGCACTTTGGCATCGTCTGGTCACTACCAGGTGTCTCTCCTAGCGGCAAAATCCAAAATTGCTCCTTGCAAGGCTATGACCCTGCCTCGCTTGGAACTATGCGGTGCCCATCTTCTCGCAAAACTCATGCATCACCTGTCCACTCGCGCGTTGCCGCATCTCGGTGCTCAGTGCAATGCCTTCTGTGATTCTTCTGTGGCCTTGTCGTGGATCCGTGGTGAGAGTCACCGGTGGAAGACATTTGTGGGAAATCGGGTCGCTGAAATACAGGATCTCATTCCCTCGGATTGCTGGAGACATGTGGTGTCTGAGGACAACCCAGCAGATTGTGCCTCTCGAGGGTTGATGCCTGCAGACATTCATCATCCATTGTGGTAGCGCGGTCCTCACTGGTTGTCTCTCGACTCATCTTTGTGGCCCTTTTCTTCTGTTGACTCATCTCAAACTGATCAAGTGGACGAAGAAGCCAAGCCGATCTCCGCTCTGCTGTTGGCGGCCATCCCCGACGAGCTCACCATGATTGACCGTTTTTCCTCGTATCTTCGACTCAAGCGAGTTACCGCCTTTTGCCGACGATTCATACTAAATGCTCGCGGTCCCTCTTTCCCTCGATCCGGTTTTCTTTCCTCTGTTGAGCTCCAGGAGGCGGAATCTTGTTTGATACGTCTGATCCAATCTATTCATTTCGCCGACGAGCTGGCTGAGCTTCGGAAACCCTCTTCTCGTCACCGGCTCATCATGAAACTCCACCTTTTCTGTGACGAGCATGGACTCATTCGTGTTGGAGGTCGTCTTTCAGCTTCCCTATTGCCGTACGGACATAAGCATCCTGTTCTATTGCCAAAGAATAATCATCTCACTCATCTGATCATCGATGATGCCCATTATCGTCTTCTGCACGCCGGTGCTTTGGCTACTCATTCGTACATTCGTCGACGGTTCTGGATTTTGGACGGACGTAATGTGGTACGCAATCGCCTACGCAGGTGCAACCGATGCTTTTCCTGCAAACCCCGTCCCTTGATACAGCCAATGGGCAATCTTCCACCCGAGCGGCTATCCTCTGCTATGGCTTTTCTTACCACTGGTGTCGACTACGCCGGCTCATTTTATGTGACGAGTGCACGACTACGCGGAGCCGTTAGCACGAAGGCATATCTGGTTGTCTTCATCTGCTTCACTACCAAAGCAGTTCACCTGGAATTGGCATCTGAACTGTCCACTCCAGCGTTCATCGCTGCTTATCGTCGCTTCGTCGCACGCCGAGGCAATCCTTCTGTGATCTTTTCCGATAACGGAACCAACTTCGTTGGTGCCCATAATTACCTTCGGGACCTTGGCCGCTTATTGTCTGCTCCACAACATCAGCAAAGTCTTTGTGATGCCGCCTCGTCTTCCGGAACTGACTGGCGATTCATACCCCCTTCCAGTCCTCACTTTGGTGGCCTGTGGGAGTCCGCTGTAAAGTCTGCTAAGCATCATCTCACTCGTGTTATCGGCGAGCAAAAACTCACTTACGAGGAGTTTCTTACCGTCTGCACTCAGGTTGAGGCAATCCTTAACTCTCGTCCTCTGTATCTCCCATCATCTGACCCTTCTGATTTTGAAGCCCTCACACCGGGTCATTTCCTGATTTTTCGCCCCCTCACCGCTCCTCCGGACAATGACGTCAGCTCCGTGTCTGTAAATCGTTTATCTCGCTGGCAGCTAGTTCAGCGATTTCAGCAGGACTTCTGGAAGCGTTGGCGCCAGGAATACTTGCATACCTTGCAACAACGTCACAAGTGGTTGCAGCCATCTACCCCTATTCTTCCAGGCACTGTTGTCATCATTCGAGATGACAATCTTCCTCCTCTGAAGTGGAGTATCGGCCGTATATCATCTGTTTTTCCCGGAGCTGACTCCACCACTCGTGTGGCTGACGTTGCTACGTCCTCTGGGACAATCCGACGACCAGTCGTCAAACTGTGTCCTCTCCCATGTCAGTAGATGGCCCTTTCGTCTGTTCACTCCTTTCGGTTGATCTCACTGAAGGGATTCTTCAGGGCGGGCGGCATGGTAAGTCGTGAAAGTTGGGCTGCATATCGTTCCGTTTCGAACATTCGACCCAACAGCTGTCTCCTCCAACGGTTAGGAGGCAAAAAACCGAAAAACCAAAATTATCATCGTGTGTTTAACATTCGAACGTAAACGTGCCACCAAAAAGGAGTGTTTTAAAAGGCGTTCATATATATCATCCTTTGTTCTTTCCTCTCCCTATCCTGATTAGAACCCTTCTGGCACCTGATTGGTGGTAAGTCAACGAAGACTTCTCGTCAGCCCTCTGAGGTAAGTGCACTCCACTTAATCGTCTGCTCAATATCTTCCTCAATTATCTTCTGAAATTAATCGTCAACCTTTGGCGATTAATTAGGTATGTATAATTTGTAACCTATGTTAACAAGGAATTCATTTTTACAGAAGGTGTTTGCTGCTACGAAGTTGTTATATTCCATCCCTAGTCTATTAATCCCATTATTCCTGATTATTATAATGTCTTTTAGCTTAAGGTTATGTATTTCTTTTGCTATTTTCAAAAGGTTATTAGTAGAATGAATAGTTAAATGGAATTAGTAGAGCTCCAAATGGAAAACCCAGAGTTGTGAACTTTAATTGATCAGCACTATTTGAGGGAAATCATGACCATGACTAACAGGTGCGTCAAATACTACCCCAAAAGGAGAGCTCTCGTTTGACGATTTCAAGGCTGCATATGGCGGGACTGGAAAAGCGAGATTTGACGTGCCCAGAGATAAACAACGAGACCTCTCCAAACCAACAGCTGAGTATCCATCGACTCAATGGATGGCCCAAGACCTACGAGTGTCTCGAGGGATTGGTGTGAATTTCAGGTCGAGGTGTGGCAAACTTGACGAGCTCTATCAGCAGGGTCCAAGTTGGACGAGCGCTGAGAATTAAAATCGGATCACAATGGTCGCCTTCTACCTGGTTACCTAGAGATCATTTTTGAACCTGTGGGATGTACTATGTGAAGTGATACCTTCTGAACGTACACATAACTGAATTAGCTATCCCAAAACCAGGGTGTTGATTGGATGCTTTTGTTTGGGAGGGTCATCAGGAACATGCTAGAGGTCTTATTTCAGTTCAGCAGGGTAGACATTTTGAAGTGTTGTTGAAGCCCTAAGGGGAACCTGACAGGAAAACCATTTGGTCCTCAATTGAAGCCTCTTGATACAACGAAATGATTCCTTGCTTATTTAGAATGGGTAAGCAAGGAAGAACTGATGAATAATGGTATAAAAAAACATCCAATAATGGCCAAAATGTGAATTTTGATGTTCCACAACCTGAATAAATCTGCAAAAATTTATTGAACATTTCACAGTTCCAACTTATTTGTAGTACACTACAGTAAGAAAAACAATCGGTAGAACCTTCCCTTAGGAATATTGGAAAAAATTAGCAACAAGTGCACAGAAGGAAATCTTTGACATTTTTAAGCGTTTCACAAAGCAAAAAAAAGTTGTTTCATAAAATTAAGTAGGTATATTTATCTTATAATTTCTGCCATTTTCATTTTTGAGATACAGCAGCTGTTTAAAAAAAAAAACATGTCGTCGGCACTGAAAAACCCTACAATTTAAAAAAAAAGGTTCAATGATGAATAGAACTTGAAATTTGTCAATAAATTAAAAATTACATTTGGATTTTTTTTTGAGAACAAGTAAAAATTTACTAGGTTACTTTTTGTTATATTACATGAGGATATTATTTATTTCTTAAAGAGGCAGGGGCAGTTTTAACTATTTTAACCAGCTGGGCTCTTTGATTTCTGTAAACTGATATTAAGCATACATTATCCCACATTTAGTGTGGCAAATGGTAAACGTGGTGCATATTAAACCAGCGCGAGAGGTACTTCATTAACCCTGGAATATACTAGTCATCACTAGCCATTGTTCGTTTAGGTTGGGTTTAATCCCATAGAGTGGTAGTTGGCCGATGTTAACCAAGCAGTAAATCTAGCAAACGATTACGGTATAAAAAAACTGATTCCTGAAAAATGCCTATTGTGCAGAATTTTAAAAGCAAAACTCCTTCATGAAACAATATCTATAGGATATTAAAGAACAGCTTTGTTTTTAGTTCTATCTAATTGGTTGTTTATCAGTTTTATCACAAACCATTAAATGCAAAAATGTGCATACAGCAAATATTACAGGAATGGTGACTGTTTCAACTACTACTTGTATACATACTCACGTTTGACAATAACTTTCATCACTTGTTCTAAACAGTTGTTAGACTTGGATTGCAATCCTTGTGATAAGTTGGTCTGCTGTTAATCTGCTGAAAATGAAGACGAGATCAGGGAGAACCACTAAATCCAAGTGTGGAAGCGTGATTAAATCGTCCTCTAGCAGGGGTAAGTTTGATATAACCTCCAGTTATACTGTAGATTAGTGTAGATATCAGAAAACTACAAAGGTTGGCCTACTCCTAGGAGAAACTTCGCACCGAAACTTCTTCCGATCTACAAAAATGATGATTTAGTGCAGTAGGGGCGTTATCTATAATGTTTATGTGTTACTTTTAAGTCCTGCTATTTCAAACAAATTTCGGAAAAACACAGTAGTAAACAAGCACTGAAACTAGAAAAACTAGATTTGTCCCGGCAAGAACGACTGAGACGGAATATCAAAACAAGAATCAAGTTGAGGTTAGACAGGAGATGTAAACTTGCGGCGAATTTTTCTTAAAAATGCATTCAGTACGTGATACTTAGTACCCAGTATGCATCATAATGAGTTATTTAGTTTTCTAACGGCAAACTACTTACAAGGCTAAATGCCTATATTCTATTGTTGGAGGATGAAGATAGTTCCGAACTTCAATTAGAACAGACCCATACTTTTATTTGAAGGAATCTGCACATATCCGAGCGCGAAATTCAAAACTGCATTGCACTTCATATTATAATAGCTAATTTAAATATTTAGCACCCTGGAGCCTGGAGTTGTTCCTCATGTTTAATTAATAAAAGAACGGAGGAACTCTCGCAGCCGATGGGTTGAAATTGTTATATGTAATGAAAATGAGTACTTTTGGGTAAACTTCTTGGGTCACAGAGGTCAAACGGCTTTGAAAATCCGCCATCATCGATTTGCTCAAAAACTACCTCGCGCATGTGTTTGGCGCCCGTCCTTAAAATAAGACTGCATAAAGGTTATAATCGCTGTAAGGGGCACTTTACTATTTATTACCCACAACGCAGAATTGGCTTCCCGAGCCGCTAGTGCCGCTACGTTAACAAATTCATCGATTTCCGTCCGGCGAATACATAGGTACCGAGAACCAATTGAACGGTACGAACCCAGGCTTCCTGGTCGTTATGTTACATTTTACTGGAAAAATCCATTGAAGTGCGAGTGATTAACCACAGTTTCGTTTTGCAGGCCGGAATGCTTCATCTGCATCCGAGGTACCCAATGTAGAAGTATCTCGCGAGGTGTGCCATTTGCTCGGGGATCCAAACCTCTGCACCACAATTCAAGTAAGTTTTCAGTTTCCATTTAGGCATTTCATTATTGCCATTCGCCAATCCTAAAACAACTAGTAAACACTCTAGACGCTCTTGTACAATGCTTGAATTAGTTTTATTATATTTGCCCCATTAGGTAGACCCTTCACTTTATTTGAACACATAAATCCAGGAGTAATCTTATGAGAAAAAATGGATCGCACAAGCCTTTCAGTATAATTACGTCATGTGTACTACAGTATAAAATGAACAAAAAAAAGTACAGTAGTACATCTTTGGTATGGGTATGACCAGACAATGGTAGCTCTATTGTCATGGTAATTTGTTTAAATTCATTGGTTCATTCATTCATTGGTTTGTTACAAAACTCATACATTTTTTGGTACTTCTCTTAAAGTTACATGACTATCACTTTTAGTACATTTATTAATTTTACAAATGATCTATCAAATATTCTTTAGAATCATCCAGTCCTCTCATATTGTGATAGTGTCGATGTATTCCTTTTAAACTGCCTTCTTTTTCTTGTAATAATTGTTTCGTTGTATTCCCATTCATTTTTGTTTCTATTTTTGAGTCCCAATGTATAGTCTTCCCAGAATTATTTGTCATTTATAACTCTACCCTTAGGGACGGGGAGTGCAATTAACAGGTAGTAGACTAGGGATGTGGGTTTCTTCAGAATACAGCGGGAGATAATTACCAAAGAACTGCGAATGGTCCGTACTTAATAAATTTAATGAGTAATTCTTAGTGTTTCACAAATTCCACAAATGGTTTTTAAACTATTATTATTTTAATTAATTTATCTAATAATGATATTGTTGAATATCAAATGTTTTTATTATTCGAGTTCAAATAATGACTTATGAAGGTTTAAACGGAGGCCAAAAGCGATACCTACAAACCGAGGCTTTGAAAATGACAAGCGAATTAACGAAAAGTTCAGTTCACACAGTTAAGCGAATGATATTGAAAGTAAGGAAAGGGGAACCATTAACCAGAAGAAAACGTAGTGATTGAGGCTCTTCTAGAAGTTTAGATGTTCAGGCTTCTAAAATTGTTGGCAAAAGTATTTATGATATGTATTCCAAAAATATTATTCCCACAATAAACACATTGAAATTGGAGTTAAATAAAGATATAGGGGACTATCCTAGGATTGTGTTCTGTTGAAACTTTACAGAAATTTGTAAAAAGTATGGGGTTTACTTTTAAAAAAATTGACAAACGTCACGCTATTATGGAAAGCGATCGCATTCGGCAATGGGGAATTGAATATTTATCAAATATTGAAATTTACAGGAATCAAATTTTTTTTTCTTAGATGAAACGTGGTTCGATACCCACGATACGGTTGATGGTTCCTCACAATGTGATGTAAATTTTCCTTCTTCGAAAGGAAAACATATAACAATCTTACATTGCGGTTCGGAAAACGGTTGGGTACATGACAGCTTGCTCTTGTCAGCAAAAAATATTCAAAATTGTTCGCTTGATTACCACCAAGATATGACTGGAGACTTATTTGAAAACTGGTGTAATGATATGTAATTTCACGAGTCATATTCAAAAAGGGAACTTGAAGTATTACATACCCGAACATTTAATAAGCAATATGTTATTAACGATTTAGCAGACAAATTTGGCCATTCAGTTCTAAGGTCGCCCCCCTATCATTGTGTATTGAATCTCATAGAGTTAATTTGGAGTCAATTAAAACAAAATATCCGAAGAAAAAATACAAATCCTACTTTATCGTCTTCTATAATAGACCTTATCTATAGGGAAGTTGAGGTAATTTCAGCTGATAATTGGAAAAATGCAGTAGATCACACAAAAAAAGTTGAAATCACTTTTAAAGGGATGTGGAGCGATGTCAATTCACTCATAATACCTGTTAATAACACTGACTCTAGTAGTAATTCAAGTAGCGAATAATATCACAACTTTATGTTATTATTTCATTTCATTCTTATTCTTTATCCTTATTTACTATAACTTTGGCTATTCTGTTTTTGTAACGGTGATTTTGTAGTTATGTGCATGTTTATATACAGATCGTTTCTACAGAGTCGCAGGATGGCATAAACGTAAGAGCGATTGAAAGGCCATATATTTATCGTTAGCTAAAGAGAGACAGAACTTTTGTGACGTTGCTAAACACTCCACCGGCCGGCAATATTATGATATGTATGAGAAACACACGTATGAACGTTTTCATTCGCCGTATAGCCTCCGACGAGAATACTTGCAATGGGTTACGAACCGAATGAAAAGGTATTTATTGTAAAGTGGTTTTACATGCACTCTGTGGATGAAGTCATTGGTCGTTTTGCGTTTGAATTTCCTGATCGCCCAATTCCGTGCGAATCAACGGTTCGTCGGATAGTTCAATGTTTTGAAAAACATGCGTGCTTAAAACATTGTGCTGCATGTAAAAACAATGAACAACAACAACAGGAAAGGGACTTAGCAAAGAGAGAGCGAGACGAAAACGTATGTGCATTTGTGGAATCACTTGGAGACGTGCCTTGTTCGACTAAACAAATTTCGCAAGAAGTTGACGTCCCTCAGTCGACAGTTTGGAAAATTTTGGACAAGCATGGGTATCGCAGTTATAAGTATAGAGGCGTTCAAGAATTGTTTCCAGAGGATCAATTTAAAAGAATGGAGTTCTGTGAGATTATGAGAGAAAAGGCTGACGCGGATGCAAATTTTATTTCTAAAATATTATTTACAGACGAGTCAAGTTTTGCTCTCTCAGGTTCTCATAAAACTCGGCATTATTGGTCAACTGAAAACAAACACCGTTTTTACGTTCGCCAAACTCAGTACCCACAAAAACTCAATGTTTGGGCAGGCATTTTAGGAAATAACATCATTGGACCGTACTTCATTGATGGAAACCTAAATGCCGATAGATATTTAAATTTATTGCAAAATCAAATTTTGCCAGCTCTCAGACTGTTGGATGTGAACTTAGGCGAAATTTGGTTTCAACAAGATGGTTGTCCGGCTCATAGTTCGCGTCGTGTTATGGCTTATCTTAGTGATACCTTTCCCAACAAAATAATTGCCAGAAACGGCAATATCATGTGGCCTCCTAGGTCACCAGACCTAGCGCCTAATGACTTTTTTCTGTGGGGTTACATGAAAAAAACCATTTTGCGTGACACCCACGCTAATGTGGACGAACTGCGTCTAGCAATTACGAATTGCTTACAAAGTATTCCTCCCGATATGCTTTACAATGTCAGGGAGGGGTTTTATAATCGCCTTGGTTATTATGAAGCACAACAGGGGGGTATTTTCGAAGCATTGCTTTAAAATTTTCGGCTTCATCTCCATTTTAAATATTTTCGGTGTAGGCCTGCGGCCTCTATTTTGCAATCATTTTACTTTCTTAATTATCGAGTAAAATTGTAATTTCACAACGTTACAATTAGGTACATGTTGTAAAATTACACTTTTTTTACTCAATTTTGGTACAAAGCGTAATACCTTGATGCGTTTGGGAGACAAACGATGTTACCCCACCCGCAGCGCGAGTATTACTAAAATTAAAAATTAAAACGCGATACGCGATACCCGTTGACTTGGACGTCTTGGACTGCTCGGCCGGCAGCGTGGCAAAACTTCCCTCTCTCTCATGCTAACGAACTGCTGTTACTTTCTCTTTTGCTCTTGTTGATTCCCTATCATGCGTTTTAATAGAAAACCTCCGTATAGTGTAGTGTATGTAAATTATAAATTAATTTGACGAATGCCATGTTAGGCAAAATTTTAACCACGCCGCCGGTTTATAAGACAGTCCAAACCTGTGTAAAGTGGGAAGGAAACTTGGTATCCCAGAGAATAATAGTCAGCTGAAGCTCTCCAACAGAGGGTTGATTTTTCATAATTGACTTTCTTATTGAACAACATATTGATAACAATTTATAAACTTTAATAACATTTTTTTTATAATCTATTCACAATTAATTACTATTTATTTTATATATTTCATTTTTATTTAAAAAAAATTATTGTTAAATATAATTTAAAGTTTAACATTTTTAAATAAATTTTGTTTGTTTTATTTATTCATTTACAATTTATCCCCTTATTCAAATTAAGGTTTAAAATTTTATCTAAAGTTCGAATTAGAAAGATTCAATGTTCTAAAAATTATTATCAATAGTTGACACGAAATCTAAATTCCTAAAAATCGCTGGAGTACTACCCTGTTACCTCATTTTCAACCGGCTTCTCACTCGAGTATTTCGGGACACCCTGTGGCGTTAATACTCAACCCCCGGTCCTGTGGCTTAAGTCATAAATGACAAATAATTTTGGGAAGAGTATACGATGTTTTTTTTTCTTCTAATGGAACCATCCAGAATGGTTCCATTCCCCATTCTTACCTTTTCTCAGTCATATTTATGAAAGGCCTAAACCAATTTTATTTCCTATTATCCAACATTTTCTTCCAATTTTTCCCTGATTTCTCTGCAGTATCTGATTTAAACAAAGGAACATTTTCAGGCGGCCGTTACGATGGAGAGCCAAGACCAAGCTCAACGGAAGAGTCGCGCCGACCTGTCATCACTTCCGACCAGGCAGTACCTGGACCAGACCGTTGTACCGGTGTTGATGAGTGCCTTATCGTTTATTGCCAAGGAGCGGCCGCCGGAGCCGATCTCTGCCCTGGCCTCGTATCTCCTGAAGCACAGGTCGGCCTATGAGTCGGTGCCCGAGACCGCCACAAGCACTACTTCGGGCCCTGCTGAGGAACAGTCTTAGAGAGGAGCGCTGTTATTCCAATCCTTTTCATGTCACTTATAACATAAATTCAATGTGGAATAACCTGCATGGTCACTTAATGTCTTCGATATGTTTCGGACTGTACTTGTAAAACTCACTATATTAAATTTTTTTTATGTGAAATTATTGCCATTGCATTAGTCATCCAAATTCATCATAGTGATGTTTGAACTGAAGAATTGTATTCAAACCTTTTTAAAGTTTTAAAGAAACATTTTGAAAAAATTCTTTGTAGTGACTAATGGTACTCTTGTATCAGTATGAGAAATTCAAATAAACAGGCAATCATAGTGAGAAATTGTTACAATTGGGTACTTTTTTGTAGAGTATTCAATGTTCCTCCAATCTGTGAACTTTTTGTATTACAATGGATCTCGAATTACGGGGGAAACTGAATGAAATATGATATTCTTTATATTGTGTAGATTTACCATAAAATTTCCAGAATCGGTAATCCCTTTGTATCAACTGATTCAAAATATCGAAAAAGAATTGTGACCATATGACAGCAACATTCTTTTTAGAAATAAATTCCTTGTTATAATAATACATTTTTTTCCTTCCACACCACTCTTTCCACTGTTGGGTGTAGGCTCCCCTTTATTTCCCCAGTTCCCAGTTCAATGCCTCTTTAGTCCTGCCATCATTTTCAAATCACGTCATTCCATTTAGTCCCACATCTCGAGAAAGAGGACTATGAGCGACAAACCTCCACCCTTCCCATAGCTGCTTTGACGTTCATGTATCCTGCCTCTGACCACTATACTGATGTATGGTACAAAAGCGCTTATCTAAATACAATAGATGTTGGGATAGCCACAGTATATATAATACTAACAGTATGCTCACTTGGCTTATTCGAACACCACATCACCTCCTCGTCGCATCCCCCTCGGCCTAGGAACTTGCCGACTTGTCGGCCCACCTCTCTTCCTCGCACCTCCTCGGTCTCCGAACTTGCCGGGATAACGATATTTTTATTACTTTACAACCTCTTGCAAAAAACGCCGGCTTTTTCATTGACATCAAAGGAGTGAGCATACTGTTAGAATTATATATACTGTGGGATAGCTGAATGATTATATCTTAGGGTACGAACATACCGAAGATACCTCGATGTCGCGGTCGATGTCGATGTGAGGGCGAACATACCGAAGATGCTTTTCCTTTCAGTGTTCCTTGCAGTCTACTCGGGGAACGACGGGAACGTTGTTTATTGATTTGTCTATTTATTAAAAAGTACTGAAATAATGTACAACAGCGATAGTAGTGACAGTGATTATGACATGTCTTCAAGTGCAAAGTGGTGGATTCTCTGTAATTCATCAAATCGCCAATTTAATGTTCATCCCATAAACCAGAAAAGACAATATTTAGGTGAATATCACCATCTCTTCAATTAGTTAAAAAACCATCCAGATAAATTTTTTGCGTACATGAGAATGACTCTTGATACGTTCCAGTATATCTATGACAATGTAAAAACAAGAATTGAACTTTGCACATATAACAACTACCATACAAACCCTATTCTTGGCGAAGAAAAACTAGTAGTAACAATACGTCGCAATGAGAAGGAATACGGAAATTCGCCCGTCTTCAGTAAATAAAATTGCCTTCCGTATCTCCCTCCAGCTAAATGTCACGTGGTTTGAAGAGCACCAATGAACGTGCGAGTTACATCGCGATCAACAGCTCGATCGCGATGTAAAACAAACTATTTTGATCTGGCATCGACCGCGCTGTAAACCGCCATGATAGGCGGCGAGGGTGAATGGGTGAAACATCTTTGGTATGTACGCTTTCATAAGAAAATAAAGGTTTGTTTCGACATCGACCGCGACATCTTCGGTATGTTCATACCCTTACACTAACAAGTCGACCTCTACATAATAGCAATATTTAAGTAGTCTTCGACTTACTCCTCTCCAACTTAGAATTGAGTCATACAGTGTGTATCGACGCAAACATCACAAAGACATGCGTCGATTCTGGATAGACGCTTCGACAAGGCACCTTCTTAACTAGTGATCACAATATAAATACCTGTTGCTGACCTAGAAGGAAGCAGGGGTGTATTGGGGCCGGAACGCACCGGTACGCCGTTCCGGGACTTTTTTGAGTAACCGGAACGCGTTCCGGGGCTATTTCTCTACTCGAATCTGTAAAATGATTTTTGTAAATATGTTAGTAAGTATATATTGTACTGGTATAATTATATTGTTTCTTTTATACAAACTATAAATGGTATTAGTACTGGAGGAGTTCCTTGTGGCACAAGGTGTGCAAGTTTTTTACATCATTGTAATATTTTACATTATTATGTGGAAATGTTTGTAAATATGTAATTAGGTATATTGTAGTAACCAGTAGTATAATTATATGTTTGTTTTTACTTTTTTTTTTAACTTATAAAATGGCAAGCGTCCCGGCAGTATATTTTTTAGCAATACACCCCTGGAAGGAAGCGTATTGACAAAACTAAATTGGATAAACACAGTATCCTAAATGATGGACGTCATAAATAATAGACTGCATTTTAAAATTTAAAATCTGCAAACATACTGATTTAAGATTACGCGCTCATAATAGGAATTAATATGTTTTCAGTGCTTTTTATAAAATCTGTAGACACTAGTGCAGAACAGTTAATCTGCTTTATTGTGTTGTGTAAATAGCCTGAAAAAGAGGTGTCAAAAGAATACAAGTTGAGGTCAATTTTAATTAGGTTTTCCAAATTTATTCCTTTGTAATATGATTTAACATCTGTGTTAAACAGAATAATAAATACACCAAAGTATGAAATGTTTTTTTTATAACATTTGGTACCTAATTTAAATAACATAAGTACAAAAAGTATCTGAAATTTAAATAACAATATAAAGATTTGTAGATATGTAACATAAATATATACAAAAACCTCAAAATATAACGTTTACAAATTTTGTAAAACATTTAAACGACCTAGTGAACAACTTCCGTAGTATTCCAGTTTTATAATTTAATCGAGGATTTTAATCCTTATAAAATTACTGATATTTTAAAATATCTAGGGTTGTTAAAAGGTTTAGTAACTTTTGACTGTTTTTAAATCGTTCACAAGGTGTAAATTTAAAAAAAAAGTCACAGTGAAAACCGAGAAACGTATTTAAAAAATTCTTATTAAAAAAAGTCACATCCACATAAAAAACAATAAACTTTTTTGATTACTCTGCTGAAAGGTAGCTCTTACAAATTTAAAACGCTCTTTACAACCCACCCTTGTATTTTTTAAATGCTGCTTTGTTAAATAATTAACATTTAAATGTTTAGATATTGTAGAACACTTCACATTCCAAAATATATGAAAATGTAAATTTAGATATGAAATCACATCAAACATTCAGAAATAGTGTCTATGGCAACAAGGCAGCAGCTATTCCAGACTTTCTGCTCTAAAAAAAATAAGGCGAAAGATAAACACTATTAGTTGACTAGCATGGAGAGAAAAAAAGATAAAACTGGTGCTTTAAAATATCAGAACTCTTCATGTAGATATATCATCACAACTGATGCACAACAAAATTCCAATGAGTATCAACATTTACAATAACATCTGCTTTTCCTTTCTCATTAATTACACAAAATATATTTTATACAGTCAAGAAAACATCGAAAGCTTTGGTATAATGAAAAATTAACAAGACAATATGGAATTAAATTTGTTTTTTATTTAATCATCTCTTAATCCAAAATACCCCTTCTGCTACTTTTTAATAAAATATATTTCCTTCGGAGTGGAAAGTTTAAAAGTTTCAACACCTTTTCTGATTTCTACTCAAGTTTCTCTACACTTTTACTCAATTTTAATAACACAGACATGGCAACTGGAGTTAGAAATCTTTTAACTATAGGTTGAGCTTAAACTAAAAGCTAGAACCTTAAATTGGTTTGAACGGCCCGCCTGTCTGTTGTTCTTAGATTCCGGTGGAGGCTGCAGAAAGAGAAAACAATAAAAGCGTTAAATAATTGCTTTGCAAACTTTTTCTAAAGCAAGCTTCTATTTAGCGAGAGAAGTTGTGGTGCTTGTTGTTTGTAGAAAACATTGTAAACAAGAGTCAATGTATGAGAAAAGGTTGATTGGAAATATCCCTTAGTTTAAGCACAACCTAAGGTTGGAATTGTGATATTATTTACTTATTGAAAAACCTAACTAGTTACAGGGAAGCACCCACGTTTCAGCTTTTTTGATATGATTTTCAATACATTTGGCAGCTAATCACCTTCCTTTAAGTAATGGAGGAACATTCACGTTCAACTTCATTTTGCTGTAATTGGAAGAATAAAGACATGACTGTGAAAAGCACTCGGTTAGAATCTCAGGATTACTGTTAAATCGTGTATGATCACCGATTTTGTGACACTAAACACAGACTAAATAATTAGCAAGCAATGGTCAAGTAAATAATATCACTAATATAAAATTCGCTTTAGTCTAACCTACATCGTCCAAAGAAACGAAACAAAGACTGCGACACTAACTACTGTGAACGCTTCACCGTGCTACAGCAGTTGGTGCAGTCGAAACAACATTGCTATCTCTTACTGCTATTCCATTGCCAGCCACGCTCGGAGGCAGCTTGTTCTTTGAGAGCCTTGATCTCATCGAGCAGTTTCTTCTTATCGGAGAGGAGGTGCCTCACCTCGTCCTGAGATGACTTGAGGCAGGAGCGCAGCACCTCCGTCTCCTCTTCAGCCCTGCGCAGCACTTTGTTTTCCTCAGAGACGCGCTCCAGCGCTATCAGACGGCGCTTTAGCTCCTCATTGTCCGAGAAGAGCTGCTTGTTTATTTTCACGGAAGTCGGTTCGAGTTCTTGAGCTAAAAATTTTGATAGAATCAGGAAATGCATCTTTTCTATAACTTGTACTGGTATAAAGGGAATCCTTGGATTAATAATATGATAACCATAATTGCGTGGAGAAATCATAGAAGAACACCCACGAAGTGACTGGAATACATAATGGAAAATCTTGGTAGCGTTAATTAAATATTTGGTGAGGTATCTACATAGAAGTAGTTCAAATGATTCGTAATATTTTGGAAGCAACAAATTTGAGTGACATAAAATCAAGATCATGTGTTTCTGCTCATACTTCAACAATGTGTGGAGGTTTGGCAAGAAAATTGTCAAATTCCGAAAAGCCAATGATCTAAAAATTCCTTTTCTTTGCAATGAGACCCATATGTTTCCAATACATATGGAAACTTACCAGATACCAATGACGAGGTCGAAGAAATGTTAGTAAGATTACTAGCTGATATATTGAAAACCCCATCATCATTCCTCGTTATGTACAGTTGTTCGATATTCAAATCAATTGGTACTGGTCCGGGCGACGTTATATTCACGGGGGGACGATCTTCAGTCAAATGCAGCCTTAAATTCTCCAATGTTATCTGAAAATCCATTACCTTACTACCACTCAACACCCTTTTCTAGCATGTTACCTTCATGGGAAGTGGGATGGGAATGACCTCATCCTCAGCTAAATCAGCCAGCCCTACTACGGTGCTCATATTCAAATTCAGTGCCAGATCTCTCACTTCGATTGTCAAAAGGTCCTTGAACAGTTTGGCGAGGTTCTCCCTATGTCTAAAATCAAGCTCCATCATGGATTTGGAGCTTGGTAATGCGAGAGTGTGATCCAAGCGAAGTTTCACTTTGGAAGTGGTCGAGATGTTGGATGAGTTGTCCGTCCATGCTCTTGATCTAGTGCTAAATTTGTTCTGTTGAAGAAATTCGAAACTTGAAAGGCAGACATGTGTGAGCAAAAGGTTTCTGAAGGTTAACACTAAATGCTAAACAAATCAATGTTAACAGTTCTAAAGAGAAAGGCGATTTTATTGCATGTTATGACACGAAAGAACACATTGTGACATTTTTAAACGGAAGACAGATGACGATAGGAAACATTTAATTTTTCCACGGAAATAAGTTTCCTATGTGCCATGACATAGTGTTATTTCATTCGCCAAAATAAAATAAAAAAAATTACCATAGACGTCAGAAATAAAAACGTATGGATTTAACATTTAGTATCTCAAGCAGAAATTAACAACATACAGTGTTTAACACTTAGGTTTTAAATTTTCATAAACCATATAATATCGGCGCTTCATTTTAATAACACAGTAAATTCGTCCAGAAACAAGAACAAACCACAACTAAATCCCGTTTTGAATAAACAATAGTAACAGGTGTTTTCTCAATACATTGTTTACCAAATTACTTAGCAAAAATCACAAATAATCACGATAACCACTAAATTTTCAAGTTTCAATACTCACAATCTCGATCAGTCATAAAAAGAGTGTATTTTTTGGTGTGCTATAATGTCTAAGGGGAAGGGGTGTAGTGAGAACACTAGGTTGGACATCGAAAAATTCACCTCAACTACACCATCACTAAATCACAAGTTTACACATTTTACCCTATTTTTTACACATACCATGCCATGCAGAATTTCTAAGGTAAAATGTTAAAGTCTGTACCTTCATCTTTGCCTGTGTCATACAAAACATTCAGTAGCATGCAAAAAATACGAGAAATGTATGTTTATAAAAAAGTTATATGGACACTAAAATATATATCTTTATCCACTTATAAAAAGGAAATTAAATAATGAGTAGCAAACTGGTTGAAAAATATAACTTGTTTCAATTCAATTTAAATCAAGTAAATGTGTTTTAGTTTCGAATCGGACAGCAAATAAAAATAACAAAGAGAATACAAAAAATAGCAGAGGAATATAAAATTGCTTTATGAAAGTTCGAAAATATGTGAGAAAACCATTAAATCAGCATTAAAATCCCTCACCTGAAACTCATCCCAGGGAATCGAAGAACAGTCATCACAGGTTAGAGAGCCTAGTTGAACCTTAATAGAAGAAGAGTATCCCAGAGATTGTTGCAAAAACTCAACTTTATTCAATTTGAAAGTTGAAACGGAGACCTATGAATATGAATATGTAGAAGCTACAGAATCGAAGATTAAAAATATTCCTACCAAATCTTTTCTTCGGCCACTACTGGCAACGGAATGCTCACTTGCAGAAGTAATTGTGCTTTCTTCTTCTGCCACTTCTGAAGCCTCCTCCACTTTGCTTTGTTCATATGAGAATTCATTAACAATGAACATAAGATCGATTCCAGGCATGTCTGCTTCACAGCTAATCAAAACAAATTTTTCAGAATCGCTAGAGGCATCACTTCTTATCGACATGGTATCGCTCACGTCATCAGGAGTCTGTTTAAGAGCATTATCGATTGAAGACATGAGGTTGGTAAATCCCTTCTTCATTGAAGAAAATCCTTAAACATAATCACTGTTAAAAACAAACACTATCTATTTCATAGAATGTACCTGCATTAAAATTATTCTGTATGGTATGTGTCTCAACAGAGCCACTTTGAGGAGAGTATATTACCACCGGCGCTGCTGGTTCTGGATATATCTTATCAAATTCCTTAGAAAAACTTCTGGAAAGTTCATGCTGTGTACTGGATCCGTTTATTAAAGGTTTAGGGTTGATCTGCCATATAGAGGTGGTTGAACCTAAACAATATCTGTTAAATGCAAATATGTGCCAAGAAATTAGCACCTACCAACTAGAACGTCGTCAGCAATGCTAGAAGAATCAGGGACAAAGGACTCCGCGTCACCCCCTGATGATTCTTTGCCAGGGAAATGGGAGGGCATGACGAAGGTGATTTCAAGTTGAGGAATGAGAGCGCCGATAACTAAGGAACTGTTACTTTCAACCTGAAAATGGTTCAAGAGAGAGATGGTTACTTCTTGAATAATACATATTTTAAAGTGAAATTTAAAAAAAAAAATAATGATCAATTAAGAGTTAACTTAATTTTTTTGTTACAATATCTGAATGTTAGTCATTACTAAAAATCATTATTACTGGTAGTGTTTACTGTGATTAATACATTGATTATTTGTTAGTTTACATAAATTAACATTTAAAATTAATTGTTAGGGTCCACTGTTGTTATTAGTTGAATAGTCAACACAATTAAAATCTTATCATAGATGCTTGTAGCGATATATGTATAATACTTGTCAATTTCTATAAAATAATATTGATTATCATTCATACATTGACATTTGGAATCACTTGCAATATTCTGACGTTGTTGATATATTCCTAACAGGAATCTAACTGTAATAAATAAACAATATGGCACTGAATTATAGTGCATAGTATAGTTAATAATGTTAAAGTGATAAATTTCTCAAAACTGTATTTAAATCAATGGCTTGACATTGCAATAGTATTAACAAATACGATTTTCAGTGAAATATTAGGAATTTGTCCTAGAATTTCGCTTGTCTATGCATTTTTTGCAAACTTAAAAAAAAACAGACCCAAGTACCCTTTTTGGTTTTCAAAATTTTAGTTGACATAGCGAAAATCTTAGTGATGTAAAACAGGTATATTCCAATTCTCAAAACGAAATACATAATAATAAGGGAGTATTTTAATTAAGGAATATTGCATTTAAAATCATTCGGCATGTGGAGAGCCTTGCGTGGAACGACGGAGTTAATACGATGTACCGAGCGATATGTCGTGTTTGTGGGTGGCTCATAGTCGGTAAAGAAATCGGTAAATTTTATATTACACAGGAACCATTTCGCGACAACCGTGTCGCTCGCTTATTTTTTTTTACATAGAACCATGTTTCACATGGTAGGTTTTGCTATGGATGCCACAGGATACGTGAAACCGTGTTTCACTACATTTTTTACAGTCTCAAAATATTTGAATCTAAAAAACTATAGTAAGGGAAATTTTAAATAAAATGTGTTTTTATTCGCTTCCACCGTCATATGTGTAAAAGTAATGCAGCTATAGGGGTAATTCATTTTGAATACAAAGTACACACTAGCGTTTTCAACAGTGTCGATGAATTTTACACAATTCGTAATTTTACTTCCTTAAAAGTCAGGGAATGCCCTAAATTTCAGTTTTATATTATTACAATTTTCACCAATCGTGAAACTTTATTACTTTTAAAATTTGTTATATACATAGAGTGGATTAAATGAAGCTTAAACACTACAAAATTTTTGGAAATAATAATTTGTATTGCAATGTTTTCCATCAGACATTTTTTTTATGGTGCGAAAAATTATTTGTAGGATCTTATGTAGGCAGAGAAGGGATCGTGTCCTATCCGCCTTCTGATACAATTACGCGCACTAGAAGTAATTGACATCAAACTTATCAATATTTGAAACATGAAACAACCTTTAAAATGGCGTTTTATAAATGTGGATAAATATCTGTTTTGCTTAGAAACTTGCAAAATAAAGAAGAAATAATTAATAATGATACTTGAAAGAATTTACTTAAAACTGTGTTCGATTCGCGAAAATATGAGTTTCATTGTACTACGTGAATCCTCTAAATTTCAGATCGATCCATCGAATAGCTTAAATTTTATTCCATCTGTTTATCCAAAAGACCATTTTTTTACAAGAACGTAAGTCAGACAATAATATGACAATGACAATGATAATAGATACACCAACTGTACAGATATCATAAGAAAGAAAGAGAGCTGAACTATCAGTATGAATCAAAACACGTAAAAAAATCGTCCTTTCTATTGCAAAATTGTGGTACAAAAATATTAATATTATTAATTGTCAATATTTAAGAATACCTTTTTCTCAGTTGCTCGAAAATAATTATTTTTTCATGTTCAGAAAGGTGGCATTGTGATACGAATTTTAAAAAATGAAAAATTGTTCAAGGTCAATTTGGGCCAAAGTTAGCATTTTTTTTAAATTCATAATTAATGTGTTTATAAGATATCTAACTAGCGCCATTCTAAAGTCAAAGATTCACAGTTTCACAGATCATCACTAGGCGGAGAGTATGGAGGGGGAACTTAATGAGAGAGCCCCTTCCAACTCGGTCAATATTCTATATCTTCAATTTTATGTAACACAAGACATCATTCATATATTACATAATTGCATATTTGTTAGAAAATTAATACTGAAACTTCACTATACAAAATATTAATAGAGTGAAACCTCTATATTGCGGACCGTCACGGGAACCACAATTTTGTCTGTTACAAGGAGGTGTCCGCTATTGGGAGGAAAGGATTAAATAACAAAAATATTGATATGTGCACCAATGTAATTTGATAATAATAAAATGTCATTTATTTGAGTTTTCCCGACGTTAAATTTTGCTCCTAATTTTCGAACGCTTTTACCGCTCATTTCGCTTGTTTTAATAATTTCGACTTTATCTTTTAAAGACAACCGTTTACGTTTTCCAGAAGACATGTCGCTCGGGTGAATAACACAAGCTAGACTGATTGAACGAAACAACCGAATCAACATAAAACTACCTGTTTATTCTGAATTATACCTGGAATTCCTGAATAGGATGATTCTAAATTTAAACACCTATATTTAAGAGACTTATGGGATTTATGGATGCAATTATGAAAGATGTCATATTATGTTAATATTTTTGTACAATAATTGTGCAATAAAAAAAGGGATTTTTTTACGTTTTTTTATTCATATCGATAGTTCAGCTCTGTTTCTTTCTTATGGTATCTGTACAGTTGGTATAACTTTATTATTGTCTGACTTATGTAATTGCAAAAAATGGTCTCTTGGATAAATGAATGGAACAAAATTGAAACTATTCGATTGATCGATCTGAAATGTTGAGAGTTCACGTAGTACTTTGAGATTCACATTTTCGCGTATTTAACATAGTTTTAAGTGAATTCTGTAAAGATTCATTATTAATTTTTATTTCATCTTTATTTTGCAACTTTAAAAGCAAAACATATATTTATCAATAGTTATGAAACGTCATTTTTGAGCTTGTTTCAAGTTGCGAATGATGATTACATAGAACTTTTTATTGGTTATGAAGTTTTGCAGTACCTGCTAGGCGATAATAACGAAAATTTGGATTCATTGCACTCAATTGATAACAAATAAAAAAATATGGCCGATTCTTACACAATCTCTTTCTATGGGTGAATATTACCTAAAACGCTTAAACAGGGTCTTGTTTTCTTATTTCCCTGGTCAAATATATTCTACAAAATGTTTGACTGCGCTCGCATAAAGTTTAGAATACAATTACAGGTTACTGAATGTTTGTAGGAAAATCGCTCCGACTGGTGGTTTTTAGTCTCTAAAATGATATCTTTTTTTGCTAAAACAGGAACAAGTGACGCCATTCGTTTTAGACTAATAATGTTAATATTATTTTAAATGGAAATTACCATTTTCGTTACTTTAGATTTATCAACGAGTTGTCTATGTGATCACCAAAAATGTCGAGATGTTATGTAAGAGAGGTTTTGAAAAGTCAATAGTTGAACTGTTAAGTAACGTTTCATATTTTGAACATTTACTGCTACCTCTGAATCTGTTTATTTAAATCTCGATAATTGTTTATTTTGGTTTTAAATAAAAGTGGCTAAAAGTTTTAGCCATCTTTCAAACTTTCATTTTTCAAAAAAAAATTATGTAACAAGTCAAAAATCTATAATGGTCATGCAGACAATTCGTTGATATATCTAAGTTAAAGAAAAATTTGGAGTTTTAATATTAAAAAAAATTTGGTTGTCTGTAAAGTCGGTTTACGGACGATAATTTTACGTGATAACGTCATAAGAAAACATTGATTAAAAATTGCATACGTTTATGAATTGCATTGAATTATTATCACTAAATTATCATTGATGTTTTATATTATAGAAGGTTTTTTCCATTGACCTTTTTTTCGCACTGCGGTTGGCCGGCCCAACTGGTCATTTTAGACGCATTGTTATGACATGTGTGAAGTTGAACATTAATTTTGAACCTTACATGAATTGCTGCGCAGTATAATTGTTTTCATTGAATACTAAATGAAAGCAGTCGACTTTTTACACGATCATTTATATCTGTGGCTATTTGGCAAAACATGATACGTAACTCACTTTTTTGCGTTTTCGAGATTTTGACTTCAGGATATGCCTTAAAGACTAAATTTTATATTGGCAAGACATGATATCTCATCTAGAAAATTGTGGATGCGCCGGGATATAGTCATTATTTGATTTTTTTTCCGCAATTTCATGTTTTGGCAAAACCTGATAAGTAGACTTATCAAGTTTATCAAATAATAAAAATATTTCAAAATGAACATATCAGGTTATGCCATGTAATTTGGAGGTTTTAATAATACCTTATTTTGTTGTTTATAACGCTACTGTATAGAGTATTCACGTGTTGAAAATTATTGATGTGATTTTTTGATAATTAAAAGAAAAGGTAAGTACGAAACGTTTTTTTAATTTGTAATTTAATGAGTTTGCTCGTTTGCTGTCATATATTTTTTCATTAGAATATTTCATATATATATAACTTGAGCTGAGGACCTACAGTGCAACTTATAAAGTTAAATTTGTATGCGTTTTGTAATTCGTATGTGGATAACGTATCTCAAGCAGCGAAAATCCCTTGTCCAAACCAAACATCTATTACCTAAATCTGAAGATGAATATCAAACAACTAGGTTTGTGTCCAAGGAAAGTTACCCATCTCCCATCTGATAATGAAGTGAAAGGAGTTACCAAAATGATAAATATGTATGAAAATTATACTGACAGCGAAAATGTGGATGGTGACCGAGACGCCGATTTTGTGCCCGAAGATGAATAATCTGATAAAAACGAGCCAGTTAGTGATAGTGACGATTGATAATGAGTCCCTAATCAACAAAGTATTATCCAAAAGATGTAAGCCGTCAAGTCCTGATATGGAGAATAATAATAGTATGCAGCGAACAGAAAAAAATAACAAGAATAAACAGAGTAATTGATGAAGAAAAAGAAACCAAAAGGGGAGGAATATATTACCAGAAAAGGAGTTGTGAAACCAGCCAAAGAACTTGAGCCTGTCGCTATTTGTTGCAAAATTTATAAATGTGTGAAGAGACCGTCACCAGAAGTACAAAAAAGTATTTTCGAGAACTTTTTTAAAAATATCAGTTACAAAAGATCAGTTTCTAGCTGACAGAATAAAATTCTCGGGAGAAAAAAGAGAAAGAAAAAGTTAAGATACAAAAACCGGAAAAAGAAAGAATAGGGATATCACGGTCTCATACTTTGCTACCTTATCTGGCACAGAAATTAAGATTTGCAAAACTATGTTCCAAAAAGTTCACGGCATTACAAGAGGCAAAATTGATTTTATAGTTCAAAAGAAACAAGTTCTTAAAAGACCTGGGACTTGGCATTCTTCTTCTTCGTCAGCCGTTACTCGTCCACTCCTGAACATAGGCCTTTCCTAGCTCCTTCCACTGAGCTAGGAATTTGGCATTATTGAAGTTAAATATTCTCATGACGAAGATGAGCAATCGACTCGTTTCAACATGAAAAGAAGAGGAAAACATAATCCAGAGTTAAAGCCTATTTACAGTGGCCCCAAAGCTATAAATCCTAAGAAAAAAAGGAACTTGCTGTCGCTCTTAAAATACATAGACACGGCTGATCAGTGATCACCCATTCTACGAAAATCTGATTGTTAGTGAAAGCACTACAGATGATATTATCTGAATAGTTAATAATTTTCTGTTTATTCCATCTCTTTCTAAATAAAGAAGACAATATGCATTTTTTCTGTAGATGATATCTACAAACCCCATCCTATTTCATCTCGGCAAAACATGATATCTCATTCAAATTTCACTTTCCAGTGTTTTTTTTAATAAAAATTTTTTGTTTCCTAAACTTCATGTAACATCGCACAAAAATTACATATAACTATAGATATTTCAACAAAAAAGTAATTGAGAAAGAAATAATTTTCCAACAACACACAATTTTCAAATCGCTCTCCTGTAAAATGCGAAAAAGTGAGATCATGTTTTGCCAAATAGCCACAGATATCATTCATCATAATTTTTTAGTCGAAATCGTAACATAACCTATTATTACTGCACTCGTTAGCCGATGCTACTTTGTTTTAATGCTCCAAGAACAAATATATGAGATTATATAGCTAATCAAACCCTTAGAATGCAAGAATTAAATACCTTATTGCCGCAGCTGTTATTGTAATAATAATAAGCAATGGTATGCACAGAAAATATTCAGATAACTTTGTAAATAATAGTCGGCAATACCGCTAACGTCCAGCTGTGTGCTGCCGCCGTCGCCGCCGGCGGAGTGGAAGGGAGATAGATGCGTCAGAAGCGAAACGCTGAGGCCGACCGTACCTCTCTATCGCTTGTTCTCACTCCCGCATGGCTCACATTGGTTGTGTTGTGCCGATCTCTCGCTTCCACGCATGGGTCTGGCGTAACGTAACAATGTTTTCTGGGATGTGTAGCCCGCACATCGATTTATAAGATGTATATCACGCCAAAACGAACAATATGTCACGTATTGCTTTTTGTTGCAAAAAAAGATCTCCTGAAAACTAAAATCGACCTCTCCGTGCAATTTGATTATAAACAATTAGCAACGCAGTAATACATTATATTCCACACTTTATGCTCACCCTGTATATTTACTATATTATTTAATCAAATCAATTAACTAAACATATTTAGGAGGTACGTACTTGCACCTCTCAACGGCTCTGCTAAAATACTCAACCCTCAATTCAGCAAAAAAATACAGGAAACGTAAGTACTTTCATTTTCTTCTAATAGGATAAAAATAATATTTTATTTTTAAAGATGTGTGCCTTATAGTATAGTCAACATGTACCAGTTTTCACAAAAATTTTGTATAGTCACCGAAAATTATGATCAAGGTGTCATTCGATTCGTAATGCCATGAATAAAGTTTAAGGAAATGTTCCAAAAGGGGCCCAAAGAAATTGCAACAGTTATAAACAATGAAGTAGAAACAAGTGAGGCTTTTGTTTTTTTTTCCAATATCTCCAAAAATATAAAAGATTTTCGAAAAGATCAGCAAATTTGCTGAAAAACGGTTCCGACTCCCAAAAGTGTACCTTCAATATTTATAATTTTTACAGAGCCCTCAAAATAAAGCCAAAAACGGGTAGTCTGGCTTCCGCGCGCGTTGCGTCACTATGACGCAACAAAAAAAACTTATTCCACATATTAAATATGAACATTAAGGAAAAAAAATTCAGGTACTATTGGACTATATCAATTAACAATAATCAGTGGTTACAAAGTTATTATCCCAATTTCTCTATCAATTATGCATTTGTTAATTAACAAATTTTTCTAATCTGAATGTTAACATAAAAACCCCGATAACTATTGAAGAAAAACCCTAGGATTTTTTTCACTTAGTGAAGTTATTCTTACTAAGCTTACAAATAAATAACCGTTGCAAAACTTGCTGCTATTTGTAAAGTTCTGCTTTTTTAATAAACATCTGGATTGCTGTTTACTTTGTTTTTCTTTAAGTGTAGTGAACTTTCAAACATTTATTTATCAAAATTTTTGTTATATCACATTTAGAAATGTTTTTGAACATGTCGGCAATTCGATGATTTAAATGAAGGGGGAAGCGGCAGTTTATATTTAAAAATACATACGTAACGTCATTACTCTACAACTAATGACGCAACTTATAACATATTTAGTGAAAGAAGTGTATCTTTGAAAACTGGAATCGACCTGTTCGAGCGATTTTCTTATAAACATTCAATAGTAATGCTGTAATAAATTGCATTCATTAGGTACTTGCTTAGGTATGGGCTCGTCACAGCGTATGGAATTCGTTCCTCATTGTTCTCAAATATATACAATATCTGAAAGTAATATTATGTGTCTCGTCCGGACGCTGCTGTTTAACAATGGCCTCGACTGGACACGCGTTTCTACAACCGCATGTAGTAAAAGAAGACAAAATGTAGGGATAAAAGAACTGAACGTCTTGGATTATCGTCTGATGACGTAGACTTCGGACTTCGAGTGCATGACTCGAGGGGTCTTAATTGAAATTTAGATAAAAAAACGTGTTAGAAGTAATTTAATACCTTCAAAATCCTATCAGCGTCCATTGATAAAAAGGTAGCCAGTTCAGAGGCGTCTTCAGCGAGCCTAAGCAAAAACAAATACTGATAATGATTCAATTGTAGGCTGACCAAATTCGATATATGGACCAAGGCATGAATATCCGCATTCATCACTTTAGTATCATCTTGCGCTCGTCCTCCTGGAGATTTTAAGGTGGAATTAGGATCCAGATGTGTATGCACCCAAATAGTTATAGGAACTGTGTCTAAGAACGCCACAGGTTTATGAATCCCGACTGCTCTTGTTCCTTGAAAATCACCCCAAACCGGATCGAGAGAGATACACCACACGTCTTTGGCTTCAATCCACAGCATTTCACGGCTAAACTGCTCTATCTGGAAATATAAAGACTTAAGTAATAAGTTTCATAATAATGAGCAGCAAGCATTTAACTACCAGTAATTACGAAATCCAGAAAAAATATAAACATAATGAAGTCAATAACTGACAGTATGCAATACTTCAACAAATTACGCCCAGTAATATCCTTAGGGAACTGAAATAAGATTACTCAATTGCTTTGTCGACAATATTAAACCACATAATATGACAATACTAAACGTATAAAATTATTTTGTGTTCTCATAATATGAGTAGCAGCAAAGACTATGTATATGTATATATGTATATACATAGTCTTTGGTAGCAGCAAAGCTTGAACAAAAATGGTATGTATGCATGATTTATCAATCAGTGTTATAAAAGTTTACTAAAATCCTTATATTTTTTCAAATCCCATATAAACATTATTACACATTATCAATTAAGATACCTGGTAACCAAGAAACAAACTTTTGAAACCTTTCATAAACCAAATAGGGGCAAAGTATATAAAAAGTTCAAGGTATAACAACAGTAAGTCACAAAATGCAGGTTCTAACGCTAATTAACCTCATTTAAAGGAACTACTCTTGAAATTCAAACGCTAGGAATTGGCGCCAAAACGCCGTCTGACGTCACACCGCATATAAACAGTGTAGTGAAAACACCATTTTACGACGCGAATAATACAAATTATTAGATTTGGTCGCAATTTAACTCCTACACTCCAGCGGAAACAACAATAAAGTCCAAAATACTCAAAAAATCTGTTTGTGGACTGCAGAACGGACCAGTGTTTAGTTACATCATGATGAGCGGTCGTTTCGCTGGTCCTTTAACTTTTCGCACATTTACTGCTTTTTATACCCGACATAATTGGTGCTGGGACTATTACACGATTTTTTATGATTATAAAATTTGTCTGGGGGTTCGTCCCTATGAATTGAGATATATTTCGTTTAATTTAAAATATATGGCAAATACGTAATTATTTTCGCGCCCTGGCAGATGCCACAAGAAGCGATCTGTTATTTAAGGTATCGGTAGAGACGCGAGCGCATAGACAGAAATAGACACCTCAACAATCTGTTACATACATTATCTCCCATAAAGTAATAAGACTTGTAAAAGTATGTTTACTGTGGGTGTAGAATAGCACGCATTTAACTACAGGGCCCGGCATAAGTCAGTTAACGCTGTCAGAAAAGTGTGCGGCCTCGGCACCACTGTTCGAAAACTAGGCTTGCGCTCACTGTGCGGCCGCCGAACAAGGTGCTCGGTGCTCCTTGCTCAATGCTCATGAGTAATGGCAGTTTACGATTGTCTGTTGCTGTGTTTATTTCGCCATGGCAGTCCGTATAAAGTACAGTAAAGAAGAACGGATTTTTCTGTTGACTCTCGACCTGCGTCACCACACTGATTACGAGACGATCTTCAATGAATTCCAGGTGCAGTATCCTAACAACAGACCAGTTCCCACTAAACAGATGGTATACAAGTTAAACAATAAGTTTCAAGAGACCGGGTCAGTGTTAGACGCCCTTCGTAGTGGCTGCCCTGTAATGGTACTGACAGAAGAGAACATGCATCTCGTTGCCCAAACGTTGGTCGAAACACCCAAACAGTCTGCAGTTCGTGCATCGCTTCAATTAGGCATATCGGACCGTAGTTTACGTCGCATGTTCAAAAAAACTTAAATATCAGTGTTATCGTCCTCGTTTGATACATGCGCTAACCGAAGACGACCCTGATCGTAGACTGGAATTTTGCGAGTGGTTTACTGGTTGCGCGGAAGATGACGCACAATTTTATAAGCTAATTCTCTGGAGCGATGAAGCGCAGTTTAAATTAAATGGACGGATTAACCAGCACAATGGTGTTTACTGGACATCCGAGAACCCCCATTTGACCATTGCGCAAGAATTGAATCTTCCTGGAATAACAGTGTGGGCTGCTATTCACGCAGGTAGTCTCCTTGGCCCGTTCCAGATAGCAGATAATTATCTGGAACTGCTTATGGATTTAAAGGGTGAACTTGATAATAGCCCAGACTTAGCAGGTATTAGCTATTTCCAACAAGATGGCGCCCCACCTCACTTCGGACTACAAGTTCGTGAATATCTGAAAGCTGAGTTTGACATGTGGATTGGGAGAAGAGGAAGAACTGAGTGACCAGCACGGTCTCCAGACCTGACGCCGTGTGATTTTTTGTGGGGAGTACTCAAAAATAAAGTGTTTGCCACCCCCTTACGTGAATTGAACATTTGAAAACAGGAATTGACGAGGAATTTAACGATCTCCGGGCACACCTAGAATTCTTTGACAAGACCTTTTCAACTGTAAAGAAGCGTTATAACACTTAAAACATAATTACTTTCGTATGATAATTACCAATCAATAAACTATGTTTCAGTATGCCCTTATTTGCTTTTTGTTCTATATGCAAATCGGTTAACTGACTTATGCCGGACCCTGTATATACTGTTCTCCCTCTCCTGCCTTTAGAAACCTCCAGGCTTAGATAACAACCCGAGTTTGTGCCATTTTGCATATTATATAATGTTAACTTCATTTTCAAATAAAAAAAAATAGGGAAAATTGTTGGAATATTCGCAAAACTCCTTCGGAAAATCGCAGTTGATGTGTGCGAACCACCTGCCAATTGATTTATAAGCTATTTGTTGTATAAACGTCCATAGTTCTAATTGGCAGACACCAAAATATCGTGGCCATTTTCAAAATTTTCGTTGAGGTTTACCCTTCATTCCCACCCTTTGAACTAGTGGAAACCCCCTGTCATCTTTCAACAACCATTTTAGTACCTGTAGTTTCATTTTATGAAATGGCAGACAAAAGTAAATGTTGAAAAACCATAATTCGTGGGCAAAAGAAAAGCAATTTCCTATTTCCGTGTCATTCGGGTCGAGGTCGAGACCTCACTCATCTACACCTGTAAATTTACCACTCTTCAAAAGGTCAGACAAAAATCATTACCAGAATCAAAGGCCAGATTCGGGGGCAATGTTCAGGTCTGTAGGAAACCTAATACTTCTAATTACTCTTGACATCCCTTCAAAATATTTTATCTAATAGCCAACATGTGAACAAACCACATTTGATTTTTCCCCCTTTAAATGCTTTGCGCTGTACATTGTTGCAGATGCTTTCCATAAATAAACTAATTATATTCTAAATTCTGCATTTTATTTTCATGGATACCCTGGCATTCTTGTGGGTATAAGCTACCCGAAGTGTTGAGGAAAAAAACCCTTAAAATCTGGCGCCCAAAGAATCCGTACCTTAGAATCGAAACCCGCGATATCCCGAACCCCACAAAAAAAACGCTAAATTCGAGAAGTTCCAAAGAGAAGAACCTCTTTGCCCTCGTCTTGCCGCGAACTATGACAAAGGGACGTTACAAGTTAATAAAATCACCTTAACCTGTAAGAATATTTTTTCAGTAACTTCATCATTTTGTTGAATAAATATAAAACAAATGGGTTTCTTACCAGCGAGTCTAAAGTAGAAGCATCAAATTTAGGCACTTGTCGTATATTATCACTGGTTGATATGTGATCGAGGAACTTTTGCGTCACAATGTAGAAGTCATTAGATTGTGAGGGGAACTCTGAGCCAAAAAATAATGAGCCCATATGGAAGGCATTCACGCATTTTGCGAGATCTGCCCTGGAGGACTGCTCCAGGCTACGGACGTTTGTTATTGTCGCTCTGGTCACCTGGAAACTCAAGCACTTGGGCCTGTCTTTCTGGTTCGGATGATCTATCGAGCTTTCGAAATTTACCTGAGAAAAATATGCATAATGTTTATTGTTAATTAAATTGAAGATCCATTACCCTCGGAAGTATTGCCTCGATTTTTACATCGATATATGTGTAGTTGGAAGTTGGCACTTCACTCTTGGCATCCATCAGGGATCGGTACAGATTCAGACCGAAGGAATTTAACCACAGACAACTGTCTACATCAAAAACTATTAAAATGGGATTAACTTGAACGTAAAATTTCGGAGGAGGGACTGAAAAATTTTTGGAAATCATTAAAGAACTCTTTTTTTGAAAACAATACCTACGTGGAAAAGGTAAGTCACTGGGGTAGTAGTAATAAATAAATTCGGCATGGATTATGTTGGCATCTTTTGGTAAAGTCATATGATCTCTATCACCTAAAAAACACATCACATTTGTAAATAATAAATGTGAAATATGGAATTTAGAAGAAAAAATAAATATGAGTACAAATACTAGTAACAAACATCTACAGAGCGGATCACTTAAACAACTTATAATTTAGGTAACAGTGGTGACTTTTTCTGAAACATCCTGTATACATACATACTAATTGATTTAGAAACAAACTAATCTCCGTAATTCCAAATTCTACACTATTTTTGGTATATAAAAATGTACCTGGAGTAAAATTTTTGTCTCTCCTCTTATGCTGAGCTGTTGAAAAATCAATATTGTTTATAACAATTTTCAAACATATCGCTTGGTTATTTATGGTTATACATATTGTTATTACATTTTGAAAGTACAAAACCTAATTTAACTTCAATGTAAACACATCGACACAACAATATTTGTTACTTACCACAAATAAACTCCTTTAAACTTTGCTTTTTTCCAGAAGTTGTCACTTTAAACAAGGTAAAATCTTCTATTCTCAAGATCATACAAGTCGTCATCAATTTTGAGAGTTGTCCTTCAAGTCTCTTCCGAATCTCCTTCTGGTTCTGACTCTGAGGCTGACGAGCTTCAGGACTAGTGGCACCTTCACCCTGAAAGTTTCACTTTAATATAGAACCAATATAAATTTCGCTTTATTACCACTCTGGATCTGCTCAATGGGGTGTGGTGCACTTTACCCTTATCTACCACATCCATAAATTTGTTTTTGAACGAGTTCAAAGCTTGATCTTGCCACATAGAGAGAGGGGTTGAGCTGGCGGTGTAACGTGGCCAATGTTTCCGATTTCCTGCAATTAAATTTTTAAGAAACAAATTTAATGAATAAAAAAATTTGTCAAAACCTTTTGCAAGATGGTATGGATAATAATCAACCTGGAAACTTTTCACACTTATTTGTAAGGCTCCACCATCTTTAAGGTTTGGATGAGTTGATCTACCAGCTGAAATATTTATGGGATTAACTGGTATTTAAGTAACTTTAGAGAAAACTTACGGCCAGGATCGTCGCAAAGGTGCAAAACAATATGATTCGATAAAAAGTGGTAGGATGTCTCAACTACATCGTAAGTGGCGAAAAGGCGACTGGACTTGTTGCCAGGATCATTAGCTTGAGCTTCCTGTGCTAGTTGGGCTTGATATTCAGGTAATTCCTAAGATTTTCAGGATAATTGAATATATAAAGTTGTAAATTAAAACAAATAATGTTACCTCTAATTTTCTCGCAGCTTTGGCCTTCCGTGTTATTTGAGTGGCTCTTTGGATTAATCCTGTTAGTGAATCTAGGAAATGTAAAGCAGCTTTCAGCTGAGAATCAGTTAACACCCATAAGAGATCATCTAGAATAATAGCCAGTCTTGAACCGAGAATAAAACAGTCTGAAAATTAAAATCTTTAAGACAATACTTAAAAAAAATCATTCAATCGCAAACCTGAAATTCTTTTCTTTATCACAATCCTACATCTTGCCTGATTAGTCAAGAGTCTTAGGGGCGTTAGATTTTTGTCCACCGTCGACTTGGCTTCGATCCTAACCGTCTGCCATTCCAGTTCCTTAAATATCAGCAACTGCCCCTTCTGAGGATCTTTCAAACGAGTCATTCGCAGATCTGCCTTTGTGAACTTTGGCGTTTTTGATTCCACCACTATTCGTGCTATCTGCAAGCGTACCGACTCACTCAATAAAATTTAGATTAAATAATCAAAGTGTACCTGAACGGATGCAGTGAAGGCTGGACTGTTGAATAGAACATTAACGGTATTAACGGTCACTGTAATGCCATCAATTACTTTATGGATGAAGCTGTATTTCCCGGGAACTGCGGTGTAAGAAGACAGTCCTGCTTGGGATGAAGTTGGTCTTAAATCTTCACAGGTCTCAACTATAACGTTTACTTCATCCAAACTCTGTTACAACCAGAAAAGTTAAAGAAAAGGGTGGAGAAATTGGAAGAAAATGAATAATTTAAATCAAACGTATTATTTTTAGATTAAAAAATATTTTGTGTTTTAGAAATATAAAGAATTCGGATATAAAATGAAAATAATATTGGTATAAATGGGGTACATAAAATTGTTTCAAAAAATATCAAAAGATTTCAAATATAATAGTAAACTAAATTACCATAAAACATACAAACTGTGTATGCAATAAAAAATATACACAAAGTTAACTTTCCTATCTCGATTTAATATATAATTCAGTTATTATAATTTATGATAATTGTAAAGGTCAACAATTATCCAGTGTTAAATAAATTCAAAGTTCACAAATCACTGATAATGAACTAACAGGTTAATGGGTGTCATTGGTACTATAATACTTTCAAGTTAAATAGGTACTAATAATAATGTTGCTAATATAATTTAATTACAATTTAAGCTATTTTATATACCCTATGATCTGAATATGGTAAAGTAGATTGTGGTAAAATCTCAGCTTCCCAAGTATACCCTTTCTAGGGTCAATATAAGACACAAAATCCTTACACCTGTAGCACAGTTGGTTGATAAAGTATTTCTATGATGACAAAATGCTGTCTCATTTCAAATATGAATCACTCAGTCTGCTTGAATGACCACACACTGCATTGGTGGGGTCCTTTTGTCAGTGTTTATTATGAAGCATTACGTGATAGCAACATTTTTTTAGCTTCTTATATTTGATTTGTATAGACTATGACGGTTTATGAAATATTTATTATCAATACTTTAAAGGGCATTTCTCTATGAAGTAGGTGGACTAAAAACTGAACCACTAGGGACTAAGAAAATGAAGAAGCTGTTAAGGAAAATGCCATATTTTATAAAATACAATACAAATTTTTTCAACATTTGTTAACTCTTGGGATGGGCTCCAGAATTCCTTAGAACCAGATAGCACTTACCAATCTGATAGGCACGCTTTTGAGTTTAGTCCATGGGATCCTGAAGGTAACTTTATTGCACCAGGCTCGAGTCAGTCGCAGCCAAGATGGTAACTCCAGTAAATCAGTCAGGACAATCTCGTTAAGTTCTAAATTCGTCAGTTCGCCTTCTCCTTTGAACGTGCTAAGATTTATTTTATCGGCCGACAGATTTTTAGTGAATCTAAACCAAAGAAAATAATTAGGTAGCTTTTGATTCTTTTTTTATAAACTCTCTTGTCTTACCTGGACAAATGTTTGAGTAATTGGTTTTTGATTATAGACACCATTTTCGTATTATGGGTTAACTACCCTAATCAAAAAAATTAAATTTTGTATTTACATGACTAGAAGGGAAATAAAACGGACGCAAAAATCAATTCTACTGAATTCCACAAACAATTCCTTTACATCCTCACTCGGCTCACTCCACTCCACTTTGACATTTAAAGGACAACTTTGACAACAACACATGATCTATCAGTGAATTGAATGTTGCCTTTGTTTTTCCCTGATGTAGGATCCTAGGTTCTTTCTCGGGCGCCATCTCTTAATCAAAATACGAAATTTATCAATAATTGAACCAGTGCAAAAAGATAAGTAACTAACAAATATTCTAGATTCAAACGTGTACAAGAACGTATACAAGAACGTATACGAAAACGTATAGAAAAACGCTATAGGCTATAGGTATTTCAGAGCTGCCAGAATGCGCGTGAAGCGCATTCCACTTCCGTCGGGGGTACGGTTTTTCAAATAAATCATTGCCATAAAGTTTGAACAAATACCAACCAAACAACCAATGTTGTGATGGTTTTCTGTTGACCTCCCCAGGATTAAATGAAACACATGTTGTTTATGAATTGTCGACGTTTCGTCTATTCGTTTTAGACATATTCATGACATTGAGTGGAATATTTTTTCCAGTTGTTACTATTTGAGTTACCAATTTTGTTGAAACCAATGCATATCGCTCTCGGTGGTAACCTTTTTGGTTTGATGTCCCTTTGCCGGGCGTAGTGAGTAGCTTCTTTATTAGATTCGATGTTGTTCTAATAGAATAGCTCTCTTTTGTTTGCAGGTTTAGAGGTAACTCTAAACCTGCAAAAATTGGTAACTCAAATAGTAACAACTGGGAAAAAAATATTCCACTCAATGTCATGAATATGTCTAAAACGAATAGACGAAACGTCGACAATTCATAAACAACATGTGTTTCATTTAATCCTGGGGAGGTCAACAAAAATTGGTAACTCAAATAGTAACAACTGGAAAAAAATATTCCACTCAATGTCATGAATATGTCTAAAACGAATAGACGAAACGTCGACAATTCATAAACAACATGTGTTTCATTTAATCCTGGGGAGGTCAACAGAAAACCATCACAACATTCGTCCAGGTCCCCGAGAACCAACACCACAAAATACCAACCAAGTTATTGTAAATAATGTTTATAAGCTAAAAAACCTATAATATTTGTTAGGCCTTTTTTATAAATAAACAATAAAAACAATGAGGCACTCTGGGAATCACCGGGAGGGGAAGCATAGCTTAATATATATATATATATATATATATATATATATACGTCATGTACAGAAACGATTGGTAGACCGCTCTAGCCACTCTCAGATTCAGCCCACAATCGCCACCCTTAGAGCAGGCAACCGACAATACAAACAATTGTAACACGAGTTGCCACCAAACGGTTAGCGCGACTCCGAAATAAATCACTTTTATCTACTCTGCGTTACTAATGATCTCATTATTACATCGAAAGTATAGTGTAATAATATTGTAACGAAACGGCTCGCCGCGGCATAAACACGCCGGGAGCTACACTAGTTCGCAGTATTCGTGGTTCGGAGAATCCTATGCGGTGCGCACCGACCAGAGCCTTCTCGGCTGTTCGACGCGATAACAACTTCCTCGAATTCTAGAATCCTATCTCGAAGGGACCAGAACGTTCCACCGAATATCTCGAAGGTTCTCGCAAGCGAAAGGCTAGCCATAAAAAGGGAATGTCGGACCCGAGAGAGGTTAGTTGTTGAACCGGTGTGTAAACATTCGAGCGAGAGACCGCGCGCGTTAAAAATAAATAAACATCTCCGTATACGAATATGAATTAGGTGATTGTTAAGTTAAGTTTATAAGTGTAGTGTTAGAAATAAATTAATTAGGATAATCGCGTAGTGTTTTAGTCTTAGTCAATAGTAAAAACGTTACAGTGGTGTCAGAGTGCGGATTAATTAGTGAAATAAATTAAAAACAATGAAGAAATTACGCGATTTAAAAGTGACGGACCTCAAACGTGAGCTAGAAGATAGAGAACTCGAAACGACAGGGTCGAAAACAGTGCTACAGAAACGCCTGGAGGAATATCTAACCGACAAAGGAGACGATCCTGAAACTTTCGTTTTCGAGGAAGAAGGTGAGCGCCTCCTTGACAACAAAATGAAGGAACTCCACGGCGAAATGAAAGAACTTCATGGCGAGTTGGACAACAAAATGGAAAAACTCCACGGCGAGTTGGATAACCAAACGAAAGAAATAGGAAAACTAGATAACAACATGAAAGACCTCCACGGAGAGTTGGACAACAAACTGGGAAAACTCCACGACGAGTTGGATAAGAACATAAAAGAACTCCACGGCGAAATGGGAAAAATCCAGGGCGAGTTGGACAATCTAGGAGAACTCCACGGTGAGCTGGATAGCAGAATTGGGAATCTTGACAGCGCACTTCAGACTGAGAAAATCCAACGACTGGAACTGGAGAACCAACTGCGAGAATTAGGGAATCGATTACAATCTATGCATTTCCAGCCCAGTCGGCAAAACATGTCCAGTTCAGGTAACCCGTTTAACGACTCGGAGGAGGTGACCAGGATCGAGGAGGCAACCAGGATCGAGGCAGTTCCTACTGCGAGTCATCGAGTGAAGCCGCCCACCTTCGACGGGGAAATACCCTGGGAGAACTACCTCCGGCAGTTCGAGGCAGCGGCGAAAGCCAACAACTGGGCGCCAAGGGACAAGGCAGTGGCTCTGACGGTCGCTCTCCGGGGAAGCGCACTCGACGTGCTGCAGACGGTTCCAGAGGGAGAGCTGGACAACTTCGAGCTACTCGTCCAGAGGCTGGAGGCGCGATACGGACACGCACATCTGAGGCAGGTCTACCAATGCCAAATGAAGAAACGACGACAGAGGCAGGGAGAGAGCCTTCAGGAATTCGAAACCGACATCATGAAACTAGTTATTAGATTCGCCTACCCGGAAGCGGCGGAGTCTATGACGGAGAGTCTCGCGGTCTCGGCCTTCATCGACGGCTTGAGGGATGTGGAGATGCAGCGGGCGGTACGGCTGTCGCGTCCCAAGAGCACATTGGATGCCCTCTCGATGGCCCTGGAATACGAGGCTGCGACGGAGGCGTCGAGGATCTGTGGCAGCGTCGGGTCGGTGGTCGGAGATGACGCATGCATAGATGGCGAACGGAAGGAGGACAAGCTGGAGCAGGTTGTCAACGCCCTCAAGGGACTGCTGGAAGGAGGCAGAAAGGAACCAGCGAAGTGCTGTACGTGTGGAGAGGTTGGCCGTTTCCGAAGGAACCGCAAGCGCCCCAGGGTCGAGAAATCCAAACGTGTCGACATCGAACATAGAGCAGGAACCAGCCACCGTAATGCTAACGCACTTCCAAGAAGACCGTGTCCGGAGGGATGTTCCCACTGCAGTCGTGCAGAGGTAAAGGAGGCTTCTACTTGCCGCACGACGGTCACCGACGAGGACTGGTCACCAGACGGGCTGCGGCGAGCGCAGGAAGGCGACCCTGAACTCCAACGGATCCTGAGATGGAAAGAAGAGGGACGTCGGCCGGAATGGCAGGAAGTGGCCCCATCCTCTAGGACCCTGAAATCGTACTGGGCACAGTGGGACTCCCTGGTAATACAGGATGGACTGCTCAAGAGGGTGCTTGAATCCGATAATGGCGCAGAAAGACGATTCCAACTCATCGTGCCCAAGATTAAGGTGGCGGAGGTGCTACGTCAACTCCATGACGGAACCTCAGGAGGCCACCTGGGAGTAAAGAAGACCCTGCAGAAAGTGCGCGAGCGTTTCTATTGGGTGGGCTGCTCTGAGGCTGTTCGCGAATGGTGCAGAAAGTGTACAGTTTGCTCCGCCAGCAATGGACCGCACCGCAAACCGAAAGCCCCGATGAGACAGTACAATGTGGGAAGTCCTTTCGAGAGGATCGCCCTAGACATTACTGGACCATTTCCTGAAACCGATTGCGGCAACAAGTACATCCTGGTGGCGATGGACTACTTCACGAAATGGGTAGAGGCCTACGCGATTCCCAACCAAGCAGCCACAACTGTCGCAGATGTCCTGGTGAAGGAGCTAGTGAGCCGCTTCGGAGTACCGTTGGAGTTGCATTCCGATCAGGGGCGTAACTTCGAGAGCGAGCTGTTCCAGGGAGTTTGCGAAAAATTGGGAATTCGCAAAACTAGAACGACGGCGCTGCACCCTCAGTCTGACGGAATGGTGGAGAGGATGAACCGCACCATGGGCAAGTATCTCTCGAAGGTAGTGTCTCAACACCAACGAGACTGGGATCAACACCTCCCCTTTTTCCTGATGGCCTACCGTTCTGCCATCAACGAGTCCACCGGCCAAACACCAGCAAGGGTACTATTCGGGCGAGAGATGAGGCTTCCCTGCGATCTGAGCTTCGGTTGCAAACCGGGAGAAGATCTGGCTGGGGAAGACTACGTCACCGAGCTGCGCAGAAAGATGGACCAGGTTCACGAGATGGTACGGACGAATCTCCAAGTCGCCAGCGACCGCATGAAGGATCACTATGACGTTCGGGCGGACAGTGGCATATATGAAGAAGGAGACCTGGTGTGGCTGTACAACCCACAAAGGAGACGAGGGTTATCCCCGAAGCTTCTAAAGCTTGGGAAGGGCCATATACAGTGAAAACAAAAATAAATGACGTCATCTACCGAATCAGCAAAGTTCCGAATGGGAAGCCCAGGGTCGTGCATTACAACCGATTAGCGCCTTTCGAGGGAGACCACGACCAAGATCAACAGGTGTGCCAACTACGGCCCCAAGAGGATGAGCCCTCCTTTGAAGAGTTTATGGCTGCGTATGGTGGGACCGGAAAGGCCCGATTCGGTGTGACCAGGGAAGAACAACGGGATCTCTTCGGAACACCGGCTGAATATGCGCTGGCTCATTGCGTGGCCCAGGACCTGCGGATGTCCCGGGGAATTGCCGCGGAGTTTCGGACGAGGTTCGGCAAACTGGACGAACTCCATCAGCAGGGACCGGCGGTCGGGCGAGCGCTGAAGATTAAGGAAGATGGATCACGACGGCCACTCTTCTACCTGGTTACCAAGAGGAGGTCCTTTTACAAGCCCACCTATTTGGACCTGTGGGACGCACTACATGACCTCAGGGATACCCTACTTAACGAAGATCTAACTAAGTTAGCTATCCCGAAATTGTCTTGCGGATTGGACGCCTTGGACTGGAGGGTCGTCAGGAATATGCTGGAGGTCTTATTTCGCTTCACCGGGATAGACATTTTGGTGTGTTGTTGGAATCCTGGGAGGAGTCCCCACAAGAAGACAGTAGCATGTTATTTCCACCAAACCTCGCGGTGTAGACAGGGGACCAACTGCAGGTTTCTACATGGGCCTGTCAGAGACACGTTTCGGGACGAAACATCTTTAAGGCGGGGGCAGTGTAACGAAACGGCTCGCCGCGGCATAAACACGCCGGGAGCTACACTAGTTCGCAGTATTCGTGGTTCGGAGAATCCTATGCGGTGCGCACCGACCAGAGCCTTCTCGGCTGTTCGACGCGATAACAACTTCCTCGAATTCTAGAATCCTATCTCGAAGGGACCAGAACGTTCCACCGAATATCTCGAAGGTTCTCGCAAGCGAAAGGCTAGCCATAAAAAGGGAATGTCGGACCCGAGAGAGGTTAGTTGTTGAACCGGTGTGTAAACATTCGAGCGAGAGACCGCGCGCGTTAAAAATAAATAAACATCTCCGTATACGAATATGAATTAGGTGATTGTTAAGTTAAGTTTATAAGTGTAGTGTTAGAAATAAATTAATTAGGATAATCGCGTAGTGTTTTAGTCTTAGTCAATAGTAAAAACGTTACAATATTCATATTATTACACTACCTTTGGTAACTTTTAGTTTTGTTAAATTGGTACATCAGCCTGTCACGTAAACATGCGTAGACGTCAAGGTTAAATTATTAGTATTTCAATAAACCAAAGACTATGTATATAGTCTATATATACATAGTCTTTGAATAAACATAACTTTTAAAATTTCATGAATCTATACCCCGTTTGGAAATAATAGGAGTGATTGACAGTCCGATTCTGATGTTTCGTGGGTACTTATATGGATTCCATAGGCGTGCGTAAAAATAGAGTCGTGACCAAAGGATTTTTTTAAGAAATCACTAAAACATTTTTACAAATAAGAAGATACAAATACAAGTCAATAAGAATAATACATATTCATGTTTTGTCAAGGTTTCCACGCCACCATGAGGTACTTGACCAGCGCGTTACCTTTTTGGTTGATTATTAATATTATTATTGACTTACAGCATCTACGTTCATGGAACAAACCTTGGCGAAAGGATTGGTGCATTGTTGCCGTTGTAAGCAGTCTTCAGCGATATACAGCCCGTTCAATATTTGTTGAGATAGAATTCCGAGAATGAGTTGCGGTAGAAAGTCATTGACGGCGCGGTCGTAGCACTTACCATATCAGCTTGTGCGTGCATTCGACATTGACAATAATGTCGAAATTTGTAAGGCACGCCTTTGTCGCGGTATATTGTTACAGTAGTTCCGATAAGAAGAGGTTTATTGGTTTAATAGTTTCTTGGAATTCTAACTCAACAAATATTGAACGGGCTGTACTTCTACGGTGTATTTCTGGTTGCCGCCATCACCAATAATACTCTTTTCGTGGCTTGCTTGAAACCACACGTTGAACCATTATAGTTTATCTTTAGTTTTATTAGAGTGTAAAGCTCAGTTAACCGACTGGAAAATGCATTTCAAAAGATGATTTTTAAATGTTTCGAACCAACTTTATGATTCAAGAAAACGAAAGGTCGGTATTTGACGACGCTGGCTTCACAACAACAATGGCTTGTGCGATAAGTTCACGATCTGTATGTGCGGCACAGGAATTTATGCGTTTGTTCCACACAAAACGCTCTACAGTTTCTTCAAAAAAGGGATCCATCACCAAATTTCATTACTCCTATTATTTCCAAACGTGGTTTACATCCTTGTCTTCCATTTCGCTCACGTAAGTAAGTAGTTATTGAATTTGTCCTAGGGCTACTAGTTTTTCAAACTGTGAAACTTCAAATTGTGAGTGTGACGTCTCTGCGTTGGTTGGCGGGGGAAACATATCTCCTCGATTTGGCTATCGACTCAGTTCGCGGGCGCGATGGAAGAGACACATTTTACGCGCATTCTGGCAACACCGCTTTGTCCTCGGATTTCTCATCAGACGTGATCAGTGGACGTGATGGAGAAATCGCTCGTCAGGCGGCTTCTCCACCAACACTCCATCCCAATCACAGAGTTATAAGAATCTTATAACTCTGTGATCCCATTATACAACGTACGCAAAGAAGTTTCACTTCAAAAAACTAGTGGATATATGATTGTTTTGGGAACTCATTATTAAGAAAATTGCACAACCACTAAAACCAAATTTTACTACGTCTAAATTGATCTACATGAGATTTATTAAACGTTTTCTAAGATTGTATTACCAATATGCTCCTCTGACACTACTAAGGCCCCTTGTGAGTTCTAATCGTACCTAGAATATTCTTTCGAAGATTTCTTAATGCTACTATTAATAATGATATGAATATAATATATAGAAATTAAGGTTGGCAATACTCCTTTTCTTTTCTTAAGCCTCGCCACTATCAACCGTGATTTACACATTTTAAGGAAAAAGTTACTCAGATCTAAAAATTCATAATACGGGATACTTGCAAAAATGTTAAAATACAATGCAATTTTAAATTAAACAATGTATGAAACAGAAATGTTTTTTATGGGTAACAATTTGAATCTCAAACAGTACATCCTTATTCTTTGTATGGACATGAACTGTTCTTAACTTGAATTAAACATTTTAACACAATTAAATCTGGATTACTACATACCCATAGGAAGTCAGGTCCTTCCACAGATTGTGGTTGTAACACGAATATGTCAAACAAACTCAAAAACGATTAACTTTTAACTCTTTATTCAATATACTCATATAATATATCAAACTGTTTAACTCTATGAAAATTATTAACATACAATGTAAAAATATATTCTGGATATGTGCAGACAAGACACGGAATGTAACAGTTCGTTGCTCCAAACAAAAATATATACATATAAGTACAATATTCTATCGAAGATTATTTCAGATGTGTACAAAATTATTGTCTGCTTCATTTTCTGTTCTTCAAAGATATACAATAAATTTACCTAAAACCTATAGGTCATGGGCAAAAACTGGCAAGCTCGATCCTTTGTTTTTAAACATCATTAGTTTTGATTAATCTTCACAGCCCCTAATCTACATCACAACTACTTTTTAGGTAAACAATGTGCCAATTAAAAATATACTTACACCCTTTTTTATTACAAAATTCCAATACTTAGAACTTAAAAAAAGCTATCAAATATACACAACATACATATGTATTAGAAGATAGAGATATAATAAAATCATAAAACCCTGTTTCCTAATAGTGAAAAAGTCACGAAAACACAAAAATTACTATAATTAACGGTTAGCCTTGAGCTTCCACTTTAAGAAGAGGAATGCTGCTATCCTGAGGAAGAAAAAGATGGCTATTAAGGCAATTATATCCACTAAATAACTAGAATTATCCATGTCTAACTCCTCAAGGGTAGTAAGCGGCTTTTTAAAGTGGCAGTGTTTTATAAAACAGTCCAGTCGAGGCCTTTCAAACCCATATGTCGCTAGAGCAGTACCTTCAAAACCATATCTTATATAAGAGAGATATGTGATCCAGCGTAAGTAAATTGGTATGGCATCAAACGAGACGAAGAAGCCAGAAAACAAAAGGAAAGGCACTGACATTACCGGAGCCAGGAAGACCCCATTCTGAAATAAAAATTAATTTTAACAGCACAATAAAACTGTAAAGTTATAGTAGTTATTTTTATGCACTTGATCTATGATTATTATTTTAACTATAGCCGTGTCCAATCATGACTTTGCTTGCTACTCTTTTTTTTCCCACCCTCAGAAAGTGAAATTTGGGATTGTCAGATTTTTCTGAACCATCTTCAAGCCCTATCTATAGCAGTATTAAATTTCCAGTGCGTGTTGAATAAGTTTCACCCCATTTCCCATCCCCTCGGTAAGCGAAATTCGGGCTTATTATTTTTTCGGGTCACTCGAGAATCGAAGCTATAAATGTATCGAGTTTAAAGTTTCAAACTATCCGTCAAGACTTCAAAAATGAATTATGAAATTAAATTTCACCCTCTCGTAATGGCAAATCCGAAGTTATAGTATTTTTCTAAACCATCTGGGAGTCCTATCTATAACCATACCAAGTTTCCAATTTCTAGCTGTTTACATTCCCCAGTAATTAAAATTTGTTTTTCTATGTTTTGGTGCCATTCGAGGGTTTTAAGCAGAACCGTAGAGTTTAGTTTCTAATTTCTCGAGAAACACCTCACAATAAAACCGTCAATAATAAATTTTATTCCTCGCCTCCTTGGAAATGGAAATTTGGGATTATCAGGCATGATGGCAATCATGCTATAACCATATCAAATCTCCAGTTTCTTGCTAGTGAGTAAAATTACATTAATTTCACCCTTAGGTTTCACTTCCTCGAAAAGGGAAATTTGGAATTACAGTATTTTTCTGAACCATCTTGGACCCAAAGCTATAAGTGTGCCAAGTTTAAAGTTAAGAGTCTACTGAAGTTGAATATATATGGCTATTTGGGAATGGTTAAATAATTTTTTTTCTACTATCACCATAAGCAAAACTCGGGGTTTTTAAATATGTAGTATTCAAATAAAAAGTTAACACTACATGTAAACAAAAAATAAAATTAACCGATCCACTATGAATCTGTTATCTGCTAAGGTAAAGTGTAATACCACCCCCAATTAACAAATTATCAATTGTGCCATGGATACTTAACGAAACTGTTCATCTTTATTGTCATTTCCAAAAAATGTCTCCAAGTGTCATGCCCATTTTATGGGGTAGTTATTATGACTCAAGATCTAAACCGGTAAGAGTGGAGACTCATATGAAGTTATAGTTTCGTATATGTATCTTTCATGCTCTCTTTTCCTCCTCTCTCTATATCGAGGGAAGACTATAAACTACCCAATACCTCTAACCTGGTGGGATTTCGGGGTTTTCGAACCTCCATGGGCGTTTGTATGCTTAAACTATACATGTGCCAAATTCACGTGCCTAGCTATTCTAGAACTTACATTTCTAAGTTTGTAACACACAAGCACGCACGCACATCCTTTAAGCTTTATATATCATATTTATAAAACTTGAAACTAAATAATTCTCTCTATTTGAAGTTACTTTTGCAAATGAAGTAGGGATTAATATCAATAATAAAAATATATTGATGTTATTGGATAATTGCCAAAAATTCATGTGTCGTTTTACAATTTAATTGAACTATAAGGGACAGCAAAGTGATTATGGAAATCTTTAACAAAAAAGGATTATTGCTTCGAAATATTTGTTTCATTTTTTCAGTATTAAAAGGTTCTTTTTGACAAATTCTTCATCTCCTAACTCTCTTCCTAACTCTTATCTCCAAACTGTCACTCTCCAAATAAGAATCACTTTTTAATTTTAACATCCTTCGTTTAAAACTGAATAAAAGTTTTGAATTCGGGGATCACGAAAACCTGATTACACTTTGGTATTCATAAAATCTCATTATATTACCTGAACATTCATTGCAGCACCTACAACCAAACCGACACTCTGGGCAACGAAAGAAACTAGTAGACAGGCTAGTAAGAACATGCCAAACCTTGGTAATTCCGGTGGCTGACTTGTCATAAAGTACACAATGGTCACATAAAGAATGCAACAAACGGTCTGTAACAAATAAATTGTATGAAAAAAAGATCATAAGTGGGTGGATCCTGTTCTCAACTTACCTGGAAAGGCATGTCAGATATTGTTATAGCCAAATAGTAGGACCTGAGTGAATACCATCTGTTAAAATGCTCTTTCAATAACACAGGCATTTCCAGTGGGAAAGACAGTATGGTGATTGTCATGGAAGTGTACATCAAGAACAACATGTTGAAAAACAGAAAACCAAGATTGCTGAGCACTTTGGCACCATCATTACCAATTTTAAAATACAAGGTACCAATCAGAAATCCGACCAAGATGTGAGCGAAAAGGCGGAGGTACATAAGTGTCTAGAAAATAAATAAAGATAATTAGATTTTTAGTTAAGATTTGATTAAAAGTAACTTACCCAATCTCTTCTACTGAACAACATTGCTCTCTTAAAAACAATAAAGAACTGTTGGAATTCCGAATTGCCATACCTAGGCTGTTTCACTGCCCCAGCATTTTCCAATAAAACAGAGTTCACGTTCGGTTTTTCCAATTCCGTGGTCTCAACATCTTCCTTTAGAACATTGCTCTTACTAGCACCATTTAAATTTTTCTCGTAACCGTTCGGCGAGTCCTTGGCGAATTTATTCGTGATCAGCGAGTTAAGATCTTCTTCCTTGTACTGCTCAGCGTTGTTCAGGCCTTCATTGATTTTCATCTCAGGAAATGGTTTACCATCGCGGATGTCGTTTTTGCCATTACCGATGGCGTTCACGAGTTTTTTGGTATGGTCTCCATACTCCTTGCAGGCCACTTCTATGATGTATGAGGCTGGGTTGTGGTATGACGGACAATGAAGGCCGAGCTTGGCTAGAAAAGGCACTAGTTGCTTCGTGGACCCCTGATAAACGCACTGGCCTTCCGCTAGAGTGTACAGCTGATCAAACATCTCAAACAGCCTTGCGGAGGGCTGGTGGATTGTACAAATTATTGTTCTTCCACCTAATAACAAAAGAAAACATATACCATAACTTTATATTCATCTGCCCCAGGATATAAGATAAATAAGTAGGCCTAGATTCCAAGCCATAAGTTTATTAATTAGCACCAATGGCATGGATTTTAAACTAATCTTTAAAAAGATGTAAACTTTGATATTTTCATATCGATTTGATGTTAACTCCCTATAGGAATCTAATATAGAAGGAACCATCATCTTTTACTCCGATGACATTGTTTAAATACTTGTACTGAATAGCTAACCTTCAAAGAAAAACTCCAAAAGAGACTAATGACAATAAAAAACTGGTTTGATTCTCACAAGCTATCATTAAAGGTGGACAAGACATGGCGTTCACTATCTAAAATCAAAATAGACCCCATTTAGTACCATAATCCCTAAATCTTTAATCATACAAACACAGTGAAATACATAGGCACAACTTCAGACAAAGATCTAAAATGGACTGACCACACCAATGCGCTTAATGAGGAAGATTAATAAGCTCACTGCGGAATTGTAGATTTTACGTCATATACTGAAAAAATCATATGATAGGGCATTGTTGTTTGAGATGGTATTTACAATAATGTGTTAAAAGCAGTGAAAATTGCTGAAAATTACATTTTAAAAGTCACATTAAAAAACTTTACTCGACTGACCATTGTAATGAAAATGTACTAAATGTGTATTAACTGTATTTTCTGTCATGTTATATAGAAGTACACAAAAATAACATTATGCATAACTATGGAATTAGAGCAAATCTTATATGAAATCTGGAAACTCCATTGTGCAGAAAAAGTGCAAGTCAGCATATTTTGAGCTTTATTGCACCGAATTCGGAAAATATCCCTGCCAACTTCACTGAAAGAAATGAAAAACAAAATTCTCAAATAACTATAAAAGTTACTTGCACAATAATCACAGTAACTTATGTAATGCAATTAAAAATACTATAAACTCCACAGATTCATATATGTACTACATTATTAGTTGTAATAATCATTCCAAATCACTAAAAAGAAATAATCATATCCTAATTTTGAGGGACAGCAACATTTCGTTCTCTCCACGATAGGATGCAATCTCAATCACAGCACATACTAGATGTCAAGTCCACCTAGATGCAATTTTATTGGAATACTCCATTTTAATGATTGCTATATTATGTAATTTTTTTAATCATAACCAGTTGGAACAATAAATAACGAAAATAAAAAAAAAAACAAAATAAGCATCTTAATGAATACATAGCCTATACTATTATTTTATGGTAATGAGAATAGTGATATACCTACTCTTGCATCAACATCTAATCATACTCGACTCCTAGAAAATACTTTACCCACAACTATTGGTGATGATGAAATAGGGAAGTAGATGCGACCAAAATGTAAATGTTGGTATATTTCAATAGTCAGAATTGAAACCACTACAGTATCTGCTGTATGTGTATAGTTTGGATGTTAACTTGTAGGACTAAAATCAAAATGTATCATATTTGCTGATGACAGTACTACTACGTTTTTCTAATAATAATAAGAAGGAACAAAGAAAAATGTAAATAGTGAGAAGTATTCTGATAGCTGACCTATGATAAATTACCTATTAACACAGACAAAACTGTATACTATAAGATAATAAAACAAAAAGGAGAAAGACTTTATGATCCTACTATTAAATTTAATAAGAGGGTAATAAAAAAGTTATAAAATAGAAGTAAGTTAGAGTTTTAACTCTTACCTCTTGCTAAGGTTTGTAGTAGGGAAATACACTGAAAGCAAGAGGACGAATCGAGCCCACTTGTCGGTTCATCAAAGAACATAACCGGGGGGTTACTGACAAGTTCTAGTGCTATCGACAAACGTTTCTTCTGTCCCCCGGAGAGCCCGCTGGTCATAGTCCTCCTATGATCGATCAAACCTAAGGTATCTAAGATTTCGGTGACCTGAAAATGTTTGGGCCTTTTGAAACTGCTCAAGCTAAGGTTATTCCTTGTTACTTACGACTTCTTCCCTATCGCTAGCGGATTTGTCCCCAATTTTAAGTTTAGCAGCGACGGCCATCGCCTCGTCCACTGTGAGATTGGCGTGCAGTTGATTGTCCTGCATTATGTACGCGGAAAGTTTGCGAAATTGACTCAAATCCCGCTCATGATCGTTCATGAAGATTTGGCCACTCATGCCCTCTGTTCTGAGAAAACATAAAGAAAACAATGGTACGATTCAAATATGGCACTAAAATTTACAAAACACATGCTATTTAACTTTTATAACAACGCTGTTTTAAATTTTTAAAATAAATAAAAAAAAATTTACTAAGAATATTCTTAACGTCCTCCATGCATAAGCATGTGTAGTGGATTATATAACTAGATGTAAATTATGTAGTTATGAATATGTATATTTGTCAGGCAAGTTGCAAAAATCACTTCCTATTTGTTCAATTTACGAGATATCCTATTTTCACGATACAAATATAATATAATGCCTGATTTATGGTAGAACGTGGCGTGTGCGATTTGGGATCTGATGACTTTGGGTCCCATATTATTGCAGGCATCCTATTGAAAAAATGGCTCTTGTACCACAGCACACTATCGAAAATGTTATGAGCCCTATAAAAGAAGAACCTATAGAAGTGCTATAGGCATGAAAGCAACACATAGTTCACATTACACTGGTTATTTATTGGGCAGTTTGGGTGCGACTCAATGGTTTTCCGCTTATTATAGCGCAAACGCTATTAACCTAGGCAAAGAAAGTTTTGTATGAACGATGTAGATACTTTTAGTATCAATAAAAATGAGCTGTGAGGTGTCAAAATCGATCAATTATTTAACGGGAAATCCGTAAAAACGCTGTTTTTTTCCAATGCTCAATAATAATTGCAAAAAGCGGTTTGGGGCTTTGAACAATTTTGAAGACGAAGAATTTATAATGCTCAATTTTTCAAAAATTCAGGTAAGAGATCTTTAATTCTCTAACCCCGCCCTCCTCCCTTCACCGTTACGCTCTTGACCTGTAGCAAACACGCCATGGTGGACTTCAGCGGATAAGGGTTGAAACAAGTAACAAGTTTGTAAAAATTGAAGAAGTAGCTGTCTTTTTAAAGGTAATCAACGAGATACGATAGTGAAAAAAACACAAAAAATATTCATGTGGTCGTAACAAAGTTTTTGTGTCTCAATTTTTGAGGCCTCGTGTATAACGTCAATGGAACGCGCATCAATGCAAGTTAAATATGTAAATATTTAGAGGTTGCTGACAAGTTACATTATAGTCCAGGGCATTTAGATCAAAATCGACCGAAATAATGAAATTTTTAAGGCCAGCAGATATCGAGATGCGGTTTTCTGCATTGTGTTCAGAAAGCTCCCAGGAAAAAAGTCTATATCTCAGACAAATCGCTCAAAAATCGTTACTCGGGGGGTTTCGGGGATGCCGAATTCAATTCTGGCATTACAATTACCCGGGGGCGCTCGGGGGTCCCTCGGTGGGGGTGCCCGAGGGGTGATTGCACTGTCTATGAAGTAACGATTTTCGAGCGATTTTCATGGACGATGCAATCCACCCCCCCCCCACACACCCCGGCAGGGCCGCCCCCGAGCGTGCCCGGGCAATTGTAATGCCAGAATTGAATTCGGCATCCCCGAAAACCACCGAGTAACGATTTTCGAGCGATTTGTATGAGTTTCCAGTCTTTCTTATAATATTGCAAGTAATTATGCAATTTCAAATTGCATTTATTGCACCAGAATGCATTTTTCGAAAAATGGCATAACCAGACGATATAGACTTTTTTCCTGGGAGCTTTCTGAACACAATGCAGAAAACCGCATCTCGATATCTGCTAGCTTTAAAAATTTCCGATTCATTTCCTAACTTCCCTGGACTAATATTAAAACACGCAACGAAACTTTAAAATAACATAATAATTTACAATATCGGAATTCGCATTTAATTGTTAAGGAAACATAGCGAACAAATAAAAAGCAATAATAATAAGTACTAATGCAGTACAAATCAAGGAAAAGATTTAAAATGAAATATTCTATATTAATATTTATTTCATTATATTGAAATGTAGAAAATGAAAGACAAGAATAACACAACACAAATGCTTTATAAGTATTTGTTTATGCTCCGCCCCACCATGAAATAAATCCAATACATTAATATTGGACACATATACCATAGAAATTAATCATTCACCTTGCAATATTGGGTACCTGTTTGACCATTTCGGCAAACGCTTGATTCAATCACGTTTAACATTAAATAGAGAACGTTTTTAAGGAGTTATCTAATGTCGCAGAAGCATTTGTGTCACACTCCAAAATAAAAAACCTGTCATTATTTTGTACAAACTAAGGTACAAACTTGTATGGCAAACAAAAAAATTATTACAATTTTTTTCAGGAGTCTGGGCTAGCGTTAATTTAAAGCTGCACCACACCTATGCAAAATATTTAGTATGAGAGATTTCACAAATATAAGAGGATGACAATTTTATACAAATTAGTTACAACACAAAACAACATTAGAAACATTATTCGGGTAAAAGTAGGTTTTCACTGCGAATTTTCTGCGGAAAGGTCCGATCCGATTTTTTTTTGCAAAATCTTCATTGAGACATGACTTTCAAAGTTGACCAAAATCTAGGTGCCGCATGTAGATTAAGGCAAGAACATTAGTGTGAAGCGTGCTCTTTCTTATCTGACGAAGTCGGCGCATTACAAAGGGGGACTGCTTCGCTAAATAATCCTTCCGCGTAATCAGCTTATCGGAGGCAATAAAAATTCTCTTCTCGAATAGTCGAGAACGTCCAATTAGAGAAATGTTCTAAAATATTGTATGTTTTTTTTTAAATGTAGGCACATTTAAATAGGCACATTTTACCTAACACATGTCATCCGCAAATTGAACGACGTTTATAAATCGTGTCCAACCTCCAAACTTGCCAACGTCAACTGAACCTCAACTGAAACTTCGATTGGTCGGATCGCGGTATAAATCCGGAAAGTTTAGGTCCGCCCCACACTTTTTGGCCAATAAAAAACCGGACCCTTCTATATAACTACTGCGCATGCACAACTTGTGTGGAAATCTAGCAATTCTGACTGAAACTCATAGGCCAGGCTACAAAAAAAAGTTGATTTAATGTTCTACAGATATCTGAAAGATTTAAATGGTAGGGGGGACCTATAGAAAGATCACTGCATGACCATATACAGCTAGAATGTCCCTGTTTTTTTATAAACAATGGGTTAAGGTGTGAAAATCGATTTTTTCCTGATAGAATTTTCCGGTTAAATTTTAGAGAAAAGTGGTCAACAGGAAAGTTGTAGAGAATAAAAAGGCGGTTAATTTGGTTTTTTATAAATTAAAATCCATAAATAAACAATTGAGTTATTAGCAAAAAACCATCAATTTTTCATTATTTTATAAATGTTAATAATTTTTGCAATAACAGTGATAAGTGAAATGTAATACCAGAATTGTGAAGCCTTTAGGGGTCTTTATAAGTGTGCAAAATTTCAGGCCGATCGGGTTATTAGTTTACGAGATATCTTATTTGTTTATCCCAGAGACTCAATGTTTAAAAAATTGAGTTTGCCCAGGCTGCAATCCTACAGAGATTTAATAAGCTGGAATAGTTTCCTTGAATGCCGAACTATAAGTGAAGTTTGAAAACCAACTCATTTTTAATGAAATTGTTGTTAAAAAAATCATTTTAAAAAGGGGCTAATTTTTTGCTTATAAACAAATTGAATAACTTTTTTGTCTATTGTCACACACGTGTCTAATAAATTGCATTGAAAAGGTGGTAAAGAAATCCTTTCATTTTTTTGAAAAAAAAAAAGGTTCTACGGCCAATAGAAGCCGAGATAGCAACATTTAAAAAAAACATATCTTAATTATTTATAAATATTAAGACCCTAATTTTCACCAGTTTTACATAAAGATCTAAATGTTAATATAAGATTTATAGGTTTAATATCTATGCACCTTGAAAAAAGTTATAGCCCTTTAAAGTTATGGTTTTTCGCTCAAGTCTACGATGTCGTAGTGGAGGGGATAGCAGATCGTTTTGAAACCAAAACTTCAAATTGGACGCGCTAAATTTTTTTCGATATCTCGGCTTCTAGACAACGTAGAACCTTAATTTTTTTTTATTCTGGGGTACCTCGACGAAATATTAACATCTAGCCTATTTTCATCGCCATGGAAAATTGGAAAATCCCGGAAAATTCAATAGATACAATTATCTTTGTGTTTTATACTTTTATACAATTAATATTTTTTTATCGCCCTAGAAAATCACCGAAAATTCAATACATACAATGTTCACAATTTTTTTTACAATTTAAGTACAATTTTTTTTGCAGCAGTCTTTGTTTTTTAAATTTTGTATAAAATTAGTATATTTTATATAGTATATAGTATACAAATATTTATTTCTGATAGATACAGAAAATTATGATCATTAATTTTCTGATTTTACTTGTAATGAACCTTAATTCGATAATATTAATTATAATAATAAATAGTATTTTACTAAAACAGAATATTTTCATCATTTTCTATATCTATCTGAAATAAATATTAATAATATTCATAACAATGAAATTGTAAAATATACCAATTTTATACAAAATTTAAAAAACAAAGACTGCTGCAAAAAATTATCATTTAAATTGTAAAAAAATGTGATCATTGTATGTATTGAATTTTCAGTGATTTTCTAGGGCGATAAAAAAAATATTAATTTTATAAAAATATAAAACAAACATAATTGTATCTATTGAATTTTCCGGGATATCCCAATTTTCCACGGCGATGAAAATAGGTTAGATGTTAATATTTCGTCGAGTTACCCCAGAATAAAAAAAATTAAGGTTCTACGTTGCCTAGAAGCCGAGATATCGAAAGAAAGTTCAGCGTGTCCAATTTGAAGTTTCGGTTTCACAACGATCTGCTATCCCCTCCACTAAGACATCGTAGACTTGAGCGAAAAACCTTACTTTAAAGGGCTATAACTTTTTTCAAGGTGCATAGATATTAAACCTATAAATCCTATATTAACATTTAGATCTTTATGTAAAACTGGTGAAAATTTAGGCTCTTAATATTTATAAATAATTAAGATATGTTTTTTTTTAAATGTTGCTATCTCGGCTTCTATTGGCCGTAGAACCTTTTTTTTTTTTAAAAATGAAAGGGTTTCTTTACCACCTTTTCAATGCAATTTATTAAAAACGTGTCTGACAATAGACAAAAAAGTTATTCAATTTGTTTATAAGCAAAAAATTAGCCCCTTTTTAAAATGTTTTTTTTAACAACAATTTCATTAAAAAAGAGTTGGTTTTCAAACTTCACTTATAGTTCGGCATTCAAGGAAACTATTCCACCTTATTAAATATCTGTAGGATTGCAGCCTGGGCAAGCTCAATTGTTTAAACATTGAGTCTCTGGGATAAACAAATAAGATATCTCGTAAACTAATAACCCGATCGGGCTGAAATTTTGCACACTTATAAGACCCCTAAGGGCTTCACAATTCTGATATTACATTTTACTTATCACTATTATTGCAAAAGTTATTAAAATTTATAAAATAATGAAAAATTGATGGTTTTTTGCTAATAACTCAATTGTTTATTTATGGATTTTAATTTATAAAAAACCAAATTAACCGTCTCTTTATTCTCTACAACTTTCCTGTTGACCACTTTTCTCTAAAATGCAACCGGAAAATTCTATGAGGAAAAAATCGATTTTCACACCTTAACCCATTGTTTATAAAAAAACAGGGACATTCTAGCTGTATATGGTCATACAGTGATCTTTCTATAGGTCCCCCCTACCATTTAAAACTTTCAGATATCTGTAGAACATTTTGCCGTGAAAACTGTAATTTTTCCGTATGTAGCCTGGGCTATCAACTGAACCGTCTGAACCTCAACCTCGAGATTTTATAAATCCAGCTTTATTGCATGCAGCGTTGTGTTAAATTTCGTTATTCGTGTCAAGATGTAATGACTGTAGGCGCTGCAATTACTTCTATAAGTTGCGCACATCTCAAAATACAATGAATGATCGAAATCCGCAACGACAAACAGTATTAGGTACCAGTCATTACGACCTTAACAAAGGTTAATTGTGTGGCCATGTTGAATGAAATGTGGTTGGTTACGCATTAGGCCAGATTTTAAAATTCATTTCGTGTTTCGGTAAGCTTGCGTTCGTCCTCCGACGGGATTTTTACAGCGCGTTTTCGTTGGAAATTTACTTACTTATATCCTGTCAAGATGTTCAAGAAAGTGGACTTCCCGGCCCCCGAGGGCCCCATAATTGCGCACAGCTCGCTGGAGCGCAGCTTGCCGCTGACATGTTTCAAAATTACTTTTTTCTCTGAAACATAAAAGAGAAGAAGTGATAATTAATTAAAAACTGATTTTAGAGGTGAACTACCTTTTCATTCCATTGGGTATCTTTTAATTCGTTGGCTATATGCTACCAAAAAATCATTATAAAGCTGGTCGCAAGGTTAGCTATAAGATTCCATACATAATTTATGAAAAATTAACACCACGTTTAAGAGCCGACGAGTCTGAGCGAAGGATCAGTCGACATAGACTTAACGTAAATATGACCAGGTCTGTGTAAATTAGTAACTGAAAAATATTTTAAATTTGCAAAAAATGTTGCAACCCTCGGCACTAGGGGCAGCGTTTAGTTTTTCTGGATCCAATATTTTTATAAAAAAAAAACTTTATTCATAAAATTTCTCCGCAATCAGGCATATTCATTGCAGCAATTTTTAGAGAAACCTACACACAATCTCATTCAGCTTGTAATTTTGCGGTCTTCTTAAATTACGTTTTGAACAAATGGTAGTACCTTTTGAAGTACATACCTAGGTACTACACCTGCTGAGTACAGAAAACATGTTTTTTTGAATATGTACCACTATTTTCTAAACTTAATATTAAATACGCGACCCACCGATCCGACTGGTTGTCAAGGAGACTTATAATTACTATAATTTATGGTTGAATGTTGAATATACGTAATTATAAATAAGAATTATTCACGTTATCTTTATAAAAGTCTCAATGCTCTCAAAGCATTAATTAATCATTGATAAAATCTTTCAAAATTCGAGACTCGTTGATATTTGATAACAATGGCAAAATATCGATTACAGTAAAACGAATCAATAATTAAATATTTCCAGAATTGCCAATCAATACAAAAACTTTCAACTCTTTGTACGTACTTACATACGTAGGTAATATGTAAAAAACGTTTCAGTGACACTGATAAGTAGGTACCTACATTATGTACATCTTTCTCATTTTATTGCATTTAATGCGGTCCCACCATCACACTTATTGGTGAATCATCAATTACACATATATGTATGTATAGAGATAGATAAAAATTACACTTTGCCCGTTTGCCCGATAATGTTAAAACACGGAGCGTATTTTTATTACAAAAGCTATTGAAGGCAGCTAATAACACCAGGTGCTAGCGAGGTGGTTTATAAAAGAATTACACATTTACATATAATATGTACCTACGAGTATGTACATATATGTAAGTATCTACTAATTCCCTGTTCAGTGTACATTACTTGTGTCCGAAGTTCGAAAATTTTGTTTGTTTACCAACGGAAAAATACGAGTTCGATCACGCAAACGATGTGAGTGAAAAATATAATTACTGTGAAAATGAATTATAAAACTGTACTCATTACCGATATTAAGCAATTTAAAGAAATTATAATAATTTAGCAATTATACACGTACATAAATAGTACATACATATAATCGATAATAGATTCGGATATTGTATTTCACCATTTTAAAATGCGTTTTTTAATCCTCCTAACTTCCACAAACTGAAATAATGTGCATTCTTAGAAGCCTTGAACTGACAAGTTATCACAGACGAAAATCACCTTGAATCAGTGTACTCGAATAAGTACCCCAAAGTTCAGTTTCCTGTTTAAACGTCGTTATTATACCCGAAGCACGTTTGTACGTAATGTATGTATGTAAATCGTGTGCAAATTAGGAAAAATTTCATAGAATTCTACCTACGAAACAAAAAGAACAAAAACTACGAATAAATAAATGACGCAATGTCGTGACGTCTCGGAAGGTAGCGGTGGACACAGCAGTTACACAGAGTTAAGGGTAGTTATGGTTCAGTAAAGTTATGAAAAGTTATTCGTTCTAGTTTTCTTTGGTTCCTTCATTACAACTGTTTTGTGCCTTATGCTTATAATCCCTGTAGTAAAATGGTAACGGTAAATGAGGAGACTAAGGGCCTTGTCCCACCAAAGCGGAGCAACAGCGACGCGACAGCGACACGGTAGCTTGGGTGTTTGTTTGCTGTAGCGTTGGTGGGTATGCTGTGTATAGAAACTATAGGTTAAACACGGTGGCAACATCGCGTCGCTATTGCTCCGCTTTGGTGGGACAAGGCCCTAAAAGATTTCCTCCCGGCTCTGACGCCTTGTTATAAGAACAGTAACGAGCAACGGAGAGCAAAAGTACCTAGGGCTTGCATTTTTAATCTTTAAGGGCCTTGTCCCACCAAAGCGGAGCAACAGCGACGCGACAGCGACGCAACAGTGACGCGATGTTGCCACCATGTTTCTTTCGTGATGAACCTATAGTTTCTATACACAGCATACCCACCAACGCTACAGCAAACAAACACCCAAGCTACATGTCGAAGTCGTGTCACTGTCGCGTCGCTGTTGCTCCGCTTTGGTGGGACAAGGCTCTAAGTCTTTCAAGGGCAGGCTACATTCTAGAACAAATTCGATGAATAGGACCAATGAAACAGAAGACGGCGGAAAATTCGAGTAATTGTTATCGATTCAGCACACACATTAACCTTAATAAGAGTAAATATGGCGGTACTAATAAATACATTTATATGTACGAGTACAATAAGAACCGGCCAAATAACAGATTCTCAAAGTAGCGATATTCGGCTCATTATATATTTTTTTTTTAATTTCTGTAAGTTTATTATGAACAATTAAATGGTAATTTATTGTCACCGCATTATTAACTACGATTCTAGAAGCAATATTTTCTATTTTTCATGCGTGAGTTACATCCCACGAGTCTCGCCAACCTTCTTGACACGCGATCCTGACATACTAGACCTAGACGACCTAGTGATAAACGTTTCTCTGTGTTTCTCGAAAACTATGCTACTTAATGGAATATATTCTCGAAATTAATTCAATATAAAGGTGTATATGAAACAAATGTAAGAGAATCTGTGAAAACGGAATTGGTACGTATCTCAGTAGTATAGTGGCAAGAATACCCGACGCGAAATTGAGAGACCCGTGTTCAAATTCCGGCTGAACTTCAAATTCCATTTTCACAGATTCTCTTACATTTGTTTCATATGCTACTTAATCTTTTCACTTTATATTTTAATTCATTCTCATTTTTGCCTTTACATTGCAAACATTGAGTTTAACAATAAAGATCTTTTTTAAAAAGATTATTTCCGAGTTTCCGAATATAAGTCGTGTTATTTTTCCATTAATAAAATTTTTACAAAACATTTATTTATGTAATACAGGAGACAGTTTCAAACATTCGGAATGACCCACTTGTACCTTTTGGCTTACTTTATCTTACAAAGAAACCTTGCGGAAGTTTTTCCGTATGTAATATGATTAAATAATTTATTTAGATAACAATAAACAAAATTTTTGACGAATAGTCACGGAAAAATTTTATTTTTAGTGGGACGTTTTTATTTATTTTTTTCAATTTGTGGCAAACTTCACACTCTTATGAAAATTTATCGAATATTGAATAATAAATGTTATTTAAAGCAACGTTATGTTACGCGGGGCCTGTCTTACGTACTTTAAAATAAATGTAATGTAAAAGGCGAAATGGTACAAAAATAAAATCGTGATGTGTTCATCAGAGTACTTTCTCATATATAGGGTGTTTCAATATGCGTTTGCCAAATCCAAACGGGACATAGATACGGTTAATTTAAGCAAAAAAAAAACGAAAATTGACAAGTATAAAGTGCCTTTCACAGAACATTTAGTCAAAAACGCTAGAAAACTTTTATACATATTTAATAGTACAATAAATATTCAAAGTTTAAAAAAAATTCTTGAAGTGAATTTCGAGAAAAATTAAAAAAACCGAAAAATGACAATCGTAAACTACCCTTCTATCCTAGCCTATTTTAATGAAAAGCTTATTTTCACGTCCTGGTATGGTACAAAGTCTAAATACATAATTTTGACCGTTTGTGCTTTTTAGTTTTTGAGAAAATCCTACCACAGACATACATACATACATACAGGCGGTTTTCCAAAAATATATTTTTTGGACTCGGGAGAACTCAAAACGTTCAGAAATGCTAATAATTCAATTTCGAAAAATCAACCCGATTACAATACTCTCTCATATACGAGTACCTCATATGAGAAAGTTAAAACCCAAATTCGACAAGTATAAAATATCCTTCACAGAAGATTAAGCCAAAAACGTTAGAAAACTTTTTTATACATATTCAATAGTAGAATAAATATTCAAAGTTTTAAAAAAATTCGTGGTGTGGATTTCGAGAAAAATTGAAAAAAACCGAAAATTGCCAAGTATAAAGTGCCCTTCACAGAAGATTTAGCCAAAATCGTTAGAAAACTGTTTTATACCTATTTAGTCGTACAATAAATATTCAAAGTTTCAAAAAAATTCTTTAAGCGAATTTCGAGAAAAATTCAAAAAACCGAAAAATGACAAGAGTAAACTACCCTTTTATCCTGGCCGATTTTAATGAAAAGCTTATTTTCACGTCCTGGTATGGTACAAAGTCTAAATACAAAGTTTTGACCGTTTGTGGTTTTTGGTTTTTGAGAAAATCCTACCACAGACATACACACATACACACATACATACAGACGGTTTTCCAAAAGCATGGTTTTTGGACTCAGGGGGCCTCAAAACGTCCAGAAATGCTAATAACTCAATTTCGAAAAATCGACCCGATTACAATACTCATATATGAGTACCTCATAATATATATGAGAAATTCGTGTTTCTTGATTGTGAATTTGTTAAACCCTGCATATAATGTATATATGTATACAGACCGTTTCTAAAGAGTAGCAGGATGGAATAAACATAAGAGCGAAAGAAAGGCCATATATTTCTCGTTGGCTAGACAGAGAACGACCTTTTGCGATGTTGCTAGTTCGCGAAACATCACAGTAGAGATAGGAATTTTTTTTGAGACTGAGATACGGATATTTTGTCCGCGCTCTGCGGATTTAAACGCTTCAATTCGGTTCTCTCAGCGCGAGCGGTTACCACTGCCATCCCCACCACTCGCACTCTCGCGTAGTTCCGAGAGTACCTATACACCTTTATTCTGCATATACTGCATAATACAGCTTTTTTTTAACAATAACAATCTTTTTTTTCTGTTATAATAAACATTTAAAAAATGTAAATTTTTAGCTATCAAATAGAGCAAAATTCATTTCTTAATTGTTACAAATAAAAGGGCTGCGAATTTTTGAAAAAAAAATCCTATCTCGACTCCTAATGGTCGAAAAAAGTTGTTGTTTTCTTTCAATTCTCCGTTTTGAATCAAGCTATCCGAATTTGTAAGTCAGAAATTTGTGCAAGTTATGAAAATGGTCCCAGGTCTATTTATTTATAAAAAAAAATCGCCCCATTCTTTAAAGCGATAAAAAAGGGGTTGAAAATTGTTTTTATCATATTTTCTTAACGGGATATGAAAATATGGGTGTTTATATAGAGAATAAGCCTTTGTACATCTCGAAATGTTTCTTCAAAAAGACGTAACAGCAATAAACATTATGCGTCTTGGGATAAACAAATAGTAATATCTCAGCAACAAATTAACCAATTGACTTTTATAAAAGTTGTTTAGATTTGGAACTTTAAAAGCTATCTTTTAGAGCAGTAAAAACGTAAATCATATTTTTGCAGTAAATAATCAATATTAAAAAAATACCATTTTCAGTGTTTTTTTGACATTTTTGCAATAAATGTTTAACAAAATTAATCGTGCTATAGCTCATATTATAGGTTTTTCAATTCTCTACAACTTCTATTTGAAACTTTTCTCCACAAAGTGCATAATTTGGCTTGTAGAATCAAAAAACTTGTTTTTGCTAACTTTCGACCACTCCCATTTGTTAATGCACACTTTTTGAATGTTTAAAACTATATAGACATGATCAACTAATCAGAGCCTACAACATTTGACCATTCTCATCCGGTACTGAATTAATGTCGTAAAACGTCAAAAAATGACTACACAGACTGGGCTATTAGTTTCTCGTTTGCTCTTGTTGATTTCCTACCGTGCGTTTCGATAGAAAAGCTCCGTATATTTGTGTGGGGCTTATTCGCACTATTTCCTTCGGATACTATTAATTCATTAATAGCATAAACAAATTCTCTTTTCCCAGAACGCATGAGGTCCAAACAAATTCTCTTTTCCCAGAATGCGTGAGGGCCAATTATTATCCAATAAAAACGCGGGTGACCTAATCAACCCGTGTGGACTAATTAATACCAAATTATCAAATACTCTTAAATTCGTCTCGGTGTCTCTGTACAGCAGAGAATTGGGAACTATTCTGTATTGGTACATTTTGGCGTTCCAGTATCCAGAGACCAGTATCCTACTATTGAAAACGCCTTTGTTCTCGGAGGTTCTCGTGCTAATAGCATGGAAGTTTCCTAGCAATGAAGTCAAAATCAATAGTAAACAAATTGTTCTTTAAAAAGGTTCCTTCGTCGAACGTTCATTATATCTTGAAACGTAACAAGTCCGTGGACTATCGATATTTTATCAGAAACCTTCACTAGACACTTCAATATCAAATTCCTAAATATATAAGTGTTTGTTTTGTCTTGTTGGTTAAACTTCTTAGGGATAAACATATTTACTAAAATCTGTATACATACGTCCAATGGCTAGAACGTGTCTACGTCAAGAATGCTGATGATATAGTGGATAGTATTAAATCGGACGTCACAAGTCCAAAAAAATATTCACAAGGTGATCTGTATACATCGGTGAAAGTTACTTCACATTATGTTTCATTGCTTAATTTTTATGAGTAATGGTTATGTTCAAATATTTACATACACATTTCTTTGTGTTCTTTAAGCACGTTCTAGTATCAGAAACTGACTTATCACCATCATCATCAGAGCGATGCTGAATTTTGCAAACGTGCGTAGGTACCTAATGTGTAAAAAAAATTCGTAAATTGCCCTCATTGTTCCGAATTGTAACAAAGCATTCAGTTATCTCATTAAGGCAATCGAAAAAGTCTAAAGCACATCCTACCTCCATAAATTAGACTAATGATAATTATTACAAGGAGCAGGAAGTTAAAGGTTGGAATTGGCGCTATTTTAATGGTGCGAGATTTTCCTTTGTTGTAAAATAAACAAAAGAGTTTCTTAATACGGAAAGATAGTAAAATGGATTCGCTGCTTTCCATATTGATTCTAAATCTGGGTCAAGTTGTAATTTTCAAACAACAAATCAATTTTAAAATATTTCTGCACTTTTAAAGAAATTAATTCATTTGCTGGATACGTGAACAATAGGTACTCTAAAGAATTGTTTAGACTAAAAATGTTCGTTATCTTTATTGTTTAAATAAAATTATTTTGCAATTTAGCAAGTCAAAACATTTCGTTTCTTATAAACCTTTTCGGTTTTATTTTTCATCAGGCAATATTTCTTCCAGTCATCTGATTTCTGTAATAGCGCTATAATTATTTCAATATTATAGCTGCAAAAATAGAAATATAGATAACATTGTTTCATTCCATTCAATGATATAACTTCGATTATTTATATTTCGAAGACAAAATGAAACATACACGCCCCTGTTTCTACTTTCCCCTCACTTCTTCATCCCGCGTAGGTCTATGGGATTCTAGGAATTTACTCTGGAATGAATCGACACTCCGGAGTGTTGTATTTCTGGTTATATAATTTTATGAAATAACTCATTGAATACACATGAAGCATATTGTGGTTAAAGACATACCTAGGTCATGAGATGTGACAAATAAATATGCTTGTATATATGCCATTGTTCTTTTTTGCACAAACAACTTATCTTGTCAAAACCAAAATACATAGGTACCTGTTGCATCTCAAGTTTCATTAGATTGATGTAGACAGAAAACCTGACCACATTTTTACCACCAATTAATTATACGTTTAAATTCCCAATTGCTATTTTAGCATTTCAAATAACACCTCAAGCGATCAAGGTTGTGAAAGTTTGCACCAATTTGTATGCTAAATTTTAATTACTGGCAAGTATGTACGGCATGTAATAATTTTCAATAACTTCCCTTATTTTATAAGACGGTTAAATTTGTACTAACGCCGTTGCTATTCACCTTGTACTTATTAAAAAACTTCAGCAATAGATACTTTGCAGAAAAACCTCTGTAAACATTCAAGTACTAATGTGAGTTTCGGCAAATCATTTATTAGCATGTGAGATTCTTCGTACTTATCGTGAAATAATGGACCAGAAAAATAACTGATTGTCCCTTGTATTAACGAATTGAACTCTTAAGACGTTGCATTTCCCAAAGTTTCCAACCAGCTGAAAGTTTAAAGGTTCAACGGTCAAGGGATCAATCGGTGAATTTCTAGTACATTAAGTTTGTGCATAACTTTGGATTCCAGCCATGAAATCTACAATTTGAGGATCAATTTAACCTTATCACGAAGTAATTAGCCATATCTCCCGATAAGTGTAACTGCCATGCTGATAGTGTTAACAATTTATAATTGAGAGAGGGCATAATTCGGATTTGAAGCAAATGCGTTTTTAATGTAATTTACTATTTACAATTTTGGTCCATTTGACCCAGTTTCCTCAAAATTTTGACGTTATTGGTGAACTTTGGACTTATTTGGACTTATCAACAATAGTTGAAATTGCTGTTTGCTTGTATTTTTATTATGAATCTTAATTGGGTAAGAAAATCTTTAGTTCGAGTTCGATGAATTTGCATCGAAACAACGGTTTTCTTGTTATGGCAGCCAGTATAGTGATGTTAAATATTGATATTTGGGTCCATTTAGCCTCGTTTAAAAAACCCAGCTTGTTACAGAGTTTATCAATCAATTGCTGAAATTACGTACAAACATTTTAGGTTATAAAAGTAGTCAAAATTATTGTGTATCTAGGCCCATCTAGTTTCACTAGTCCAAAAATCAAAATTTTCCGGACCAACTTTATTAAACATTTCTGAAAAGATACTCAATAAAAAATATTGTCGATGTTTACATTACATATACTCATATGAAACAATTTCTTTTGTTCAATCACCTATTAAACAACCTAAAATTGTGGTTTTCAGTTTTTTTTTAAGGAACTGTGGACTTGAAAAGATAACAAATTCTGTCTAAATACAGAAACATACCACAAAGCACAATGTTTTAGTTTTGTACTCGAGCAAAATATATGATGATGGTTAGAGCTCCATGAAACAGCAGCTTTTATTGGGCTAGCAAAACCATCAAAGGATCAAAGGGTGTTTTTGAACTCTTTGGAAACATTTTTTCTGGAAATCTTGATTTGATGGAGAAATCCCAGGTAGGTAGACCAAATCCCAAATTCTAAATTACTAAAAATAAAATAACTACTTCCGGATTATATTTCGAAACTCATTCGATCAAATCAATTTTTCCAAAAACGTTTCTCTGTAAAATCAACAAGTTACAAATGTGACGTATTATATCATGGACAGAAAAATTACCCTATGGACTTTGTAAGAAAATAATAAGCCCACTCTGCGACTGTATATTTCAGTAAGAGTTGATTATTAGGTTAATTGTTGGGTAGAAATATGTTTGGTCTTACCTTTCCCTTGGGATACGGTGTAAGTAAGGTCGGAGAAGGCCAGATCGACCTTTGGCCTCTTAGGCAGATTGGTGAGCTTCTTCGGTTGCGAAGGCACTATCTGGACCTTGACGTCGGGACCCCTATTTTTTAACAAGAGATTCTCAGTAGCCATAACTGGGACACAATTTTTAAAGGTGGAACTAGTTGCACTATTTTAGATATGAGTATGAATAAGGCACGTCCAGACGCGATTCTTCACAATACTCGCCACTACGCGTTCGTGTGATGTCTCAGGCAAAGCAGATATCATCGAATAAAACACCATCCACATCGACGTCCTGTAATCATCTAGGCACGGACGCGGGACGAGTACGAGGACAACAACAAAGGTTGATTGATATACGTGTGTCAGAATACTGTATCGTATATAGATATAGTATATAGTATACCTTATATACTACATATATGATATAGTACATAAAGTGGCTGTGGGGTCTGCGCAAAACCACGTGGCGATGTTGTCGTGTCCGATTTCATTACGGTAAGTCGACGCGTTTGAAGATTGTTTAAATAAAATTAAGTGAGAAATGCCTGAAACTTTCTTCATTTGATTAATACTGTATCAGAAAGAAGCACTGAAGTTTGAAATAATTCCGACAGGTCAAAATCGAGACACTTGTTTTGGAAGTTATACCCACAAAACATATAGGTATGCCTCTAATTAATACTTGACTGCAGTCGTGCAGTCTAACCCAAAATAACTGAAAATTACCTATATAGATTTTTACTGTTTTGTTAGGAAATTGTCGACAAAATGTTAGTAGGTACAGTAACAAAAATAGACAGTATAGAACAATGGAATATGGAATCGGTAGTGAAGTAGATAGCACATTATAAAAGAATATGAATCTACTAAAGTGCCTACAAATAATTCTTATCGTTTTTCGATTGTTGAAACGTAATGTGAGACCTTGATACATTTTATAATAAACTGTTATGGTAGGTAGTATTCAGAAACGATATTCGAATATTTCTTGCTTTTCTTAACTAAGTCAAGTTAAGTAGAGGTGACAGAAGATTTGTATTCAGAAATCCAACTAAGAAAAATTTTTGCTGAGAGTGAGAAATACGAAATGTTTAATTCAAGATTTTTTTCGTGTCCTGTCAAATACTGTCAAAAACATAACCTACTTCTTCTCTTCTTCTTCTTTCACCTTTATGGGTTTAGACAACGAAGGTCGATACCCAGAGCCGATAGCTCCCAACGAGAGCTACCCTTTTTAAATTTTCAAAGTTTAAGTATTTATTTCTTTTATATTCCTGAGATTATTCTCGTGGATTAAATATTCAAATTTTTTTTTCGCCCTCCTACAGGATATCCGATCCTATCCGGCCTGGTTACCGGAGTGAATAGGAAAGCGGATTGCACAATGCACGTGATATTATTAATTTTTACATAACACAAAATATTGGTATACATTCACTACCTTATTTTTCCGTTTGAAATTGGATTTAATATTACACGATTGATTTATATTCTTGGATTTTGGATTTTAGCAATTTGAGGTTGTGTCTCCCGACCTGCACACTATGCTTGACAGGCCGACAATGAAACATAACCTAGCATAACCTATTTTTTCAATGTTTATATTTGTTAAATGTATAAATGTTGTTTCTGTTTGATCACCGTGATCACTGATTGGTTCATTTAAGGGAAAGTCATCTCCAGACAAATTTACGAATTGAATTCCGGAAAGGTACGAAGGCTGGGTGATGCCAAAAGCAGGATTTTTATTAAGGAAATGCCGGTACAGATGGTGAAGGTATTTCAAAAATTATATTCAAAGGAGATTAGGGGGAGAGATAACAGAAAGATGGAAAGTTGGAAGAATATAGTGAAAATGTAGTAGTTAAAAGATAGTCGATTAGAAAAGAGGTAGTCGATAGAAAATGGCGTTTCTGTAGTATATACCTTCACTTATTTTAAGGGTGAATTCTTTCAAAAAACTCGTCAAAGCATTACAATACTGTTCAATTCACCCACACTCTTTAAAAGCGTCGTTCTCTTATGTCGTCGTTAACTTCTATGAATGTAGCCTCGATATTTCTCAAATATTTTTCAAATGTAAGAGAAACCTTTACTAAGGTGAGTTTAGGAATGCTGTTGGGTACGAGAACCTTTTACTTGAAAAATACTTAATCATTTTGTTTTATTTGTCCTAAGGAACGTTTTTGAATACAAAATTGGACTTAACTATTTAAGTGAAGAAAAATCTTAAGGAACGCTTCTGAATATCACCCTTAGAAGTGGTATTTATTGTAGGCTGAGTCTTTCGCAATATTGAACAATAGTCTTAGGAACTCCTTGAAGTTACTGAAGTATTTAAATCTACGTTGGATTCACAATTGGTTAATAACACATAACACACATTCATCACAAAGAATCATCTGCAAGAGTCTTTTTACAATTTCGTTCGTTTTTGTATCATTTTACAACTTAAATATAACCCAGCATGGTCAAAATGAGCCTGGAGTTCGTATGAAATTAGATAAAAGTGAATCATCTTGTTTAAACAAGAAAAACCTGTTATTTTTTTCCGAAAAACATCTTGCAAAATTAAGAAATTACTTTCCTACGTGCGTCTTGATAATTCTTACTTCTTAGTTATCCACTTAGATGCGTATGTCTTTATGCTGGATACTTACGTCTCTGATCATGTGATCATATGTTAATTCATCAAGCATAATTAATCATTTTTATTGTATGGAATATTCTTAGAATTTTCCTGCAATGCTAATTTAATAAGCATGCCAGAATTTCATTGATGTTTGGCAACAACAGGTTCATTCAACTTCAGTGTCGAGTAAGTCGCGCATGCTCCTCACAAGAACAATTAAAAATTGATAGTTGAATCAACAGGCCCAGGGTTTAAAAGGACATAAGTCGCATACGTCCATACGTTCAAGTTAGAAATTAAAATCTACTTTTGCTAAAACATAATTTGCTTGCCGATCATAATTAACTTACGAATATATTAATATCGGGTTTTTAGTAAGTCATTTCGGAATCGCGTTTCGTCAATATCTAATAATTTGTATACGTAATATATAAGTAGCTTAAGCAGAACAGAGTTATAAAAGGATATAATGCCTAATGCCTTCTATTCGATACGCAATAAAATTAATTATCACACTTGTAAAATTATCACAAAATATATCCCTGGAGTGCACTGATAAAATAATAGTCAAATAACCAACTCACCGATTATTATTTAACAGAAATGTATTCATATTCATGTTGAAGCACACGCTGAACTGGTCAGCGAAGAAAAAGAAATCTTACTCTCTCCTTATAGTGCAGAAAGCAAAAGGCAAGACGTTAAGAAATTTTAACGATATGGCGATGACCTATTTGTTTGACACGAACATTTAATGTTGTTTTACACAATAGATAAGCAACAAGAACTTTCCTAGCAAAGAATTGAAAACGTTTGTATACTATTCGGAAATAAGGGATTTATATATAGTTCATAGAAATACCTACTTTAAATTTGGTCGATATGTAAAGGAAACTTCAATTGAAAATTGAAACGAAACTAACGTTAATTAACGTAGTCCATCACTGTTAAGGGATCGTACTTCGTTATTATCTACATCGTTACTATTTCTACGAAAATTCACTGACATTATCATTCCATAAAAAATTATAATGAATGAAGGGGATGTATTATTTTCTTTAGAGAAAAATATAGACAATTTTACAGTACTGATGCAGTTATGACTGTGGGAGTTTATTATTGATGCTAAACTATCCTCTATTATCAACGTCGTTAAGAACGTATACATAAACTATAAATTTTGTTTTCTTATGACTTTCACTACCTACAGTGCTGTGTGATAAAGCAATACTGAAAATTTAACCCAAGTACAATAAGTACATATTAGCACAGTATATTTAATTCTGTTTTTCTAATATGGCATATTTTTGAATTAGCAAAGGGACGCAATGTTCAGGCAACCCACAGTGTAAAACATAATTTTCTTAAAACGCCGACCAGGACACCAATATTGTAATTGTAAGTCGCATTACCAATCGAAATAAGTGTTAACTCCAATTATTACAGTTCACGAGTTCACATTTGTCGCAAATTCCACAGAACTTTATTATTTATAATGATTCGTAAGGGGGATGTTCCATGTCTCGTTACAACAATGTAATGTGAAAATTAAAGCTGTCATAACATAAATGTATCCCGAATTTTTAAATATCTAATAAATATTCAGTTCCTTTGAGATAAAAGAGACGATGAGACGGGGTATCGGCGTAGGTGCTATTCAAAAACAAAAGGCGGAATTAGAAAAGTATAAAGACAAAGGAAATGAAATTCAAGAAAATCAATTTGAACAAATGACTAAACAACTTGATGTATTTAAGGTAAATCTAGAAGAATTCGCCACAAAGCACAAGAATGAAATTAGGAAGAACTCAGAATTCAGAAAACAGTTCCAGGTAAGCTTCAAATTGCCACCAAACCCACTTAGAATTACATACTACCAAGCAATGCAGATTGGAAGTAGTACTCTACTGTTTCAATCCCAAATAAACCTTTATTTATTAACTTCACATAAACGTTTAAAACACTATAAAGGTTTATACAAAAATGATTTCTACATTTGAAATTTAGCATATTCGATATTGCTCGAGGTACATATATTTTTTTAATACTGGACTGTCCCTGAGGGACATTCTTCTCTTTTAGGAAATGTGTGCCAGCATCGGTGTCGATCCCCTCTCCTCTGGTAAAGGCTTTTGGTCAGTGTTAGGTATAGGTGATTTCTATTACGAACTAGCTGTACAAATTGTCGAAGTCTGTATCGGTAAGACCTGAAGCTGCTATAAAGCTCGAAATCATAATATACCGTCATTCATTCACAGCAACGAACGCCAAGAATGGAGGCCTTATCAGTTTAGACGAACTCAGGACTAGGTTAGTGAAAGCGAGGGGGCAGAGGCGATCCCACCAGGAGATTTCCAAGGACGATCTGATGAGGGCAGCCCAGAAGCTGAAGGTGTTCGGTAGCGGCTTCAATGTTATACCAATGGGAAAGGGGAAGGTAACAACATGATGTTTACATTTTTCTGCAGTATTTAAAGTGAAGGTATTTCCTTGAAGGAATTACTGCTGTAAATTCTAAATAAGTCTTAATCAATTTTGAAATTGGAGAGAAATTCAGCTGCAAAGGAATTTTGGCGTATTTTAAATTTGTTTAGAGTCTTACGCTTAATTATACCTTTTAAATTGTCACTAAAGAATGAAGAAATTGCAGGGGAAACTAGAAGCCAGCATATTGATTGTGTAAAACCATTTTTATTTGCCAAGCTCATAGGGTGATGGCCCATTAATGCTTTCAAATGTCTATTGGTTGCATATATCTGTTACTTTCTTCTTTAAAATGTCCTCTCAGGCCATAAACTTTCTTAACTCGAATTGTTAATAAAACCGTTAAAGTGCCATTGCTTCTATTTTTAAGAAATTGACGTTTTCTTACCTCACAATATTGCACGGAAAATACATAATATTTTTTTGTAGTATATGGTGCAGTCTGTCCCTGGAGAGCTCAGCATGGATCATTCAATCATTCTACAGCATGCAGAGAAGAATCAGGCGTGGGTGTCAGTATTTTATCTCAAACGTGAGCTTGGATGGGAGATGGAGCGCAGTGAAAAAGCATTAGAGCACATGTTGAGTCAGGGATTGGCTTGGATCGACTTGCAGAATACCAGGGAGAAGGTTTATTATTTCCCCAGCCTGTTCAATGCTTGCATTAATTCTAGTTAACATTCTTACATGCAATATGAATGTTTATAGTTTTCTGCTTCTAAACTGTATTTTTGTCATGAATTATTCCCAGAAAATTAAAGACTGAGAAATTCAATCATAATAATAGAAAATCTAAATATGGCTTCAATAAGTTTATTTTGTATAAAGTTTTATATACAATGCACGTGTATTCATGTTTATTGTGTAACTATTAAAAACCAACTATAACAAATAACCATAGATAATAAATTCATTAAAGAGGTTCTATCACATCCCAAAAACTAACCATGTGTTATGGGATACAAAAACAAAATTCATTCCTTGGTCAAAAACCTCTTTAATAGAGGGGAAAAAACACGCTCGAAAAGACGTCCTACATGGAGAAAGTGTATCTATAATATAAATTTCTCCTACTGGAGAAGTTGGGGAGTAACTTGTGAATATTATATAAAAGTGGTGCTGTAAATAATCTTTTTGAGTGTGTTTTTGTTAGACAAAAATAATACCCTATAAAGTTGATATGGCAATGTTTACAGTAAATATACTAGACAAATCGGGTTCTCAGTAATACTAAGAAGACTAGAAACAGTTAAAAGCAAAAGTCTCATTTCCTTTAAATACCAATTGAGCGGAAAATTAGTTGAACAGCATTAACATATCTGCCAGAAAATTGAGAATGTTATAAACATTTGAGTTAATATCAAAACGTTGATAAAACTTGAAATGTAATACTTTTATTGTATACCGCACCATTAAGTTACATGAAACACTTATAATAACAGTCAAAATTTATTTAGGGTATACGGACAACTTCAGTCTTTGGGAATAAGTATAATAAGGGTTTGATTTATTTTTCAAGTACACAGTGCTCTTCTGGTATAAACACACATATTTATTTTAAACATTTAGTAGATGATATGTTGAAAATAAAAATCAACTGTACTGTAGGAAAATTTCAATAAAAAGCTGCGTCCATTTGAAGATAAGATGTTTCGAATATAAAGTAAAAATTGCCGCTGTAAAAATCAAATAAACGATGTTCGAGATCATGTTTAAGTACTCTCCTATCCTCAGACTTAGCAGCGATTTTTTCTTAACTTGCTCCACTTTTAGGCAATATCTTTTACTTAAACTAGAAGTATATATATTATGGCTTCTGTCTGAAAAAAAAAACTCATACACTGATGAACTATTAAGGTCAAGGCTTTTATTTACAAGAGACCCTTCAAAAATAAAGAACAAAGAACCAGACACCACTGAAAGTTCATTTATTTTTGAAATATTACTCAGAAAGGCCTCTCCCTTATACATAAGTATCACTACATAGCTTTCAGCCTCTTTTAAACCTAAAATAATTTAACTTAATATAAATATAAAATATATATTAAGGTTATATGGTAATTTGTGATATTAAAAAAGAAGAAATGAACCATTTCCTTAAGTCTCATCTGAGTCGGACGGAGGGTCCAGTGCTGTGTGTACAGTCACGCTGACTCCCCTGTTGATGCTGACCGCAGGGTAGAACACGCCATAGAGATCCCTGAAGGCGACGTCACCCTGGGGTTCCTCGTTCACGAAGAACGACAAGATATGCTGGTCCAGGTCAAGGAGCACCCCAATGGTTGAACCGACGTGGATGCCACCCTCGACGCGCTGCTCGTGACCCCCGGCATGTTGGAACCAGGAGCGTTGACGGTCGATGTACATGGCCCAGCCCTTGTCGTCTTTCCCTAGTTAACAAGGGATTAGTGAAATAATATACTAGCAGAGTACTTTTTTATTTTTGAGAGCTCTAAAATGAAGTTTCACAATTTCTCTATCTTTAATTAAAATGAAAGGTGACCTATAGCCATAAGCAATAGCATTCGGTGGAGTTAGAGGGAGGATTCAATTGAACAGTATGATCAGACATTTTTATCAATGGCTCTAGTTAGTCTGTTTGTGCCAATAACCTGAAATTTGGCAGTAAGGTTTGATAATCTCACCTTACACTCATGACTCTGTGATCTACCTTAAGATTTTGCCTGACATCGTTCCGCTGTATCAATATTTCTTTAAACCCTATTTCAAATTTTCTGAAAAATAACATCCAACCTCTCAAGTCAAACTATCTTAACCTTAACTCCTTTTAAGTTCGCTAGAATGACTAGGTGCGCGATTAAAAAACTCACGTCTATTGTAGCTTTGGAGACTTTTTGACGTTTTGTCTAGCAATTTTTACCTGTTTCCTTGGCCGTTTTATTTTCAAATGTATGAAAAAAATAAACTATATTGAATCATAGTATCCTAGTCTGCATTTTATTTTCTTTGAACAGCCCCAATTAGTTACAAGAAAAGACAATAGTTTCAAGTATCTTTAAGCTAGTCGATGAAAAGCCTAATCAGGTGCATCATATCATGATATTCATGACAATGTGTTACGTTACGCTTTTTTATATATCACAAATTAGCCAACGAATTGAATCCTCGTTTGTTATTCTAATTATCCGAATATCGCTACGCGGCCCGAAATTGTGCTCGCGACAAGCCAAAAGCGTCGTTCACACGTAGATTCATTCACGCACTCTCGGAACGTCCCGTTCCAGTTGCGCGCGATTGAACGAGTGTGGAATGGTGCGCGCCCGTACGTGTTTAGGAACACGCAGTTTTGTCGTTTGTTCTTATCACAGAGGTTTGTCTCTTGTGAAATATCTGTTGAAGACTTTTGGAACGTGGCGTTTTTCTAAAATAAAAATAATGACAGACACGAGATATTGGTCCAAAGACTTTTTGACAAAGTTCATCGAAGAATACAAATCTCATCCATGTTTGTGGAAGATTAAAGCAAGAGAATATACTAATAAAAATTTGAAAAATTTGAATTTGAAAAACGTGCAAAAATGCGAAAAAGTTTGCGAGGATATTTTAGGAAAGAACTAAAAAAAGTTGAAGGGTCAAAAAGGAGCGGTAGTTTTACTGATGACGTTTATACACCATCGTTATGGTACTTCGATTTGTTTTTGTTCACCAAGGATCAGGAAGCTCCCACTGAAAGTGTAAGCAATATAAGCTGTGAGACTGAAGAATTTGACAATCTGGAAGACCGAGGTTTAGAGGCAGGACAAGAAAAGGAACAAGGAAGGAAACTTTACGAACTATTTTTGCTGTTGTAGGGACGTTTCGTCTAGTGTTACTTTGTTGTAGACTAGTAAAATCTACATTTTCGCTTCTCCAGTCTCCCAATTGAACATGACCATCAGAATTGTAAATATCGTAATATGTAAACGTAGCATTTGTATATGGTGTCTTAAGCTTTAGTAAAAAATTGTGTAATGTACAAACAGCCAATACAACATAAATGATTTTTGTTGGTGTCATGTTTATTGCAGTGCGCAAAATCCTAAATTTACTTGCAATTTGACCAAATGCGTTTTCTGAAGCGTTTCTAGCTCTAGATAGCCTATAATTTAAGATTCTTTTTTGATAATATTGAGCTCCTGAATGAGGGGGAGGCAAAATCCTGATGTGCTTTCCATCCAAAGCACCTTCACAGTTTAAAAATTGCCACCTATCTTTGAAACCCTTTGAAATTTCAAGCCACTCTTCTGTGGTAGTTGGACACTGCAATGAAAAAATTTTCATTTCAATTTCTATTCCAGAACACAAATACTGCTTCTCAGTCGTTAAAACGAGACATATCGCAAAGGGGTAAAAAAAGGCCAAATACCACCAATGAAAGCAAAGAATTCTTTGAAATGTGTAAGACCGTATTGGAGTCTTAAAGTAAAATCCAGATTACCGAATTTGACGCTGTGGGAGTTTGCATCACTAAGAAGCTACAGCGAATGCATCCAACCCGAATCATATTAGCGGAGAATATTATTAATAATGTACTAACAAGAGGTTTATTGGGTACTTTATTAAATACAACCAAACTATGTGATGAATCCAGCACAGAGTCAGTAAACTGTCAGCATTCTCCCACAGCAGCACTTCAGGCCCATCAAGAATATTTTCGTATATTTCTGAAGATATATCACAACCACCTGCTGTTTCCGAGGGTTTTTCTACGCATACAATACCTCCAGCCGCCAATATTATGCAGAACAAATTCGCAGTCGCCTTCTCTCCTGGTCCGGACTCCAATGAAACTGCCACATCATTTTACGAGAATTGCTTCGATTTTGTGAATACTTCTAATTAATTTTGGATTTGATTTGTTATTTTTCTTTGCTTTCAAGGTAATACAGTTTATTGCGAACATTAATGAATTTCAATGAAATCAGTTACGGAATGTAGGTGATAGCTGTACTGGTCTATAATCACCGACTTACCTTCATATATTCCCCTTTTAAAGACTCATATATTGCCTGACAAGTTTCGGGTATCAAGTTACATAGAGTTGAGGTACCAACTCCTGTAGTGAATTTTAAGTCTTGTAGAGAACGACCTGTTGCCAAAAATCGAAGAGTTGCTGTTAACCTTTCTTCTGGAGAAATACTTTCCCTCATTATTGTATCACGTTTCACAATTTTTGATTGGATCATGGTCAATAATTTATCAAACGTTGTAGAGTCCATCCTTAAGTAATTCCTATAGTCGTCTGGATAATTTTCTCATAGTTCACGTATAAGTGGCATATGCCCGAAACGATTCCGATCCTTTTTTTCAGTTTTTAACCCATTCTGTTCTTTTATATACTATTGTATTATTTTTTGTTTGTAAAGTTTTGTGGTAGGTATATAATGCGGCAATTGTAATCACACGAGTGTTTTGCGCTTTTTTATTAATAAATTCCATTTTAAAAATCGGGTTATTAAACTGTCACTAAAATTTCTAGCCAAACATTTCCGACTTGCTTGAAATTCCACACGCCACGCCAATCGCAAGTGATACAGCACACTTCTTCTGTTCACACACACAAGATTGGCTTCTACAGTTTTAACACACACGAAAGAACGAAGGATAAGATTGTGTTAGCTTATACAATGACGTTCTTGACGCGCCCCGTTCCAGTCCTGTCCTTAAGGCGCGTATTTACCAAAAAAACGAGCAAGAGCGAACATTTCTTTTTGTTCGCGTATGTTTGCTCGTGTTCGCTCGACATATTTACATCTTGTCCATACCAGAGCAAATACATTCAGGTTCGCAGTTGATCCATCTACTTTCTGCGAGCGTATTAAATATGGCTGACCATGAGAAATTAATGTTAGCAGCTAGTGCTGCTTTCGTTGTATTGAGTTTATTGAAAAAGAAAAAACGATTTTGGCAAGCAACTATATTTCAAAACAGACATATTTATAGTGGCAGTACTTTAATGCGTGATTTAAAAGTGGAACATGACTATGGAATGTTCCAGAATTTTTGCATAATGTCTCCTGAAGATTTTAAAACTTTACTGGAAATTGTGGTACCAAAAATAATGAAAAATGATACAAACTACAGGAGAGCTATTCTAGCACGAGCACTTCTCGCAGTGGAATCCCGTCCACACTGAACGAGCATGAACAAGTATTTTCTTTGATGTACCGCCTTCCTCTCGATCATTTTGAGCGCGAACAAACAAACGTTTGTTTGCTCGCTAGCCCGTACTCACTAGACAATTATTGATGCAGAATGCTCGCTCGCTTTGTTCGCTCCTGCTCGCTTTTTAGGTGAATACGTGTGAACGACGCTAAATGTTTGTTTGCTTACGAGTACTACGTGTGGTAACTTTAATCGGAATACTAGCGACATTGTGTTGCCACCGCACTCTGGCGAAAACTACAATAGTTGGAAGTCTGAGATTTTGAGAGATTGATGTGGTACCTTGTGAGCCTAAGTTGTGTAAATTTGAACACGATTCTCCGTTTAGTTTAGTCACTATCAATCCGTACATTAATGGCACAAAGCGAAAATCTGTCTCACTTTGGCACGGAGATCATTTATGGCCGACTTCAGGTTTGGGATTTTTAAGAGGAAGAAGAAGCAACACGTACGTTACTACGTGTGGTTGATGATGGCGAAGTCTCCCAGCACACACTATTCGTTCGACCGTAGTTTACGAAGTGTACAAATTAACACAGTCTGTCGATATCTCGGACCGACACGCGAATTCACCACACAGATTTACCGTTGACTATTTTAGGAAATGGGCGCCTCAAATTTTGGGGTTAACTAGACAAAAGTTTGTCAAAAGAATCACGTCTGCCCAAGTCTCGGACCGACTCTCTCTAGACTCTCTAGTCTCTCTCCGAGTCCCGAGTCCCGAGAGGTCTCCCTTCCCCTTCCAGAATCTCCTTTTCCTACTTGACCGGAAATGACTTATCACTTATCACCAATCGCTGAATGTCCGCTCTCCTTTTTTCTAGATTTTGAACCTATCCCGGCCCTCTAAACACCCCACCTTGCAACTACCTATCTCCCACCACACGATGACCTCAGTCACGTACGCATTTCTTCTTCTTCCTCTTAAAAATCCCAAACCGCAAGTCGGCCATAAATGATCTCGGTGCCAAAGTGAGATGGATTTTCGCTTTGTGCAATTAATGTACGGACTGATAGTGACTAAACTGAACGGAGAATCGTGTTCAAATTTACACAACTTATGCTCACATGGTACCACATCAATCTCTCAAAATCTCAGATTTCCAACTATTGTAGTTTTCGCCAGAGTGCGGTGGCGACACAATGTCGCTAGTATTCCAATAAAAGTTACCACACGTACGTAAGCAAACAAACATTTGGCTTGTCGCGAGCACAATTTCGGATCGGGGTTCTGACCAAGCTAATTAGGATAGAGAGTCTGACTTAGCGTAGTGATATTCGGATTTAGTTAGAATAACAAACGAGGATTCAATTCGTTGGCTAATTTGTGATATACAAAAAAAGCGTAACATAACAAATTTTAGGAATTCTCAGGAGTTATTGTATAAAAAATTCTAACTGAAGTTTCTAACAATGTGTAAGTTAGGTGTATGTATATTAAAACATGGGCAGATGACGAACATTAGTTCAATATTAATTATTGCGAGACCTGCGCCTTTCTTTATTTTCTACAGTTATGAAATTCACTCATACTTTCAAAAAGACAACCTACCTAGCATTTTATCTCTGGCAACGTCTATCCTAGCAACACCAAACGCTGGATCGGTATCGGCGTCGTACTTATCAATTGTAAACTCCCAGTAATGTATACCTCGACTGAAGCCTACGCTGCCTAGAGCGATGCGGTGTTCCCAACCTTCGCCTGAAACTGTAGCGCTGTCTTCAGAGTACTGGAGCCCGGGCCCGGATAGTATTGGATCGAAGGTGAACCAGGCGACTAATAATTTCAAAAGGACGTTAGCACAAGTCATGTGGGTACCACTATGATATAAGATTTATACAATGTAATTACATATAATGTAACAACTATGATAGAAGTTTTAAACAAGTGTAACAACACTAACATGTAAAGGTCGGAAAAGTGAATTTTCTAGTGACTATTGTAAAAAATGCTTTTTTGTAATTGTGTTTTTGTACATTTAATCGAAATTAATACACAACCCAAAAAATTAAATCAACAAAAGCCGGAAAGAAATTGGAGACAACTTTTAATTACTTCAGTTTAGTAAGTTTACGGGATATTCAGAACTTTGATAGAATAGTGATGATGTGTTCGACCATTCTTTTTCACTACATTTTCCCATTTGTTTTTTATCTATTAATATAACCTAATTTCTGTACTTCTTATACTTTGCATTGCTGCGTTATTTTAAGAAAGCTAAATTTAAACATTAAAAAATATTTTTCTTCAAAATTATTACTATATATAAGAATAACAGATTTAAAAAAAATCCTTGATACATTTCATACATACTCTGATAAACATGCCTTTCACATCGCATATTTATTCCATGTCTTGGACGCAATAGCTGAATGTATATGGAAGTATTTTCACACATTGCTCTTTGCTAATGCAATATTATGACTAATAATTTCATCAAAGTGCATTTGTTTTATTCCTTTACGTTTTTGCCTTGAATGGGCTAATTTAATGTTTATCAAATTCCCAATTTATTTTGTAGTAAATTAACTAAAGGCAAAAAATAAAAACTCTAGAACGCGATTTAAAAATCATTGATAATGTGTAAGTTTGTTTTTGACACTAGACGTATAGGTATTTTCTAGTGAAATCTCAACCCTTTGTGTTTCTATTCAATTTTAAAGTATTTATTTTCAAACTGTCTGGGTGAGTATTTACACAAGACAACAAGCGTAATCTCGAGATTTTCCTCAAGTATAACTGTGCCGTGTGAGGTATTCTTAAACGAAACTCAACGCACTCGACACACCTGCATAATCTCATTTTCTAAAGATTATACTGGCTTATCACTCACCTTCAGCCGTTTGCAATCCTATTAATTCGCTGTATTCTCCTTCGCCCGAGCTATTAAAAGCCTTTACTCTTGCGTTGTACATACAATGGAAGTGCAATCCGTCAACGGTGCATATAGTTTCTACTCCACAATACACTTCCTGCAAAACAAGATAGCGAGTTAGATGAAGAGTACGAGACCGAGACCCATCTACAAACTTCGACAAGTAAACATCAGACTAACTAAACGCCCGGTTTCATAATGCAGTTAAAGTCCACTTTAACTTAAAGTTGACTTTGACTGTGACGTTAGAAGTAGTAACGCCCGGTTTCATAATGCAGTTAAAGTCCACTTTAACTTAACGTAAGGGCTGTAAAAGTTGCAAAAGGTCGTTCTTAGGGTTAAATCTTGCATTCTGCGTTTTTGAAAAGGGCACTTCCTTTGCTAACCATTGTTTGGGTATTTTCCCTCCTCCAAAATTGCATAAAGAAAAAGTAACGGGACGGACTTGGAGCGACCGTCTCGTTAGCAACGGCCATTACTGAAAAGGATTTACGATACGAAAGAAGGATCATATAAAAGATTTAATATTTAATACAGCCCTCAGAATTCAGTTTGTCGGTTTAAAGCAGTAGGGGATATCACAAACGACGCAACGCGATATCGAGCTTGATCTCTTCTTTGAAATAAGAATCCTTCGCTTCATTTAGAATTTACACACAATTCAGGTTTTATGACAAGATGTCTTTTAGTAGCAGTGGCGAATTAAATCAAAATCAGTGATTTTACAGATACTGATAGTGAAGTCAAGGTAACACTATTTTGTATTAGATTTTTTTCACTACATGTAACAACAGAACATATCGAACTCAAAAAGGTTTATCGATTAGAACTTACTTTTAAAATCTAATGTTGTTATTCTACATTTTTTTGAACATATACATATGTACCTACCTACTTTTGTCATCCCACCACCGCTTGGTTTAATAAATCTTATATATATTTTTGTGACTTAATAGCCTGTAGCACCCATGTTCAACAAACCAGTTCAAATCTTAATTTATTTACCTAAATCTGCCTTCATAGCTATAATATCCATAAGCTTTCCAGCAAGTTACAGTGGGATAAAAATTTAAATGGTACTTCACAAAACAAGGTTCAAAATCTGTTTAAAAATGTCCGGTAGACGGTAAAAACAATGTAAATAATTAACAAATCACCTAGTTAAATACGTATTTACCACGAATTTTAAAGTATGACGGGCTCTCCCAGCTTCCGTTTAAATAAAATTTAAAGTGTGCGTTATCGCATGGACAGAACTATTTTTAGTTCACAAAAATCCTCTCTCAACGTTGATTGAAGAGCTTTGAAGCATTAACAGCTTTAAAAACGTAACATACAGAAAAAGTACGAATCAAACATTAGAAATTTGCTTACAGAATAGACCAGAATTACAAGATATGACATGATAATCAAAGGAAAACGAAGTCGAAGTACGAAGTACAAAGGTTTTGTTTTGGACATGTGTCATTAATTTCTCGTAATATATATTGTAACGTTTTTACTGTTTAACTACAACTAAACACAACGCGAAATGTCTTACTTAATTTATTTTTACACTTTATAATCTAATTTATATTTACACACCGATGTTTATTTATTTTCCGCACGCGGTCGCTGGTCGATTCCTCACTTACTGCTGTCTGGATCCGGTGTTCCCCTTATATGTCTAGCACACCGTTTTCTCGAATACTCCGACGGTTTCTTGAAGATTCTTTAACTTTAACAATTTTGCATGGTATCCCCCCCCTCCCCCTCCATAAATTACGTGATATTACCAAACCCCTCCTCTTCTCAAAAAATTAAAACCGAAAAATAATTAAAATTGTTTATTTTAGAAAATCATAAAGACGTACCCTTTGTCCCTAATGAAGGACATGAGATGGGGGGTGTTTATTTTTTAAGAAAGATTTAAAATTTTAGTTCTTAGAATGTATACCCTTGTACCTAGTATGATTATAGGCAATAATTCGATTCGTTATCATCATGTGATAGTTGCTTATCACAACCCCCCCCCCCCCCCGTGACATATCATGATATTGCTTCACATTCCCTCCCCCTCATTGACGCATCACGTGATTTGTGAATGGTCCCAAAGTAGGACTTTTAAGATAACGTATATCACATGCTTTTGTATCTGATATGAGAGAAAGAATCATGGAAATGAATAAAACAACAAAGTATATTAGAGGTAGGACCACATGAAAATGGGAACGGCGCAAACGCGTTTTGGTAAATTCCCCCGCGCAATACGCCACCGGCCAATCAACATGAAGGCAGAACGACCAGTCGAACAGGGACGGCGCGCGCTCAGATTACTGAAACAAAATGCAAATATTCTCAGTATTATCCAGAGAGCCATTTTGTATTTATTCTGAGTCGAGAGATTTTGGTGGTGAATTATTGGGAGTATTGACGTTGTAATCAAGTGTGCTATTTGTATTCAACAAAAACAGTTCCATTTAACAAGGTTTTTTCGATTTTCTGTAAGTATTCTCATTATTTTTTCGAGTAATCTTTAAATGAACGAAACACTAGTTGAACACATTTTATATGTCCACTTTTTGTTAACAGCACTTTTTTCATTCCAAAAGAAAAGGAATATACAAAATATAAGTTTTACCTTTTCAGTAAAACCGATATTTCAACGTACATATTCAAAAATGTACTTACTTTTTCTGTGTTTGTTTGAGAGGATCCTTGAAATATATTCCTATAGAATAATTATTCATTATTTTCTTTAAACGGATGCTTTTTACGATAATTGAGACGTTTTCAGAAAACGTTGGGAGTTGAAACCTTCTTAGACTGTGTAGAAAATTTCGGGTATAAACATTAACTATTAGGTACTGCTATTAAATTAATAATTAGACCTAACGATTCGATTTACTTATTCTATTGAAACCTTCTCAAAATTATGTTTACAGTGGACAACTGAATTCACGTCGCATTTAGACTTCGGCTACTTGTCAATAGCAGTAATTGTCTTCAAAACATCGTTATACACCATTATTTTAAGAAATAATGAATAACGGAATACGATGTTAATCTTACACTGAACTTGAATACTTTTTTAGGTTAATTATGGTAGTGTAAGCTCAAGCCGATGAACTAATGTTTCTATTAATTAAGTTTATGGAAAGTGAGGCCAAAAATGGTATGTATATCCATTCCGTTGACCAAAGTATCGGAACGTGTTTGTGCAGCTCTTGGTTTATCAAAGAATCTGTTTATAACTGCTGAATGCCTTTTCTGTATTGTTTACCCAATTTTTAAGCAATAATGTATGTGGTTTGTGTTGTGGTAGATATGCATACAAATTATCCCATATAAATAGACAAAATATTATAAACTACTACAAAATATAATAAGAATTATTATATTATTGCTGTATCATTAAATAAACCTACATTTAATCGAAACAGAAAAAATAAACGTCAACCTCAACGATATTCAATTTTATATTTTATTTACTTTTAATTTGCATGATTTAATTTCCGAAAAGTTGTACCGCTATTGATGAGAGCGAACAACACATACTACATGCGCGAAAGATGATTCATATTTCCATTTTCATGTGGTGCGACCTTTAACCACCAATCCAATCTGGGCGCATGTATGAGCGATCTTCCATCAAAGGAATACATCGACTAAGAGGACCCAATCTGCTTTTCCGGCGAGACGTTCAAGCGAGAAAAATCGCTTATGATTTGGTGATGATTGTTGACTTGAACTTGCGGGTGAAACCCCCTATGGTTAGGTGCAGATAAGCCATTTGACACGTGACCGCGTACTTTTTCGATATTCGACGACCCTTCTAGATTGCACGGTCGGAGAAAATGTTATGAAGTGGGGTGGGCATATGGCCAGTATTCGAGTTGCATTTACATTAAATCGATGACGTAAGTGGAGTTCATTTGTAGTTTAGGTTGCGAAGGGTCATGTATAGGGTGGGTGAAGTCTGGGGTGGGAAGGAAATTAACTATCCAGATAAGCTTCGAGTTACGTCCAGAAGATGATATTAAATATTTCAACACCACCTCACTCGTGAAATAGTGTATAAGTATAGCGGGAAATTTGCATTTGAAATTCCCCGCTAGGTGTTATCGATTCTCATATGTAAGACTTTCAATTATTTCTAAGCTAATTCAACAAATCTTTGATAGAGCGTGTGTTGTGCAAACTGAGGGTCGCAATCAAATAAAGGGGTACACGTATTATAAAGGGTTGACTGAATTGTAACATATTGTCAAAGAATCATCTTCCCCTTTCCCCTTTCATTACCAAATTACGGAACGTGATTTTGTCCCAAAGCTACTAATACATAGAACATTTTAGAGACAGATTTTGACACCTGCTTAATAATAAACTACCTTTATTTTTTTTTTTTTCGAAGATGGGGGGAAATGCGCGTCCGCACCATCAGTGACCATGCAAGACCGATCAGCGTGTGGGGTTGTACCTCACCTGTAAGACCCACTAAAACTCTACCTCCTTTATCTTAACCTCGTTGAGTTTTCCATCTTGGACCCGCGTTAGCATTACTCAAAATGGCCCTTCTTCGTCTGTTTGGTGTTTGTTCTGTTCTTTCTTTCGTTCTGTAATCTCTTGAGGGATTTCTCACTGGTGTGTCACACCGTCCTTCGAGCTTGTGTGACCACTTGGTTCTTCTGTCTTTACTTTTTGCTAGGTATGTCGACAGCTGCCGATCTAAGACAATACAACGTATATAGCTTAGCTGTTGACCACTGGCTCGGATGTCTTCAGCCAGCCTTCATCGTTTCTCTGCGTTGTCGTCCCACTCGGTCGGGATAGACGAAGCGCGAAGAGTGCTGCCATTCTTCACGTGGTTTGGTCATCAACTAGACCATTTCGTTTGTTCATTCGCAGAACCGTTTCCACGAACTCAGCTACGACGTCCCAGTTTTCTTCTTTCTTCAGCATCACTTATACTATTTATTTTTACCAGAACTACCTTTATTTCTAAAATAACAAAAAAACGTTATAAAAAAATTGAAAATTTTCTGGAAAAAGGTATTTTCGACTTCGACCAGGATTCAAACCTGGATCTTCCGATATCGCCTTGGATATGTTTCCATTTCCACCAACTAAGCCATAACTTTTTCTTTTCTTTTCTTTTATGTCATTTCAACAAACTGATTATATTTCTAAACGTATAAAAACACCGTGCTAAAAAGGATTTACTAAGATTATATTGAATTGCCTTAAATTTGAGAAGATTCGAAATCATTTCAATATCAAATTTACTTCTGTATGTAAAAATTCATTAATAGGACGTAATATCAAAACTGACAAAAGATTTAAGTTAATCAATTGAAACCCATAAATGTTTTAAACAACATCATCATTAGAGTTATTCTTTATTTCTTTATCTATAGAATCCCTTTTAAATATGTATACTAAATGGCCTTAATAATTCAAAGTAATTTTACCGGTTTTGACTTGCAAACTTATGCTTTTTAAAACTCAAACACTACCTTTTGCAACTTTTTTTCTCAAGACCTGTAAAGCTTAATCATCCATTTTATTGGACTACTATTCTATTTTAAAAGATTCGAAACTTCAAGCTGATCACTAGTTTAGCTCTTAGATTCGGCCATCTTTAACTGTGCTAAGATAGATTTGTGAAACTATGTAGGTGGGATAATTTTTTTGATTGCCGCACATCAATATTCCAGTTATTTCAGAATTATGAAGGAAATGCGAGAAAACTTACCCTGAAGTCCCCTCCATTACCATCATCCAGCTCCAGAACATATCCTTCAACGTGGCTGTGGGGCGGGGGTTGCCACGCTACGGTTACACTGTTATTCTCAGCACTGCATTCTTCCGGGATTATAGTCGGAGCGGAAGGGGCTAAATTAAAACGCAAAGTGTCATTAAATGCATCAAAAATAATTTTGAAGCAACTGGTAATGTAAATATGAACGTTTCAGTTCCTCCATGCACATTTCAACAGAAGATAGAACTTCAGGCAAGCAACTTTTCGAAGCCGGCCCTGGATCATGCATTAAAGTAGAACATAAGTAACCGCTTGAAATTTGGAAAAAATCAAAGTAGCAAAATAAGACAAACCATTTTTAAAAAATATATACAGGGTGTTAATAAATAGCTGTCACAAACTTTGGGGGCGGGGGAGGTAGTTTAGCCCAAACTAAACAGAAAAGTCTTAATAAAGATGTTGCTTACAATAAAGACAATGCTTAATTTTTGAGATACAGGGCGTTAAATTTTTTGGGAAAAAAAAACTATTTCTTTAGTTTTATAACTAATTTCAATACACAACCGAAAATTAGGTAAATCCACTTTAAGGTATCTTAAGGCACCTTATTAGGTAAAAGTGGCAAAACTATCTTTGGTGCGCTGATTACAATTATGGTATCAATAATGAATCTGTTTTAGGGAAATCCAACGAGCATATTATGACGACTTTATCTATGAGATACCGTTTAGGTGCACCTAATTTAAAATTCGTTTTTTTTTGGGGTTAGAAGATAATATAATACCACTTACGGTTAATGTGAAAAGTGACATTTTACAGTAATTTATAGTAACAATATTTGAAATATTTACAAAATAACAATTCATTTCTTTTACATTTTTAGAAAAATGAAGTTCTTTTTTGTATTGATTGCCAGGCAATGAAGGTCTGGTATACCGCATGGTATTTACCCTTTAATTTCTCGCAGAACATATTTACTTTAGTTAATATTGCCAATTCTGGCAGTGTACAAACTATTTCCCCAATTTTTTGAATTCCAGCCATAATCCTACACTGACTAACCGACTCCATACATTAATGAGTTTAGGATCGTAATTGTGACAATTTCACAAGCATAGAATATAAACCCAACAATACAACACTACAAAAAAAGCGACAATATGTGAAACAATCTATTCGCTGGTTGGTTTGATTTGATTTCGACATAAGAATGGAGTAATGGTATTACTCCACTCTTATGTCATTATTATTTCATTGTATATTATAATGAATATCATTACCTATCAAAAATTGCATATACAGTGTGAAGCCATTATTTGACAGGTGCAGATAAGAGGGATTTTTTATGAATTGTTGGTGGAAAAAAATCCAAACTTTTTGTTCGTCATTGTTTAGAGATTTTGACTAAGCATTATGAAAAAATGAACTTTAAACTTATTCTCTTGTTCCATTTCGATAAGAACAGCAATTTTCCAACAAATTAATGTTGAAAACGTTAATGCGGTATTAAAAATTATGGTTTCAAAAACGAAAGACGTCCGTTATCTCTAAAACCGTTCATTTGTTAACACACTCTAAGACTTTTCCGTAACTATACCAACTTACCCCCCCTTAAAAATTTGTGTTTCCTTCTTTGAGGCCATAAAAATTTTCAATAATGCATTAAGATTTTGAACATTAACTTTCTGGAAAACTGCTGGTCTTATCGAAGTGGAAGGGAAGAACAAGTTTTGTGTTGAAAGTTTTATTACTCATAATTCTTAGTCAAAATCATTAAACAATTACGTACAAAAAAGTTAGGATATTTTCTACCTCCCAACAACACATAAAAATCACATTTACCTTAAAGTTGGTTGATTTTCGATATCATAACTGTAATCAGCGCACCAAAGTTACTAATTGGCCTAAATTTCGCTTGTCTATAGAAATTACATTTGAAGTAATAAAACAATTGATTATTTTTTCGAAACGGTTAACGCTCTGCATCTCAAAAATTACGCGCTTTCGCACACAGCTTCATTAAGACTTTTCTGCACATTTTGGGCCATACCACCTGTTCATAAAGCATGTGACACTTGTTTTTACCATCCCGTATATTTAAACGAACAAAATCCACTACACGCATCTTTTATGCAATGCAGACATGCTCCTAAGACAGTGGCCACACAGAACTTTGCCGCTATCGGGTTAGGATTTTTACTAACATGTATCACCCTCATAAAGCGAGGGTCATTTCAAAATTTAGCAGCCTGAAAATGAAATTTTTATCATCATGTATCAAGTCCAGATTAAAAGAGAAACTACCCGCTATAATAAAATTGGCGCCGGTTTCCATTAAGTAACATTACCGTGGGATTCTCTCGGATATTGCATTGAATGATTCGAATATTCCCAAGACATTTCTTTTTGGACGTTTTAAACATCAGTCTGACTTTGTACAGCTGCTTTGATCAACTTGATGATCATAGCTCCCAAACTTGGTATATGTATTTTCAAATGACCTTGGTAAGTTCCATTTCATATTGGCAAATGTGTTCAGAATGGTTTTCAGGGTGATTTTAACGATTCCTAAAAGTAAACCCCCCCCTCCCCTCTGAATTAAAACTGTTCGTTATGGGTGGGTTATGGGCGTTGTATGTAAACTGCTACACCCATAACGCGTTGTGGGCAAAAATTTCGGGGAGTGGGCGATTTATCCTTGCCTCTCGCAAATACATCGCAAGTTCCGCTTGCAAAACAAAAGCGTGTCGAACGTTATTTCCTGTCATGGGTAGCATAGTTTACCCGAACGCGTTCTAGTTAATTCATTCTACCCACTGTTCGGAAAAAACGTTTCCATTCGCATCGTGGGTAAACTACTATACCCACAACGCGTTGTGGGTAAAAATTTCGGACAGTGGCCTATTTAGGCTATTGCGAATAACATAAATGTAGTGTGGAATTTTGCAATTTTAATTTCTACAGTAAACAACCTTTCAAATACGTACATATGTAATAATTAAAGTATTGAATGATGAATGTATTGCGGTAATTCGGGCCATTTTTTGTGATTCGAAAGTAATTCTGTGTGCGCCACTGCTTGCTTATCCATGCCATGCCAGCTTGCTTGATTTACCTGCAGGCACTCGTTCTTCCCCGTCTACGTATGCTGTGCAACGAAAAGAAATGAATATCGCATGTTTAAATATTCAGGGGATGTAAAGGAGAGTTCGCATAATGGAAAAAGGATGAAAAAGTTACGTTTCATATTTGTCGACTTTGTTTGAGTAAGTAGAGGTTACCGAGATCATTAGTTACAATAAACTTTATTTTTGGGAAGTAAATACGAGTAGTGGCAGGGGCGTGCGCAACAAATGAACGAAGGCAAAAATAAGCCCCTTAATGGAAGATATAAAACTCGAGAAATAAACCCTGATTCCCTATTTGTGTTGATCCAAGCGTTCAATCCGCTTTCTTGCGTTGGAAAAGTCGCCACAAGGCAAAATTAAAAATCTCCAAAGTTATGAAAATGACTCGATACGGACGGAAAAAAACCTCTCAACATAATAAATTCTTCAATTTGAATTTCAATCCGGTTACAATATCAAAATTGTTCTTGAAACAAGTAACGGACGATATTACGGGAGGGGGACGTTTTCACAAAGGAGTATTAAAATCCGATTTGGTGGAATGAATATTTATGGAAATGGAAAATTAGCAAGTTAAAGTTTTCCTTACGAAAAAAGGGCAGACCTCCAAAACGTTACACGAAACCGAAACGACATTTTAATAGCCGGTTTTCTTCCCTTGTGACTAGTTGAAATGTAAATTGGACAAGAGATTGTAGTTAGCACTTTCGGAAGGGGCGATGACTTCTTTCGGAGTTTTGGATGGAAGACATCCGATATGCCGAGGATGCGGTTTTCGGGACCTCCGCGCCTCCGCGAGACGCGACGGAGAATCTGGGATTACTCGATTAACTTTTGAAGATGTAGCATCGTGTTATCATCAGTCACCATCATGTATACAACCATCACCCTGTATACATCGGGAAGAGAGGCCCTCGGCGGAAAAGGGCCGATGTCAGCTTCTTAGGGAACCACGAGAGAGACCGCGGAGCAGCGGGACGGCATTCATATGCGGTTTAGCGTAGCGATCGGGAATTGACGTGTTCTACAGGCGGTAATATAACTTTTTATTTAAATATAGGGTTTTTATTTTAAAACTTATTTTAAATCGCGAATCGTTAACAATCGTCACTGCAGCTAATAAAATACATTTGATTTGAATCGAAAATTATTGATAAATAACCAATCACGACCTTCTGCGAAATTGCAAATAGAAGACTTTAAGATAGCAATCGTTCGTGTACTAGCTTTCGTTCCGGGGGATTAACAGAACTTCTCACCTATCGAGGTTAATCGTCTTCGAAAAACGAGAAGAAATAAATAAGAACAAACGACCAGCGATTTCAATTACAACCTCAAATAAGTCATAAAGTTTAGTTCCACAATAGATATAAGGAATGACTGTTTGTTTGAACTTGGAGTGGCTAATCACCTCCAGGAGAAGTAAAACATCGAGGCACGTGACCAGCGGAGTTGCCGAAAAGTAGCGACGTTGCAAAAACGACGGGTTTGACATTGAATATGTGTTCACGTTACAAGAGAGGTTCGTATAGGGGATCTCGGTATTTTTTGAAATGTAAGAGGTTTTTCAAGAGCACTGTATATTACCTAACGACTCTTCATCGTAGTAACATGGATGTAATTTTAAAACCAGCGTTTTATTTTTAATAAAATTTCACAAAACTCCTTAAAAAATGGGAATAAACTATCATATATAATGAACTGTAGCGGGTATACAACTGTTATATGTGTTAGCATCAGTCACCATCATGTATACAACCATCACCCTGTATACATCGAGACGACATAGGCCGGTGCTTGAAGCATACAACAAGGAATTTTCTGCGACTTCGACGAAAATTTGGGAATCGCTTTGTATTATGGTCAGAATACATGGAAAAATAGTTTTGCCCAATAACCGTGTGAGCATTTTTAGTTATTAAACATTTAGTGAAAATCGACCGGATTTTTTTTCAGTATTTCGCTCAAAACTTTTTTTAGGGACATTGTATTGCAAAAATAGCTAAATATAATTTGTTCGTTAGTTGATTATCTATCGATCTGTTGTTTTTGAATCATCTTACAGTAATTTTTCGCAAAGTTATAGTGCAAAAAAGTGCAAAAATCGTCTTTAAAAATTTCAATTTTGCAACATCATTGACTCCTATATTTTTCAATGAAAATGCTTCAAGATTTTGAATTTGATACCTCTTATGAGGGTCTTAAACCATGCGCCGCGATTTTTCCCCAACATTAAAAATGACGTCACAAAACGAAAAACCGTTTTTAGATGTACTTTGACACCCTGAACCGTGCAGTAAAGCTACATCAAACTTCCAAAATGAATTTTACCAGGAATACTTTGCACTTTAATACTGTTAAAAAAAAATATTTTTTTTTGCAATTTTTATCCCGATTTTTTTATAAATTTCAATTTTGCAATATAAACAAATTGATGTTACTCCGATGTTTTACATTTTACAATACTGTAACCGATTGTACTTGATAGAGGGTATTTTTACACGAATTCAAAAAAAAGAAGGTTGCGATAGCAGATTTTTAACAATAGTTATTAACAATTTAGTGTTTATCGCAATTGTTTAATTTTTAACGGTTGTTTCGACTTGAAAAAAATCTTTTTTACTTCTGTAGGATATCTCTTGTTACCTTGTTAAGGTTATTAATTTTGACATGTGTAAACAATAATAAAAAAAAAATAGTTTACTTCAACATTTTGTCAAAGTACAAAGTCAAAGTCAAAGTACATCTAAAAACGGTTTTTCGTTTTGTGACGTCATTTTTAATGTTGGGGAAAAATCGCGGCGCATGGTTTAAGACCCTCATAAGAGGTATCAAATTCAAAATCTTGAAGCATTTTCATTGAAAAATATAGGAGTCAATGATGTTGCAAAATTGAAATTTTTAAAGACGATTTTTGCACTTTTTTGCACTATAACTTTGCGAAAAATTACTGTAAGATGATTCAAAAACAACAGATCGATAGATAATCAACTAACGAACAAATTATATTTATCTATTTTTGCAATACAATGTCCCTAAAAAAAGTTTTGAGCGAAATACTGAAAAAAAATCCGGTCGATTTTCACTAAATGTTTAATAACTAAAAATGCTCACACGGTTATTGGGCAAAACTATTTTTCCATGTATTCTGACCATAATACAAAGCGATTCCCAAATTTTCGTCGAAGTCGCAGAAAATTCCTTATTGACCATTTCTTTGGGCTTCAAGCACCGGCCTAACAGGCCCACAGCGGAAAAGGGCCGTCGACAGCGATGCCCAGTCCTCCACTAATTTCGGGCGCCCGTCCGACTCATGCCATTTTTGAGCGCTATTTACACCCATTTCGCATAACTTTATCAAAGACCTGGAACAGAGGCCTTGTAGTATGCGATCTCTTCTTCCCGATTCTTTTTTAGAAATTGAAATTGCACTACCCATCGAGCATCCAGCCTTCTCGAAAAAAAGGCCACCCGAAAATTTAAACGGCGATTTTGTGTATATTAATCGGACAGCGCCTAGTTTGTGCACATATTAACTTCATTTTGTTATAAGTTATAACCACTTAAGTTCGGAAGGATTTTTCTCCAGCATGGAAACTCGCGAAGTTATGATCTTTTCAAAAATTGAAAATTATTTAGAACAAATGTAAGAGATACTGAAAAAGGACTTGTAGCTCAGCCGGGAGCTCATCCCGGCTAAGCTACAAGTCCTTTTTCAATATCTCTTACATTTTTTACATATACCATGAATTAATTTGAGAATTTTCATCCATTCGAAAATTATTTAGGTTTTCCAAATTTTCTCCTTTTTTAATTATCCCATCGGGTTGATTTTTACCTCATTCTCTTCGTCTTTTTACTACCTACAAATTGTCTCTTGACACCGTTGTCATTCCTTCGATATGCTCGTTGCTATTAAAGAAAAACAAAAAAAAACACTTTTTTTGTTGTTAAATTGTTAATAAAAAAATAGTTGTCGGTTAAATCTGATGTTGAAAACTTGAAAATAAGAATACTCATTAAATTTTCTAAAAGATGGCGCACGTCGCTACCTCCTTATAATTTTGTCACGATAAAATGCTCTATGGCTTGGTTAATTACTTTACACACATCTCAAGCAAAGGTTTACTCCACTCAGACGGTGTAAGAATGGATTTTTTAAAACAGTTACCATTTATAGTTTTCAAAAAAAGTTGATTTCAGAGTTAGGCAAAGTAGTTATCAAATCTTACAACTTTATTCATTTGTAAGAACTAATTGTAACCTTTTACTAGGCGTAAGAAGTTTTTTTAATAATGATATTAAAACTATTCAATATAACTGTTTTCATCCGCAATATAATTAATTAAACCCCATTTTATTCAAATACATGCTCCATTAAGGGTTGTTTCATTAAGGTGCGCGCGGTACTGGCAAGATTGACATTTGCAAAGAAATCAACACTTTTACGATCAAAAAAAGAAAATCTGTTTCAGAACTTTACAGGTCCTCAATGAGTGATACACCTTGGATTTTTGACAGATTTAGCTCACAAGCTAAATATGCTGAATTTGAAGCTTCAAGGAAAACAACAAATTAATATCTAATATGCACACTGACATCTGATGATGGTAGGCATTTGAAATGAAAAACAAGCTCTTCATAAAACATATTGATGAAAAAAGGCTGACGACTTCCAGAATTGTAAAAAAGTTGTCGAGGAAATTGGAAAAACTTTCCATTGGAAAGTTAAAATATCACTTCAACAATTTTTTTTTCATTGATGTTGAGGACGTTGCGGGTAAATTACAAATGAATGTGATCGATCTTCAATCTAATAACACCTAAAATGAAATCAATGGTTTTATTAATTTTTATGGCAGTTTGCCATCTAATTGTGAAGTAAAGAAAAGGTTTGCTTAGCAAATAATTATAATTTTTGTCAGTGCCTGTATTGTTCTCATCTCACAGATGGGCATTTGAATGTCATTCTACGAATTTCCACGACAGAGATGAAAGCCACTGAATATCCACAAATATCCAGTCAAATTCAACCTTAAAAATTACATTCAATTTTGATTCAAATCCCATGTAAAAGTATTTCGAAGTTATCACTTCATTTGTCTGTGTTTTTTTGTCACTACTCCTGTTTATTGATAAAATTTAGATAAAAAGGCGAATAAAATGTAAAAGTAAATATTTTTCTTTTTGCGTTTTTAATATAATCGATTAAACAAAATTATTTTGTCACTATGTGGCACTTGCGGACCACTGTTTTAGATCTTTTACGATCACTGCAGACCATTTCAGCGTCAGCCAAACACCATCACGCGTCGTGCGATCTGGAAAATGAGAAAATTCCAGAAAAGATCCTTCTAGATACCCTCGAAAGTGTAAAATAGCGAACGCCGATTGACTCGGTGCACGAGATTACGAATTAATTAGATGAAAGAAATTAGTGTTAAATGTAAATGTATGCTTAATGCCTGAACCCATCGAAAAACAATACAATACAAAACACCGTTGAAAAATCTTATTGTTTCGTCCCTGAAAAAAATGGGCAAGATATGGTTTTAGCCAGTTTAGGTTAAATCCAGAACTCATTTAGCCCCTTGCTATAGATAAATGGTTACATAAACTTACTTAAATTTCACAATCTAATAAGTAATGAAAATGACAGGTAAAGCAATTCAATTACAAAACACTATAGTGTGACGATTAATCGACAAAAATCGTGAAGCAAAACCCTTGAGAGGAAACTTCGAAGTAACATACGTAATTTGCTGTGATTGGATAACCGAAATGATCAAGTGGTGGGAGAAATAATACATATCGAGTAAATATAGTAATAGCATCATTCCAAAAATAAATCCTTAACAACAGTAAATAAATAATGGCACTATATCCATAAAGGGTAAACAAAATCTACGAAAATTACAGATAGGTATAACTCACCACGCCGATATTGGCAATAATTGGCAAGTCAAGCAATGCGAGAGATGCGCAGTCGGGTGGAGTGGGAGTGAGAAAGTATTCGGAAGACAAAAAAGGACAGTTACGCTCGAAGCCAAATCTTGGATAATGGTATTTGTATGGGCAAAGTAATGCCTAGAAATTAGTAGGTATACTTTAACCACTAGCAATTGGAACACTCAATAAAATCTGAATTTACCGAGGGCATTCGAAAAGAGCCCGTTGTCTCTATACAAAACCATGGGACATATCTTTTTGCTTACTCAGAAACGCCCTGGTATTTTTAAAATGCAGGTGTTCAGTTGCCCAAGTGAAATCATATATGTGAATGTATGGATATGTACAGATAAAAAACTAGAGGGTCCATTGGACCGCAATTTTTTTTTACGGCAGCGGCACTCCGTTTATATTTTCTTCTTCTTCCAAGGTGCAGGTGTACAGTCGATCAGTGAAATCGTGTACGAGGAAGTACGCGAGACTCTACGGATACTGGATGGTCCACTGGACCATAATACAGCGGCCACGTGTGCTTTCCATGTGATGTCTTCTTCCGTACTTATACTCGAGAAAGCAGTGGTGTGTGAATGTGTGTGCTATTTGTTTGTGCGATTTGGAAGTGAATTCATTGTTAGAGTTATTATCCGTAATGATACGCCCATGGAGGACTGGGCGGCATGGCTTTTCACCACTTAAAAAGCCATTAAATGTTTTTTTGTCGTTTTAATTCGGACTGGACAAAGTATACATAAATAGTTGTTTCTTTCAACAGTCAGAAAAATATTATTAATTAATATGTTTCACTCTACCTATCGACACAGTATTGATTACTTAGAGATCACTTTATTACTTAGAGAATCTCTAAATCTCTAAATACTCGTATCGCAATGAAGTCCTGCTTGGAATGAGGAACTAAGAATAATAGTAATGAATGGTGACGTGTGTTCATTGCGCAACTACAGGGCGGTCCCTTCCCTCGAATCTGACTTGCCAACAACGGTGAGGTGAGGCGAGAGTAACGTTTTTCGTAGGTTCAAACAAAACAAACGGTTTTTACTCCATTAATTTATAAGCTGTCACTTACCACTATCTATCACTCAATACTAATTTATTTATATCTGTCTAAAATAACGGTTGCCTACTGGTCGCATACATTTTAGAATGTTTTGTTGGTCCCATAGGCTAAGTATTTATATATGAGCGCGACAGTCAAATGCTCTGGTCCCGGAATAGTGGAAGCACGCCACATGGTCATGATACCTAAACTTAATAAGGATCTGCTGTTTCCACAGAATTACCGGCATATCAGCCTCAGGCTGAGCCTGACGTCGAATGAGAGGGCACCGTCAAGTACCTAGCATTATGTTGGACAAAGGAGTCATTAGGAAACACCACAGTGAAACTTCCGTAGTGAAGGCGAAGACCGCGCGTACCAAGCTATATCTTCTGATAGGGAGGCGAAGCTCCCTTCACCTAAGACAGAAATTGAGATTTCAGATCCAGACTACAGATCCTTACCTATGCTACCGTGGCATGAAGCCACGCCTCCAAGTCGATATAATTGATCAGGTTCCGACCAGGAACACTAAATAATCATAGGACTCATAAGCACTAACTACGGCCCCGCTCGACTTCGAGTAGAAGCCTTAGCAGTAGCCGTGACTATCACCACCTTGAGGTGGAGTCCATGGCGTGTGGCGTGGCAACACCGACCACCACCCAGATCGTCAAACCGGATCCCCAGGCAACCTAGCTGCCGATCCCAGCCCCCAAGGAACCGATGACGAGCCCGAATCCACCAGGACGAAACGGGCAGACTCACATGGCTATGTCGCGGTTTTCTGCGGTTTCCCGCGGCCGCAACCAGAACTGGCAGGGCAGGCACCTCCCGAAGGACCTAGAGGACCGCAGCCCTCCACCTATCAATCCCCCAGATCAACCCTACAGCGTTAAGTTTCTGTCAATATTAGGAAGAGATGTGGGCCATAGCAATAAAATGTACGTGGCAACGTCGCATTTAACGATGTTTATATAAAGATTCCCCAAAAATGCAATTTCATCCAAATAGGCTCTAAGAGTCATTCACTATTGGCTCCATATTTATTCCCCGTTCTAAAACTAAAAAACGTATGGGCGTATGGCGTTCGACTTGTGCCTGCATTACGCGATTCTGGTGCAACATCTCACGTCACTTTGGATGCATTTGAATATTTGTGAAGTGAATGTTTTTCCTTGCCCCTCGTATAATATTCGATAGCCATTTAGCCCCACCCTTCATTCTGTTTTCATTATGTACTGAGTCTCCTTTGCGCCATTATTTTGCATTAAATAATGACTCGTATATGCATTACAATATTACAATCACGTTCCTGCTGTAAAAAGTGTAAAAATCAAAAAAGGACCAAAGTAAAATTTAACGGCATGTGTATCAAAAAGATTTTAAAAGTAGAATGCTCTAGGTCAGGGATGAGCAACCTTTTTTTGGGTCGGGCCACTTACAATTCTGAAAATTTTGTTCGGGTCGCATATGAAAAACTCAAGCACTTGATGATGAACATAAATTTTCTATTCCAGTCTACACATCTATTTAACGAAATAAGCCTATTAGGTAGGTACAATATTGGAACTAAGCAAGTAATAAACTGATAGTGTGACCACAGAGATTACATTCTATCCTGTAAGGTTACTGTACTGTACTGTACTATGAGTGTGTTTTCTCGTTTGACGTTCTATTTATTAGTTGATAGGAATAGGTTTGCAGGAGCTTGGCGGGCCGCACGTTGGATGACGACGGGCCGCGAGTTGCTCATGCCTGCTCTAGGTTAGAAGGTTTGATACGGCCCCTTTGATTGTACTGGAATCTTCGAGAAACGAGTTGATTCATCGATAAGCTGGTAGAATACCCATGAACGGCGCACGTCGGGCGATTACGTTACAATACATACACAATTGTATTAAAGTTGCTCAAAGAAACATATTTCCAGGCTAAACTATCCCGAAAATATCACAGCCCTCCGTATAGTTAATTACTTTATTGGCATTTACCACTTAAGAAAGAGGATTCCTCACACATCATTCCTTATACCCTACTGTCTATAAATTTAGTTATTACAAGTTTACATATACTGTAAATTTGAAAACATTGGATTGTTTTGTTTTTTAGAACATTCAAAAACCGTTTCGGCAGAAAAATTCGACAACCAATTTCATAGTGGTAGCAGATTTGTGCATGTGTTTCTAAACGGGGTATATACCTCAGCTACAAAATTTTAAATTACAATCCTTATCAACTTATACCTAGTTTAAAGGCCATTGTAAACTGCATACGAAAAAATTAGATACACTAAATAATTAATTGGATGGATTGATGTTCTCGGGGAGACGTGGGAAACAACAGGAACGTTCTTGGTTAAACCCCAAAAAATGAAACAACAATCGTTGCTACAGATTTACTGCCGACGTTTGGTCACGCTGTTGCGGACATAATCATGGCTATTGTAGGTGGAGACAAGTTGTATGCAATGCATAGATAGGACCACTGTATATCGCCAATATGAGATTTATTGGAGGGCCATTAAAACAAACAATACAAGTTGTATTTCATCACTGGTCCAACACGCCGTCAAAATTGGGGGGTTTCTATTTTTAATAATGGCCCTCCAATAAACCTCATATTGGCGATATACAGTGGTCCTATCTATGCATTGCATACAACTTGTCTCCACCTATAATAGCCATGATTATGTCCGCAACAGCGTGACGAAACGTCGGCAGTAAATCTGTAGCAACGATTGTTGTTTCATTTTTTGGGGTTTAACCAAGAACGTTCCTGTTGTTAAATAATTAATTGTTTGAAAAATTATACCATGTTTAATTGAGATATAATTTTTGAGTAATATTTGCAAGAACTGTTCATGTTTTTATCAGAGCAAGTTTTTTGTGTCATTCTCTTATATTTTATGTTCAGGTAGATTGTCCTTCAATGCCATTTACATCTTGTTGTTAGTATGAATTTTGTTATTGACAAATTCTGATGCAACACAAAAAGGTTTCTTCGAAAATAAATTTGCAAAATGTTGTACATAATAGCTGAGCGGGTTAAATTAGTTCAACTTTTCGCTAGAAACAATTTTGTGCTTTACCGGCGGCTAATTCGATTAAGGTAAGGTATCCATATAAATATGTTGGTTAAGTTTACGTGCGACTTGTGCAGAAATTTGAAGCTATTGGATTCGTACAAAATATTAAGGCAAAGTAGCCCAGAATTTTGAGAAGAGTGTGTTCAAATTGAACTTTTAGGTGCAGTCCAACGTCACTTCGCAAGGTTTCGGAGTTAATAGGAGTGTCACATGGATCTGTTCGGGACGACTTAAAATTAAACGAGTTTTTTCTAAGAACTGACAACTTTACAAGAAATCAGTTTTGTGAAACAATTATTGAAAAACTTGAAAGATATCCTGACATTCTAAAAAGCATCTATTTTACTGATGAATGCATATTTTATGTAAACGGACATGTTCTCGTGTTCAAGAGGATTATACATATTATCCTCAAAAAATAAATGTCTAGGTGAGCATTCTAGGAAATAAAATGGTTGATCCTTTGTTTTTCAACGAAAATCTAACAGATGATATTTTTGTGGATATGCTTAAGAACACAATAGAGCCTCTAGTTGTTTAAAATTTGGAAGACGGATTTGTTAACGAACAGTGTTTAGATAAAAAAAAATTACATCTTCAACTGGATGGTGCACCAATGCTTTACGCCTCGAAAACCACATAGTGGCTAGATCAAAATTATCGAGAAAAATGGTTTGGCCACAAGGAAGCATATGAGTGGTCATCGCGTTCACCGAATTTAACGTCCCTGGATTTTTTTATGGGGCCATATATAAAATCGGTCGTTTTAACAAACGTTCAAACAGAATCAGCTAATTTACAAGACTTCTACTTCTTAAGACGCCGTCTCCGCACAGAGGTTGTCGATCCAAATGGCTATTATTGTGCGGGAAAAACGTATCTCTAAAATTTTCTATGGATGTCAGTTCGAGCCATCTGCGTAGATCTTTCAGCCATGAGTTCTGTCTTCAGCCAACATACCCTCTTCCTTCGATCTTTCTCTCTATTATCAGGCGGAACATCTCATAACGCTCGCCTCTCATGATGTGAGCTAGGTACTGCAGTTTTCTCTCCTTGAGTGTTACAAGAAGTTCTTTGTTTTTCCCCATGCGCTCTAGAATCTCTTGTTGATACTAAGTTCTGTTCAGGAAACACGGAGCATTCGTCTGTAGGCGTACATTTCAAACGCGTCGATTCGTTTTTATATGGTTGCGTCCAGTATCCAGCTTTCACATCCATATAAAAGGACAGGAAATACGTAACTGCGTAGAAGTCGAATCAGGAGACCAAGGTTGAAGTTGCGGTTTTCCAATAGCGTCCTCATGTTGTTGAGAGTTTTCCTTGCGTGTTCAATTCTTACCTTCATCTCGACCTTTACGTCGTTGTGCTGGTTCACGAGCGCACCCAGATATTTTAGAGACGACATCTATTCTATGATCTCTCCGTGTAGCCTCAAAATGGCGTGTGTTTCTGTTTTTGAAAATATTATCAGTTTGGTCTTGGATGTGTTCATATAGAGGCCGAAACGTTCACTGTGTTCTACGATGCGGATATTAAAAGACTGGAGTTGTGGTAGGCTGCTACCTATTCACACGGTGTCATCATCATAGCGAATATTATTAATGCAGCTGCCATTGACCTTTATACTTGCATATGTTTCTTCAATGGCTTCAGTAAACACTGCCTCTGAATAGAGATTAAACAGGAGGGGAGATAAGATACATCCCTGTCACACGCCTCTTCTCATTTCTAGCTCTTCAGATGTAGACCCTTCAATTCTGACTGTTGCTGTTTGGTGGTAGTAAAGTTCACTTATGATATTTAGATCTTGAGCGTCAAGCCCTGTCGATTTGAGAATCTCGGCCAGTTATTTATGTGAGACGCAATCAAATGCTTTTTTGTAGTCAATGAAATATGCGAATACATCGACATTCATGTCCCTACATCTCTGACTTAGCACATTCAGTGAAAAAGAGCTTCGTGTGTTCCTATTTCGTCCCTAAGCCGAACTGGGACTAAACCTTTAGAACATGGAACGTTAGGTTAATCAGGCGATAGTCGTCACACTGTGATGCGTTGTTTTCTGCGGTAGAGTAACAAATGTGGACCTAAGCCAATCTGACAGGTTTTGCCGGTTTGGTAGATTAGGTTGAAAGTTGCCGTAATGAGGTTTGGACCACTGCCATCTTCAGAAGCTATGAGCTTAAGAGTTTCTGCATACACGCTGTCGGGACCTACAGCTCTTCCGTTGTTCGGAAGTTTTATTGCATGCTTAATTTTGTCTTCACTGATTTCGGGACCCTTTTCGTCCTATATTGATGTGGGGGAGAATCCGCTCGTATATTATTAAAAAAGATTTTCGACATATTTCTTCCACCATTTTAGTTTTTCTTCCACTCCTGGTAATATTTTGTTATTGGAATTCTTTAAGATGCCGCTGTGCCCTTTCCATTGCCTGCCTGTAAGTTCCTTGACGTTCTTATGTACGTTAAAAAGATCATGTTTCTCTTGGAAATGTTCTATTCCATCACATTTGCCTGCCAACCAACGCTTGCCGCAGATCATGGGAAAAATTGGATTAATCTAAGTAATCGTATGGTTGCCAACCAAGAAAAAGCGTAGGGGCCTAATACCTGTATACCCCTTGTCTCTTGTCATGAAGAGAATGGTACATTTTTTTCAATAATGCCTACACCTAGTAGACTTCGATTGGCTGAGAAGGGCGCACCACCTGATTTTCGCGCAAGGTGTGTCTTCGCATGTGCGAAAACTGACAAAAATATATAATTAAAGAAATTAGTTTGCGTATTTTTGGTTGTCGCCATATTACAAGATTAATTTAATCTAATGCATTTTTCTTTTAAATACTTAAAAGTGAAAACACACAATAATACACAACGTAGACACAGGGATAGAAAACGTAATGACTGGATAACAAAGAAAACCAACGCTGTTGACGCTATATAGGGAGCAGCACCATTAAAATGAAAATGGGCAGGATATAAAGAACGTATAAAAAACAATCGTTGGAATTCAGAAATTGGAAAATGGCGCCCTAGAAGGGAAAAGATCCAGAGGCAAGCCACAAATGAGATGGAAAGATGATATAGTCAGGCATGCAGGCCTGATGTGCCAAAGAAAAGCTCAGGAGAGGGAGATTTGGAAATAATTAGGGGATGCCTATATCCAGTTATGGAAGGATAGAAATTAGGCTAAAAGAAAAAAGACACAACGCGACGATTCCTGCAGAATGTCCTGCCATGTTGTACTCCTGCTCCCACTCCAGCCTCACGTAAGCTATGCCACGAAATTATTCATTTTTTGTACTTTCTTTTTAACTTTGTTCCCATTGTGCCCCTGTGGTTTTATCTATCAAGTATTTTGTGTACCGCCTTTCTGTAATTCACTTTCTTGGTAGGTTCAATAACTGTCGTTAATCTGTCGTGTTTAGTCTACCCCAGTTTCTAAGCTATCACCTCCAAACCGAGCACCCCTGAGGGCCATTAAGACCCCGAGGCTGTGCCAATAGTTCTTTTCTATTTTCTGCTAGACCTCTACCATTCCCTACTTCGAAAGAAATTTGTAGCAACAATGGCAACCAAACAAACCGAAGATTTCAGGTATCTGCATATGTATTCTTCTTATTTTAATCGGAATCTATAGAATTTTGATTCAAAAAATGCCACAATACAAATTAAATTAAAGAGCCAAAAAGTGTTTTATAAAATACGAATTACTATAAATACTGGTCAAAAAATAACAGTAGTTCGTTGGTTCCATAAGTTGGTTGGATAAGCAACTCGCGGAAATTTCTACCACAGCTTTACATTAAAGACATTAAAAAGAAAATTCTTCAACGATTTCACGGGTTTAAATAAATTCTTAATTTTTTACCTCCTGGTATAAATCCCCTATAGCGAATTGTAAAAATCAGTCCCACTCCTAACTTAAAAGTTTCAGAAACGCAGACTATCATCTTGTCTCTAACTATAGGTTTTTAAATACTTGCTTACGTTTCATCTGAATGAAATTGAGCTGGTCGATAGCCCTCAGTACAGGTTTGTCGTCCAGAGTTAAATCGAAATGCGGGGAAACCCTCGGGGCTGTCCATTCCTTATGCCAGGAATGATCTGTGTTAGCTACTCTATTGATTAACATGGATCCAATCTGTAACAACAGTAACACATAGAATTTTTATATCAGAGATCAAATCTCATAGAAGAACAATTAATTCGAGAATTGGTCTGACGTAATGATAACCAAAACCAGAAAGATGCAAATTTTATGTCATAGAATTCATACCTTTCTGCATCACATAACTCCTGTCATAATAGCCATGCAATTTTCCTACTCAGAGCGCCAAAAATTTTCACGGAACAGAAAGAAGTCTGTTGCAAAATTTGATAGACTTACCTGCAGAAAAGCGGAACTGTCGGTTTCTTTCAGAGCCTCGATGCAGAATTGCAGCAACGCGGTGGTCTGTTGTAAGCGTTGCGTGCAAGTGACGACTTGGTCCTTGAGAGCGTGGACTCGCATTTCCTTGTCCTGCCTGATGCACTCTATAAGCTGGAGGCGGCGATCGTGGATCGCTTGAATCAGAGCTTCGCACTGAGCGGAGACTAGCTCCTCGAATTCGACGCAGTTTTCCTGGAAAATAAGGAGATGCATCATTTCCACATATACCTGTAGGAACACATCACAATCACAAGTAACAACACTGATGATGCAAACCTATCATCTGCAAAGGTGCTCAGGTTATAAACAAATCAAACAATTTTGAGAATATGCTAATATACCAAAAGATAGTGTGTGAAATAAATTTGGAGGAAAGCTACAAGATACCTCAAATAAACGAAACAAATTTTAACCGCCGTCTATTCGAAACAATTAGGACATTTTTACAGTCTTCTAGTACCCATCATCAACTGTATATGTTCAGTAAACGCAAAGGAAGGAAAATCTATGAAGGTCATGTCATAGTAGGGAAAAGAATATTGTAACGAAACGACTTGCCGCGAGATAAACACGCCTGGAGCTACCCGAGTTCGCGGAATTCGGATTCCGGGAAAAGACGGATCGAACAGACGAGAGTCTTCTCGACGCTTCGATGCGATAACGGGTTCCTCGAAAATCGGGAATATTCCAGCAAATTCTAGAAGGCTCTTACCTCGCATAAAAAGGAATGCCGGACCCAAGGCGAGTTAGTTGAAGAATCGGAGCGTAAACATATCGGGCGACGAAAGAGAGACCGACGCGCTAAATAAATAAACATTTGTGTGCGAGTATAAATTAAGTGTTAGAGTATAACTGTCGTGTTAGAAATAAATTAATTAGGATAAATCGTAGTGTTTAGTTTTAGTAAATAGTAAAAACGTTACAGTGGTGTCAGAGTGCGGATTAATTAGTGAAATAAATTAGGAACAATGAAGAAATTACGCGATTTAAAAGTGACGGACCTCAAACGCGAGTTGGAAGATAGAGAACTCGAAACGACAGTGTCGAAAATAGTGCTGCAGAAACGTCTGGACGAATATTTAATCGACAATGGAGAGGACCCTGAAACTTTCGGTTTCGAGGAGGAAGGTGAGCGCATCCTTAACAACATGAAAGAACTCCACGGAGAGTTGGACAATAAAATGGAAAAACTTCATGGCGAGTTAGACAACAAAATGGGAAAACTTCACGGAGAGTTAGATAACAACATGAAAGAGCTCTACGGCGAAATAGGAAAACTCCACGGCGAAATGGGAAAATTCACGGCTGAGAAAACCCAACGATTGGAACTGGAAAACCAACGGCGAGAATTGGGGGAACGTTAACAATCAATATATTTACAGCCCAGTAGGCAAAACATGTCCAGTCCAGGTAATCCGTTTAACGACTCGGAGGAGGTAAAGGAAGCTAGTCAGGTTCGCCTACCCGGAAGCGGCGGAGTCGATGACGGAGAGTCTCGCGGTCTCGGCCTTCATCGACGGCTTGAGGGATGTGGAGACGCAGCGGGCGGTACGGCTGTCGCGTCCCAAGAGCACATTGGAAGCCCTCTCGATGGCCCTGGAATACGAGGCTGTGATGGAGGCGTCGAGGACCTGTGGCCGCGCCCGGACGGTGGTCGAGGACGACACATGCGCGGAAGCCGAACGGAAGGAGGACACGATGGAGCAGGTTGTCAACGTCCTCAAGGGACTGCTCAAGGGAAAGAAAAAGGAAACAGCGAAGTGCTGTCCGTGTGGAGAGGTTGACCGTCATCAAGATAGCTACCCTGAGAGGTGAAGGTGGCAGCCTGTACGTGGATGGCGAAATTAACGGCAGGAAGCACACCCTACTGATCGACACTGGGGCATCCAAGACCATCCTGAAGCCAGGCCTTCTGAACACGCGAGGGAAGCGAGTGATGGAGTCCAAGTGGAGGTTGCGAACGGCTACGGGCGAAGTTGCCGCCGTCCACGGAGAGGTCGACGTCGAGATCAATATCGGCACTACGCGATTCTCGCCACACCCTGATTGCCGACATCGAAGAGGACGCCATCCTGGGAATGGACATCATGAAGGCCCACGGTTTCTAACTCAATTTAAAACGACAAGTAATGCAGGTTGATCCAGAGGAAATTTTCCTGCACACCAAAGGAGAGACGGTCCATCAGATAAGGCTGACGGAAGACACGATCCTGCTGAGTAGGAGCGAATGAGGAGCGAGTGGTGACCCGACTTCAAGGCGTCACCGAAAAAGGGAATCCTGCCGTAGTGGTACCTTGGAACCACGACGTGGAGGTGGGCCGAGGCGTTCTAGTAGGGAAGACCTTAGTAACGCTGGGTGATGAAATTCCAGTCCGGCTCATTAACATCAATGACTACCCAGTTACCATCCGCCAGGGGACCAAAGTGGGAACCTGCTCACCAGTGACGTCACTGATCCACCAGGTGACGGGAAGCGCTGACGGCCAAGTCGCGAAAGTGGAGGAAGCTCTAGTGGATGCCTGCGATTCTCTCGCTGGATCCGAGAAGAAGAGGCCTATTGAGCTACTCCGCCAATATCGATCGATTTTTGTGTCTGACAAGGAACCTTCTGGGAGAACGAGTATTGTTAGACACAAGATCGATACGGGGGGGCGCGACACCAATCCGCCAGTCAGCGAGGAGGTTGCCGCAAGCGAAGCGGAGAAGATCATCCACGACATGGAAAAAGAGGGAGTCATAGAGCCACCTAACAGTCCTTGGGCATCTCCTGTAGTCCTAGTAAAGAAGAAGGATGGAGACACCAGGCTCTGCGTAGATTATCGTCTACTGAACAACGTGACGAAGAAAGACAGCTACCCTCTTCCCCGGATAGACGACACTCTGGATACTCTGGCTGGATCGAAGCTGTTTTCCACTCTGGACCTGAAGAGTGGCTACTGGCAGGTGGAAATGGACCCTGCAGACAACGAGAAGACGGCTTTCACGGTAGGATTTGGACTGTGGCAATTCACAGTAATGCCATTTGGGTTGCGTAATGCGCCTGCTACTTTCGAGAGGCTCATGGAGAACATACTCAGAGGGCTCTCCTGGAAAACGTGCCTCGTGTACCTAGATGACATAATCGTCGCAGGGAGGACGTTTGACGAACACCTGCCAAACCTGGATAAAGTCTTCAAGAGACTCCAAATGGCTAAACTGACGCTCAACCCAAAGAAATGCCATCTGTTAAGAACGAGAGTACACTATCTGGGTCACGTGGTCAGCAGTAATGGCGTCGAGGTGGACCCTGAAAAAGTGCGAGCAGTCTAAGAATGGCCAACACCGAAGGACAACCATCAATTGCGGAGTTTCTTGGGGCTTTGTACTTACTACCGTCATTACGTCCAAATGTTCTCTGACATCGCAAAGCCGCTGACAAGACTAACCGAGGAGAACGAGCCTTCCTTTGGGATGAAGAATGCCAAACCGCCTTTGACGACCTGAAAAGACGCTTAACAACAGCCCCTGTTCTCGGGTGTCCGACTCAAGAGGGACGCTTCATCCTGGATACGGATGCAAGCAACGACGGGATCGGAGGGGTTTTGTCACAACTGCAAGATGGGCAGGAGCGAGTAGTTGGCTACTTCAGTAAAGTCCTGTGAAGCCCGAAAGGAACTACTGTGTCACCAGGAGGAAGCTATTAGCTGCCGTGAAGTCAATAGAACACTTCTATAAGTACCTATACGGGAAGAAGTTCCTGTTGAGAACGGACCACGCGGCGATCAGATGGCTCCTGCGATTCAAGAAGCCGGAAGCCAGGTAACTCGGTGGATTGAGCGCCTTCAGGATTATGACTGCGACATCGAACATAGAGCAGGAACCAGCCACCGTAATGCTGACGCTCTTTCCAGAAGACCGTGTCCGTAGGAATGTTCCCATTGCAGTCGTGCAGAAGTAAAGGAGGTTTCTACTTGCCGCACGACGGTCACCGACGAGGACTGGTCTCCAGATGGGCTGCGGCGAGCGCAGGAAGGCGACCCTGCACTTCAACAGATCCTGAAGTGGAAAGAAGAAGAGAAGAAGGACGTCGGCCGGAATGACAGGAAGGAGCCCCATCCTCTAGAACCGTGAAATCGTACTGGGCACAGTGGGACTCCCTGGTAATACAGAATGGACTGCTGAAGAGGGTGCTCGAATCCGATAATGGCGCAGAAAGACGATTCCAACTTATCGTGCTCAAGACCAAGGTAGCGGAAGTGCTACGTCAACTCGATGGAACCTCAGGAGGCCACCTGGGAGTAAAGAAGACCTTGCAGAAAGTGCGTGAGCGTTTCTATTGGGTGGGCTGCTCTGAGGCTGTTCGTGAATGGTGCAGGAAGTATACAGTTTGCTGAGCCAGCAATGGACCGCACCACAAACCGAAAGCCCCGATGAGACAGTACAATGTGGGAAGTCCTTTCGAGAGGATCGCCCTAGACATTACTGGACCATTTCCTTAAAGAGATTGCGACAATTGCATCCTGGTGGCGATGGACTACTTCACGAAATGGGTAGAGGCCTACGCGATTCCCAACCAAGCCACCACTACTGTCGCAGATGTCCTGGTGAAGAAGCTAGTGAGCCGCTTCGGAGTACAGTTGGAATTGCATTCCGACCAGGAGCGTAACTTCGAGTGAGAGCTGTTCCAGGGAGTCTGCGAAAAACTGGGAATTCGAAAAACTAGGACTACAGCGCTGCACCCTCAGTCTGACGGAATGGTGGAGAGGATGAACCACACCATGGGCAAGTACCTCTCGAAGGTAGCGTCTCAACACCGAGACTGGGATCAACATCTTTCCTTTGTCCTGATGGCCTACCGTTCTGCCATTAACGAGTCCACCGGCCAAACACCAGCAAGGGTACTGTTCGGACGGGAGATGAGGCTTCCCTGTGATCTGAGCTTCGGTTGCAAACCGGGAGAAGATCTGGCTGGGGAAGACGACGTCACCGAGCTGCGCAGAAAGATGGACTAGGTTCACGAGATGGTACGGAAGACTCTCCAAGTCGCCAGAGACCGCATGAAGGATCACTATGACGTTCGGGCGGACAGCGGCATCTATGAAGAAGGAGGCATGTTGTTGCTGTGCAACCCACAAAGAAGACGAGGGATATCACCGAAGCTTCAGAAAGCCTGGGAAGGGCCGTATACATTGAAGACGAAGATAAATGACGTCATCTACCGCATCAGCAAAGTCCCGAATGGGAACCCCAGGGTCGTGCATTACAATCGATTAGCGCCTTTCGAGGGAGACCATGACCAAGATCAACAGTTGCGCCAACTACGGCCTCAAGAGGATGAGCCCTCCTTTGAAGAGTTTATGGCTGTGTATGGTGGGACCGGGAAAGCCAGATTCGGCGTGACCAGGGAAGAACAACAGAATCTCTTCGAAACACCGGCTGAGTATGCGCTGGCTCATTGCGTGGCCCAGGACCTGTGGATGTCCCGAGGAATTGCAGTGGAGTTCCGGATGAGGTTTGGCTCAATGGGTTTGGCACACTGGACGTGTTCCATCAGCAAGAAACGGAGGTCGGGCGAGCGCTGAGGATTAAGGAAGATGGATCACGACGGCCGCTCTTCTACCTGATTACGAAGAGGAGGTCCTTTCACAAGCCCACCTATTTGGACTTGTGGGACGCGCTACGTGACCTTAGGGATACCCTACTTAGCGAAGATCTAACTAAGTTAGCTATTCCGAAACTGGCTTGTGGATTGGACGCCTTGGGCTGGAGGGTCGTCAGGAATATGCTGGAGGTCTTATTTCGCTTCACCGGGGTAGACATTTTGGTGTGTTGTTGGAAACCTAAGAGGAGTCCCCACAAAAAGACCGTAGCATGTTATTTCCACCAAACCTCGCGTTGCAGACAGGGGACCAACTGAAGATTTCTATATGGGTCTGTCAGGGACACGTTTCGGGACGAAACATCTTTAAGGCGGGGGCAGTGTAACGAAACGGCTTGCCGCGAGATAAACACGCCCGGAGCTACCAGAGCTCGCGGAATTCGGATCCCGGGAAAAGACGGACCAAACAGGCGACAGTCTTCTCGACGCTTCGATGCGATAACGGGTTCCTCGAAAATCGGGAATATTCCAGCAACTTCTAGAAGGCTCTTACCTGCCATAAAAAGGAATGCCGGACCCAAGGCGAGTTAGTTGAAGAATCGGACCGTAAACATATCGGGCGACGAACGAGAGACCGGCGCGCTACATAAATAAACATTTGGGTGCGAATATAAATTAAGTGTTAGTTTATAAGTGTCGTGTAAGAAATAAATAAATGAGGACAAATCGCGTAGTGTTTAGTTTTAGTAATTAGTAAAAACGTTACAATATCTTAAACCTTTGAATACTGTATGATCTTACCAAACAATATTGCATTTAAACTATTAGTATACATTTAATAGAAGGTGAAACGAGCTAGGGAAGCAAGCACATGAATGAACAAAAATACCGAGCCCTTCGTCTTTGAGTCATGGACTGCTTTTGTTTCTATCTTAACATAATCGTAAAACATTTACAAAATCGAAACCAACCATTCGGTGTTAAAAATGGAGGATGATGATCCTCCAAGATCCTGCAAGATGATACGACTTGAATCCATTGGAATAGTTTCTATGGATTCACCTAAATCTATATGGTGAGTAAGGCCTGTTCATTGCGTCAAAGACTTATGGGGATAAGAACGTAAATGGATTCAAATGGGAAAGATATTCTTTACGTATTGAATAATTAAAAATTGTTATTTAGTTAAATCTCCCTGAAACCGAATTATTAAGTTTATTCACAACTTATTTTTTAGTAATTATATAAAAGTCTCTTCTAGTGCTTTATTCCAATAATGAAAATCGAATTTTCATAATCATCGATAAAAAGTTTTTTGCTCTAAATTTTTTTCCATCAATGATGAACAGATATAGTGATACAGATACATGATACAGTTGTCATAAAAACACATACTAGAAGGTTTCTCCACTATTTTTCCCTTAAATGAAATATAATGATATAATCAGATATTAATAAGTTTAGTGTTTACCAAATTATCAAAGAAAATCTACTTTTTTTAAACAACCCTACGCCTGATGAACACCCTCTGCGCGTATTTTCTTTAGAGGACTTCCCTCTTTAATTTCTGATGCACAACGTTTAAGGCTCGTCTCTAGCTGCAGTTCGAAATGCTCTACAACATTAATCTACGACGTTCGCATCTTCCGTCTCAAAATTCTGTCCTTTTCCACTACGTGCGAATTCATAAAAACGTACGTCTAACAAAACACGAAGGCGGAGAGCGATACAGTAGCACCCGTCGGCCGATCGCACAGGATGTTATTGTCGATATTATTATTTTCCATTCTAACTGATGCCGGGGTAATTTCGAACAAGCTTTTATGGCGCATTTTGGAAGATTAAGATTGCGAAATAAATTTACACAAAAACTAATATTATGCTTCAATAACATTAGTTGCTTGCTTACGTATAATTAGTACATCTACAAAATGTTCAAAGAATTATATTAGAAATTATTACGGCGGCACACATAAAAGTAGTCTTTGCTTTTATCGAAACATACCTTTCTCGTATTTTAACGCGGCGAATACGAATCCAAAGCCCGTTAAACCCATCACCCACAATTTTTTTGCGTAAACCGTAAAAAACTAAAAACGATAAGCGGACAATCTTTTGACGATCTTTTATTAACATTAGTAAATTTGGAACATTTATTGAACTGAATCGCTTTATCTTTTCACGTGCAATTTCCAGTTTTTTTGCGGTTATTCGAATTCACTAATGTTATGAAATTAACAACGGATCGCGTTGTAATACTATACTTACGAGTAATCAGAAAGAACGAGAAAAGAAACTAAACTAATTCGTTATCAGAATAAAAATAAAAAATTAGAGTACATAGGATGAAACCCATTGGAAATAGTAGAGAATATAACAAAAATGAATGGAAAAATAAATTACGGGCGATCTGAGGTCGGGAGGGGGGGGGTGAGTTTTTAAGGGTAAAAAACGGTTTATCTCGATTTCCGGCAAAACTGCAAGTCCTATGAAAAAAAGTTAAATGGCAAAGTTGTAGCTAATAAAAAGATCTACAACTTTTCTATCGACACATTTTTCACATAACATCAAAATTTTTGTGAAAAGCTCAAATAACCAAGTTTTTGGTTTTTTATTTTGTATCTTCTGCAAAAAAAAAATATTTTTTCACGAAATTTGGTGAAAATTTACCTTTTAATGTCCCAAACATACAGTAATTTTTTTTTATTTAAAATATTTATTTTTTCACCTTATCTTGACTTCATATCGAAAAAGCACCCTAATTTTCAATCGAAAATTCTCACGTCAAAATATCTGCTTTTTAAAAATGTCGGTGTGTTTTTTGTTCGTTCAAATCTCTACTCTCTGATGGTACAAAAAAATATACATTACTATGGTAAATGTTCTCAGAAAATGCAAATAATGAAAAAAAACTGGAATCCGCTTTTTTTCTTAATGATTATGTATGATTTTGAGCTATTTATTAAAATATACACTTTAATTATTCGAAAAACGTTATATTGCATGTTACATTGATAAACAAAAAAAAAATGCTAATCGAAATATACTACATATAATTATTAACAACCAAATCAGTTAAGAAAGTTAATATTTAATAAGACATCTACAATATTTTGTAGATGAGTGACCTTCGGAAAATTTTAGCCCGTCAAAAGGTATTTCATAGAGATCATAGTTCATGAATAAAAATTTGCGCTATGTAGAAAAACATTACGCAGCAAGCAGTTATATCGTTTATGATGGGTACCCCGAAATTGAAAAATTAGTTACTGTGGTGACAACGGTACCAGCAGCTAATTCAACTAAAAGTGGAGAACGTAGTCGTAGTAAAACCTCAGACAATATTCCAGAGTCCATTTATCAAAACCATACAAAAATACCATTTTTGCAAGAAAAATTTTTATCCAACGAGAAAAACAAGGACAAAATACTAAGAATGTTAATAAAAAGATTACAGTCACAAGGATTTTCCTGTAAACAAGCAGAAGAAGATGCTGATGCTGACATTATTATGACTCGATAGAAATTGCTAGAGATAATAAGTAAAACTCTCATTGTTGTGGGTCAAGATGGTCTGTTGGTCCTTTTAAATCAATTAAATTCTAATAATCTAATAAATATAATAAATGATATTCATTTTCTCAAGCCAGGTTGTGGTACTATAAAAGATCTATTTTTCACGTCTAATAGTTTCAAATATTAATCCTTAAAAAATATCGTTGCATTTCTCCATTGTTATTCTGGTTGCGATACAACATCTGGATTTGCCGGAAAAGGAAAGAAACATATCGTCAACTTATTATTAGCCGATAAAAATGTGTCAAATTTGACCAATACTTTTTATAAAAAAGATACAAACAAAGAAGATATAAAAAATGGATTACAATTAATCAAATCTATTTATAAATGTAAAAATGATAATATAACACTGAATCAATTAAGATTTCAAAAATATCAATTGGCAAGAATTAAATCTTCTATCACATTGGCAAATCTCCCACCCACAGAAGGTGCAGCAGCAACATTGTTACAGGGCATATAATCAGCTTCAGACTTGGCTGGGTAACGAACTGACACCAACAGGTTGGGGCTGGAAGCAACATCAACGTGGCATTATGCCCAAATTTACAGAGAAGGAATTAATTCCGGAAATATTGCTCAAAACTATTTGCTGCAGCTGTGAAACTGGATGTAACAGTTTAAAATGTGGCTGCCGAAAACATGGTTTAAAATGTACAAATTTATGCTCAAATTGTCATGGTTCTGAAACATGCTCCAATGTGGAAGAAGAAACCTACGAGGAAGTTGATGATTCAGATGAAATTGTGGATGAAGAACTAATGCAGACCGGAAATAATCTTGGAGACGAAGACGGTGATGGTCTTGAAGATTTCGAAGATCCACTAGAATCGGGAAGGTTTGTCGAATCTAACGATGAAGAAATGCCATCAAAGAGACAAAAAGTAATGGAGAACTGGTTAGAATACAAGATGAGGTATTTATGAATAACTAAATTATTGTATTTAAAAATATTATAATGAATAACTTAATCAGTATAAAGTATTTAAATTCAATAATACGGTTTACATGTATATTTATATATTTTGAGATTTTCTGTGAAATAAATAAATAATGAGGATTTAATAAATCAACTTTATTACTGAAAACATTGCAGCAGTCACATTTTTTAGATGAAATTTCCTTTAAATCCTATTTTTAATATTTAGAACAACTATTTTCGCATGTTTTTTGCAATCTTGATGTTTTATGGATTTGTAATTTTTTTTGTTTATGAATGTAACATGAAATCTTACGTTTTTCGAGTGATTAAAGTGTAAATTTTAATAAACAGCTCAAAATGATACATAATGATTAAAAAAATATCGGATTCGAGTTTTTTTCATTATTTGCATTTTCTGAGAATATTTACCATAGTAATGTATATTTTTTTATATCATCAGAAAGTAGAGGTTTGAACGAACAAAAAACACACCAACTGTTTTAAAAAATCAGATATTTTTGCAAAAGCAATAAATTTTTTTGCAAAAGATAAAATAATAAAATAAATAAAAACACATATTTATGCCTAACAGTTTTTGAAAACAGATGAATAAAAATAAATATTGAACCAGTAGTTTTAATAACTAAATAGATCCAACTCGACAGGTGAAACAACAGTTAGCAAGCAATAAATATGTTGAACATCATCTCCAAACAACATCTCTTATTGGCATGCCCTTTGTAAATCTGGGGTCCACGAGTGAGGATCATTCCTATATAGGTTTTATTCATAGAATTATGAAAAATTGGAAGTTCTTCAACTCCAGTTATTATTAATCGGTTTCTTGATAAAAATAATCTCTGCACTTTGGGTCTATTCCATTCGTTAATTACCTAAGGACGATTTTGTCCGTTTTCGATCTCTTCCCACCTCCATGTAAGGACATAACATTTTTTGGACTCCCCTCCCCCTTCTTATGTAAGATTTTACCTAGTTTTCCTATGGAGCAATTAACTAAAAAACGACATATATTTCGTGTTATAACAAATTCCTACACTATAAATCTACCATTACGTTTGGCTTGCCAACGTGATTTTTTGTTTGTAACACCAACTTGATATCAGGAACTAGCGAACTAAAGAGGACTTTTTCACAAGCATTTATTTTCTTACCTGTTTTCGTGCTTGAAATTTTGTTTCATTTTTGTAAATCCCACCTAACTATACTAGGTACTACTCATTTTTCCACCTTCCAGTTCGTATACGAAAAAACCGTGAAACAATATTCGTTACCGAATATCGAAGAACACAGAAAAAAGCATATTCGTTTATTTTAAACAAAGAGTGCATATATCAAGTATCCAGAAAACTCTGAGATATAAACTATTTCCGGGAGAGGGGGACTCCACCCTTAATTGGAAGACCTTAACGGAAGTAATATCTAATGAAAACACAATTAAAAAGCGAAAATAAAGTTCACCTGTTCGAACGCCCTTGGGACAAAAAATTACATTAAAGTTCAAAAAGTGAGTATGTATTTACTTTCGATTTCTAATCTAAGAAATTTTGGAAAATTCGTTTTAGTGCTCCTTTACATTAACTTCCGAACGTTCGTATGAAATTTTATAATAATCGACCGCGTAGTTTAATTAGTCAACGAAATAATTTGTACTCAAATTTGATCAGTAAAAATTCTTTATCTCTCGAGAAAGCGAAATGAGAACGAATAACGCTCGAGTGGAACTCTGCGACCCCGTACGAAAATCACCGCCACGCCGTTCTCTATGCGCTGCTGCAGTCGTGGGATTCTGACGGACAAGCCGCTAGAGGGAAATAGCTATCGGATAAAACAGAATGCATTTTTTATTTCCAATGCCTATACTTCTGTGGGCATTTATTTCTTACAAAACTTTATATATGGACACTATATGTTACCTCTGACCGAGGTGCCTCATCAACCCGAATCTAATTAGCATGAAAACGTCAGTTTATTGATGAACAATTATTTTTTCTTTAGCGTCCTCAATTCTACACGTTATTTCAATCCTAATAGTGAAAACCGCATGCAAATCGGTCTATTATTAACGGAGCAAAGTTGGAAATAAGATTCGTTCAGCTATGCAGGCCCCTTAAGTGGTTTAAAGGTCTTTGACGTTTTGTATCAAAACACAAGTTAAAACATGACTACTGGAAATCTTACCTGCGCCTTGAAAACTTGTGCCATTGTTATGAATTCAGTAATTATTGCCTTTTAAAGTCACTTAGATTGGAAGGGAAAATGCCGACGTACCGAGCGCATTTAAAAGTGCGTTTTGCCATATACTAAAGACAAAAGCACAGTATTTATATATCAAACTTCCTGAAACCAACCCTTCGTATAATTTGGTGAGAGGCCACCTCAGTCTTTAAGCAGTAAAACTAGCACATTTGTGTGCACTATTAGTCAGGCGACTACAGCTGTAAAAGAGATAAAAAGCGCAAAATAATGCAAGTGCATTTTAGGCCTTTTTAATGTTTCTTTTTGGCTGTCCAACTAAGTTTGAAAGAACAATACCTGCGTTACTACTAATTCTATGTTAATAACGTAGTAATAAATATATAAATAGGTGAATAACAACTAGTTGCAATAGGTAATTTTTAACTTCTACTTATTCATTTTGTAAAAAACTGAATGTGAGTTTTCCTTTAGAAAAGTACGGGCCAGTAATTTGCCCGTTAATTACACCACATTACGCATTAGTCTCCCAGATTGCCTGGAAATCGGTTTCTCGTAGCCAATGAGGGTTGTCTGGGGAGCAGTAATGGTAATAATGTCTGCTGGTTATTCCATTATTGTGGAGTCGTGATTCATTCCGCAATAACATTATATGTAGCAGAGCCATTCCTTTAGCGACTGTCAACCACGCAATAAAATTTAGTCGTCTTTTGGGATTCCCCATAGGAGCAGACACAGATGTAGGTGTAACTTATCATTGAGGCTATACATTCTCGGGAAATTTAGAAGGTGTTGATGGTTAGGGATTTTGAAATAAGAGACATACTTTTTAAAGGTAAAGGTTGATTTCAGGTATGAGATTTCAACGATTTAGGGCTTGTTTCATTTGAAGTTTATTCCTTTAAATGTCCTATTACGAAAAAAATTGCGCACTGATAAGTAAGATAAAAATTACAAATAAAATTTTAGCTAAGTATTAAAAAGTAAGGTCTAAGGTCTAAAAACTAAGGTTATCAGTATAATTCCACTAAAAATGTCAAATAATGGAGGCGCAACAAGCATATGCGGAAACCTGATTCGTTGTCTAACTTTGAATAATTTATAGCGTTTATATTAAATATACCGCAAATTGAATTTTGGGGTTTCTCGTCATCAAAGGTTTAACTGTAATATTTCTATTATTGACTTCCAACATCAAACACACAATACACGTAATAATGTACAACCTGTAATAGAAAGGTAGTAAAGGATAATTCCATTAATGTTATACAACAAATTAATACATAAAATGTTTTTTGAATTTGTGCTTTATTACCTAATTCATCTAACTTGATCATTACAGAGAAACTGTGTTGGGAATTATTGCCGAATGAAACTTTTTATATAGGTAGTTAATTACACCGTTTACAAAATTTAGTGTTATATTAGTTTGATTATAAAATAATATTAATTACGAGTATTTCAATTCACCATTACGTACTTTATCTGAAAAAATTATCTTGTTAAAAAATGTGATGAAAAATAAAATTTTCCTAAACAAAAAACCAAGTATTGGTTGGTAGGGCCAATAGTCGCAAAAGAAAAGCTTTTTCCACAACTGCTGATGATGACAGATGCGTCGAAACGTATATAAGAGGAAGCTGCGTGTTATTTGTCACTACAACAATAAAAATTTATATCTTCTGCAATTTCAGTCTTCAGGATAGGCGGAATTTATTCCAAAACGTCTACTTTGAAATAGTCGACCAGTGAAACATTTCATTTTTTGTCATTAACTACGGTGGTATGTCAATCCTCACATTTTAACTCGGCAGACTTAAACAGACGTAGACAGAAGTCATTCGCGACAAGTCTGGCTAAAACTTTCAGATTATCATCCGTAAAGTTTTAACAACTCCGAAATCTGATAAATTCGCACATAAAAACGCCAACAAGCAGTGGAAATATTAGACCGACTCGAGCAATTTTTAAGGCCACTTCAACATTTCCAATACGGACAATTCAATTAGCCGAGTGAGAGAGGTATAATTCAAAACGTTTACAAAACACCGTCTTAAGTATCGATGTCAATCACATTGTTGTTGGAGTCTTTAGCTTTTCAGACAGATTTATTAATTATTCAGCACAAGTGCAAAGTGCAATATCCAAGCCGAAGTGCATAGCGCAATATAGTCGATGCTGTTTGGAGACGCCGGCAAAGTGCGCAAGTAAAGACGTTATTTCATCCTTCAGACCAACGAAGTAGATTAAGCTAATTGGTCTATCAGTAATTACCCAGGAATGTGTTTTCCGTTTACGGCTCCGTACTCCCGAATGACCCAAGAGCATTGTGCTAGAATCGTTTCCGCACAACCGAAATCGATAACACAAACTGCTTTTAATTAAATATCCGCTTGGATACGATTGTCGGGTAATGTTTACTCCAGTTTACTGTATTATTTGCCTCATTGAATCGAATACAAAGATAATGATCGGCATAAATAACGTCATAAATCAGGGCGGAAGACAAAGTTATTGGCGACTATTGTTTGCGAAATTCCCCGTTGACGCTAACGTCAACATTATTTAAGGAAATCTATGTGTTAAGGCCGGTCCAGACACAACGTTTTGCACAACCTTTTGCCTGCGCAGTCAAAACGTTGCAGTTAAAACGTTGCGTGTGGATTGTGGATACGAAAACTGCCCAGTTTTGATACACACCTGAAGACGGGTTTTATCGACAACTGAGCTCGAGAGCATAGATATCCTGGAACTGTGCGGTTCATTCGATTCATTTTATTCCTCTCTGTTGTAATTTTTAGTAGTACAAATAGAAAAAAAATATTGTGACACTCAAAATTTTTTTATAACGAATTGTTAACTTAATAAATAATAAAATTATCAATTAAAATTTTTTTTCTCACATCCTGTTAAGAGCCATTTATAATTATAAAAAACAAAATTATTCCATAATTAATTATTTAAATAATGAAAATATTAAAAAAACGATTATAAACTATAACACAATTTTTTAAGAAAATATTTTATTTTAAACATATTAATTAATCCCAAACAATAGAATGGTAAAAAAAGAATTTTCAAAAATATTTAACTAAGCCGTTTATTTATAAACAATTCTAAAACAACTAGCGGTAAAAAAAAATTCCACAATTATTTCATCCTTAGTTTGAATATAAAAACAGCCGTAACATCATATAATATATTGTAATGGAATTTCACTAAGTATCAACATTTGTTTCAATTTGTTAATTTAGCTGACTTTAATTAATAATTCAATAACAATAAAGGAATAATGAACTCGACCAAGTCCACTGCACTTTCACCTAGTTAAACGAATTTGTTAACAATTTATATTAAACTGTTAACTATGCAATTTTTGTAAATAATACTTACTTGTAAAACGACGAAGAGTTGCGACCGAACGGTCGAGTAATAAAGATAAGTTTCGCTCTACAACCATACCTTAATTATGGATTTACCTTCTCCCTAAAGTTAAGGTTACCTAAGCCCTAAAGTTCACACCGCCGAACCATAACATCACATGGCGATCCTGCGACTTCGAACCAAGTAGTATAAGTGGCAGAAAGCAGGTGGTTTCGACTAAAGGATACGTATAAGTGATACATCGTACAAAATGGGAAGCAGTCAATCCAAAGAAGAAGTGATAGTTACCCAAGGAGGAAACAGTGGAGGTATTTCGAATACAATCAACGGTTCTGTTGGAGAAATACTGGGCACAACCGCTTTTGTCTTGGTCGTCGTTGGAGTAGTGCTTTACCTAATTGCACGTTTAAGGAGAATGTTGGAGAATAAAATTCGGAGAGAAGTATCAAGGAGCCGACAACAGGTCTAAGCCGGAGGATGCTATCACCACCAGGAGATAAGTGAAGTGAATAAGTGACGGAGTGAATAGGTGTAAATAAGTGACTACGTGAGCAGAATGAGAAGAGGCTACAAGTGATGTCTAGGATAGAACCATTCACTAATATATATGAGGAATTGAAGGTATTTCTACGTAGGCTGAAAAAAGATAATCAGGATAGGCGTACTAATTTAAAGGTAATTCATCAAAATTTAAGCTATTTGGACGCGATTGAGAAAGAATGTAATGAAGTTAGGGAAAGTTTTAATCAATCAGATAAGAGTAGTGTAGAATTAGAAAAAGCTAAAAAATATACTGAGGCTATAAGTTTACATTTTGATGAAATAAGAGGGTTATTGAAAAGTAGGTTAGATAGTTTAGATAGTGATAACGATAACGAAGGTCAGAAATTAAACATAATGGGGGATTTTGATTTAAAAACCGCTGCGAGTCTGTTGCCGCTAATGGACGACAGAGAGGATTCTGTTAAGCAACTTATCGATGCCATTGAACTTTACAATAGTTTCATTAACGTTGCCAGTCAAAAATCTTTGATAACTTTTGTATTGAAAGCAAGACTTTCGCAAAACGCAAAAATTCGCCTAAAGAAATCTTATGAGAATGTTGAGGGATTAATTAGTGACATGAAAGTACACTTGTTAAGTAAAAAATCGGCTGCAGCACTCTCTAATCAACTGCACAATGCTAAACAGAATAGTAAGTCTATAGATCAATTCGGTAAATCAATCGAAGAACTTATGTTAAATCTTACGATAACCGAAGCAAATAATGACGAGGAGACTCGTATTTTGGCAAACACTAATGAAAAGTTAGCAATCAATGCCTTTGCTAACGGGTTACGTGACAACGATTTAAAAATTATAATTAAATCAAGAAACTATCAAACACTTCGGGAAGCCATTACAGGAGCAAAAGAAGAAGAAACTTTTAGAAACGGTTCTCAAAACCAGCAAGTTTACTTCTCTAGAGCGCAACGTTCATTTAATAGCAATAGACGGGTGAATTTTACACGTTTTAATCGTAATAATAATAATAATACACGCGGTAGAATATTTCAAAATTCACGCGAAATAAATCAAAATTCAAATCGAAGCCCTTTTAATCAAAATCAACATCGAGGCCATAACAACAGAGGACGTGCTTTCTTTAATAACAATGGTATAAGAAGGCCAGCTTATAGTAATCGTCCATCTGTTAATCATCAAACTCACAGGTCATATTTTATGGAAAATACCGAAAGAGAAGCTTCCACCCCAACAGGTTCCAATAATAATTTTGATACACGGTTTTTTCGAGTCGAAACCTCTGATCAGTAATGAAAGTATGTCTTGAGTAATGTCTTGAGTATGAATGGTTTAAATTTCGTGCGTATGAGATATGGTATGAAAGACTTAAAATTTTTGCTTGATACTGGTGCTTCTTTAAGTGTGATTTTTGCGTCACATATAAACGAGGGTCAAAAGATCAACAAAAATGCTAAAACTAAAATAACAGGTGTTGGTGGATCTGTATTTACGTTAGGAAGTACTAATATTTCGCTAGAAATAGGTCAGTATGCAATTCAGCATGAATTCCAAGTCGTGGCTGACTTTGAAAGTAGTGTACAAGGTATTATCGGTTCGGATTTCTTTATTAACTATTCAGCTGTTTTGAATTATAAAAAATTCGAATTTTCAATCATACACAATAATAACAAAATAATTATACCATTAGAATCAGAGCACAGCATTTTTACCATAATTCCTCCAAGATGTGAAATCGTTAATTATTTTCCTGTTAAAACCGACAACGAATGTGTAATTATGCCGGAAGAATTATGCGAAGGTGTGTTTACAGGGGGATTGGTTGTCAAACCTGTTGACAATAAAATTCCTATTCGAATACTTAACGTCAATGAAGAAGAAATTAGGATAAAAAATTTTTGCCCATCTTACAAAGATGTTTCAGATTTTCACATTTACAGTTTTTCAGCCGTATCCAATAGCGTTGAAAGAGTTGATAAAATTTTAGACTTAATAAAAACCGACGGTCTATCGTTTGAAGAGATGGACTCATTACAAAAAATTTCTGCAAAATTTGCTGACGTTTTCTACTGCGAAGGTGATCAGTTTACAGTATCACATCTTAATACTCAAAAAATAAGATTACAACAAAACGTTCCACCGTCATATATTAAACCCTATCGTTTGCCGCATTTTCAAAAAACCGAAATTCACAGTCAGGTAAACAAAATGTTAAGAGACGGAATAATTGAACCATCTAGGTCAGAATGGTCATCGCCACTTTTAATAGTTCCAAAAAAAGAGGATAAAGCCGGTAATAAGAAATTTCGAATTGTCATTGATTATAGGGAAGTAAATAAAAGAATTCAAAACGATAAATTTCCACTGCCTAACATAGAAGAAATACTAGACTCATTAGCAGGGTCAGTATACTTTTCGCATTTAGACTTGTACCAAGGCTATTACCAAATTAATCTAGACAAAAAATCGCGACCCTATACAGCTTTTACGACAGACCAAGGACAATTTCAAATGACCAGACTGCCTATGGGACTAAAAATCAGCCCTAGCTCCTTCTCGAGAGCTATGACAGTAGCAATGTCCGGATTGAATTATGAAAATTGCTTCATTTATTTGGATGATTTAATAGTATTTGGACAAAATTTAGTTACTCACAATCAAAATTTAATTAAAGTATTAAGCCGATTACGGGAATTGAATTTAAAACTAAATCCTGCCAAATGTGATTTTTTAAAAAAACAAATATTATTTTTAGGCCATGTTGTCTCGGCTGAAGGTATTCTGCCCGATCCAGAGAAAATTAAAGCAATGCATCAATATCCTGTACCAAAAGACGCTAATGAAACCAAACGTTTTGTAGCGTTCGCTAATTATTATCGGAAGTTTATAAAACAATTTGCAGAAATTACTTCACCTTTAAACAGATTGTCAAAAAAAGGAGTAAAGTTTGAATGGTCAAAAGAATGTCAAATCGCTTTTGAAACTTTAAAGACGTTGTTAACTAACCCTCCTATTTTAGCATATCCCGACTTTTCTGAGTCAAATGAATTTATTTTGAAAACGGATGCATCCGCACTGTCGATCGGTGCTGTTTTATCCAACTCTGATGATAGGCCAATAGCCTATGCCAGTAGAGCCCTTAATAACGCAGAGAAAAATTACCCTATTATAGAAAAAGAACTTCTAGCAATAGTATGGGCTGTGAAAAAATTTAGGCCCTACCTATTTAGCAAACAATTCAAAATTTATACAGACCACAGACCTCTCATTTTTTTATTTAAGAAAGCAGACCCAAGTAGCCGATTAACAAAATTCAGATTGACTCTAGAGGAATATAAATTCACCATTCATTATATAAAAGGCCAAGATAATGTCACAGCAGACGCGTTATCAAGGATCATCTTAAGCTCAGATGATCTAAAGCAAGCAAGCATGTTCGTAATGACCAGAATGCAATCAAATAAAAATATCCTTACCACCAATACTTCTACTAATGTTAATAACGATAACAGGCTTGATCACCCTGGAGTCGTTGAGATTATTAGACCTCCTCCAGAATTTGTAGAATTGCGGGTTATCACCGATACCGAATTTAATGAAAATCTAAAAAAAAGTTGCAACTCCTCATGTAAAGAAAACTTTATATGTAAAGAAAACGTCATGTATAATAAAAAACGTAAGATAATTTATATCAAACAGGCCCCTCGATCAACGTATATCTTAGGACCATCGTTGAGAGCCCTGAAAGAGATATATGAAGAATTTAACATTGCGCAATTAATAATATTTAAAGTCGACGGTAATAAAAAACTATTAGAAGAGATACGGAGTACTCCAAATAGTATTAAAAATATTGGTATTAAAATAGCAATTCTAAAAGAGGTACGAAGGATTGATGATAAGGATACTCAAAAATTAATTATTAATGATTTCCACATGCTTCCTACAGGAGGACATGCTGGGATTAATCGCACCTATAATAACATCAAAAGGTATTATTATTGGACGAATATGCATAAAGATATTTCCAAGTTTATCGAAAAATGTGAACTATGTCAAAAAGGAAAATATTCTATTATAAAACCACAACCCTTGACAATAACGACCACTGCGTCGTCAGCGTTCAGTAAAATACTTTTAGACATTGTCGGGCCCTTGCAAACTGATGAATATAATAATAAATACATATTAACTTTACAGTGCGATTTAAGTAAATATGTAGAGTGTTACCCTTTACAAAATAAAGAAAGCGAAACTGTTGCACGAGCCTTTGTAGAAAAATTTATATTACGGTACGGAGTACCAGACGAAATTTTGACCGATAAGGGTACTGAATTTTTGTCGAACATCTTTAAAGACACATGCAAAATATTAAATATAAGGCAACTTAATTCTACGGCATATCACCACGAAACTTTGGGAGCGATTGAAAATTCTCATAAGACTTTGGGAAACTTTTTGCGAATTCATGCGTCAAACCATCCTGAAACATGGAGTTCCTGGTTATCATTTTGGTGTTTTGCTTATAATACCAGCGTTCACTCAGAAACCAGATATACACCGTATGAATTAGTTTTTGGAAAATCTTGCAAATTACCATCAAATTTAAGTAGTACAGTAGACCCTATGTATAATTTTGATAATTATCCAGTCGAATTGAAATACCGAATCCAATTGGCTAATAAGGAAGCTAGAGAAAATTTAGTGACATCGAAAGAAAATCGTAAGCGGGAATATGATATTAAATGTAAGTTTATTCATTATAATCCGGGAACAAAAATTTTGATAAAAAATACATCAACAAATAAAAGTGAAAATATTTTTAAGGGACCGTATGTTGTACTAGAGGATAAAGGGGTAAATTTGATTGTTTGTATAGATAATAAGTTAGTTGAATTACATAAAAATAGAGTGAAATTGTATCATGAATAAAAAAAAATGTTAATTAAGTAAATTAAATTTTTTTTTCTTGTAAAAGGGGAAGGTGTAATGGAATTTCACTAAGTATCAACATTTGTTTCAATTTGTTAATTTAGCTGACTTTAATTAATAATTCAATAACAATAAAGGAATAATGAACTCGACCAAGTCCACTGCACTTTCACCTAGTTAAACGAATTTGTTAACAATTTATATTAAACTGTTAACTATGCAATTTTTGTAAATAATACTTACTTGTAAAACGACGAAGAGTTGCGACCGAACGGTCGAGTAATAAAGATAAGTTTCGCTCTACAACCATACCTTAATTATGGATTTACCTTCTCCCTAAAGTTAAGGTTACCTAAGCCCTAAAGTTCACACCGCCGAACCATAACATCACAATATGAAAAAAACATTTTTTTAACAATTTCTGGATTATGCGTCTTTGTTGATTTTAAAAATTCGTTGTAAACTAAATAAATAAATTTTAAATAATTTTATGACGTCATCTTTGAGTAACACTCACACGCAAAATATTTATGGAGAATTTATTTAAACATTTAGCCTGCTTTCAATGAAGACGTAAGTACGAAAATAACTAGTCCATTAACAATAGGCCAGCTTTATGAAAAATGCATTTAAAAATTTTTTTCCAAGGCGACTTTATTATTTCAAGTGTATAGAATATACTAAAGTTTGTTTTAAATTTTTATACTAATACTTAATATCTTAAAAAATTATTTTCTATGACGTCGTCGCTTCAGAGGCGGCGAGCGCATGTCGTAACGGTCGCGCGGAGCCTTACTTTCAGCACAAAATTAAAATGATAAATATTAGAGATAGAAATCCTGGAGTCGGGACTTTTTGAAGTGAAACTTCTTTGCGCACGTTGTATACATTGGGATGGGGTATTGGCCGAAAAACCGCGTCACGCGTGATAAGTAATCCGAGGACAAAGCAATGTTGCCAGAATGCGCGTAAAGTGTACCTCTTCCATCGCGACCGCGATCCGAACCGCTCGCCATATCGTTTCCGGGTGCTACTAGCGAGATCAACGTGGCAACACCGGAGAGCGTCGAGACTCGGACAGCTGACACCTAACCTAACCTCAAACGGCGAGAAACAATAACTTCGAGCGGCGGCAAAACGATGAGCTGTATTGTTTAATTACGTGACATGGACATAGAGAAAAGTGAGGAGGCGTCGTGCCTCACCTCACCTCAGATGAGAACATGGAGACACCGGAAGAGATGAAAGCCCATGGCGCACGGAGACTGGTTCCGCGGCGAGTGTGTGTGTGTGTGTGCATATGGCCAAAGAAGTTTCACTTCCACCGTCTGGTCCGACGCAGACTTTTATAGTTTATAGGAAATTCCCTCCTCTTTAAAGATCTTTTTTGAGAAATCGCTCATGGTTTTCGAGTTGTCATCAAAAAATCGAAAAAGCTTTTTCATTTTTCGTTTTTTGTTAATAACAATTGCAATTTTTTTTAGCAGAAAAAATCCTCAAATCCTCAATTTTTCGCATCAAACACACATCTTGACTAGACTATATATGGGAAAAGTGCTGCCTTTTTAGAAGCCACTTCCTCGACCACTTTGAACGCCGGGTACTTCTGAAACGTTCCAATCTCTTATTTTTCTTAACAAGACGGCATTGCAAAACTGACCAGAGCAGTACCTCCTCCATGACGATGTCACACAAACTGTGCGAAATACACAAATATGTCTGCACCGTGTGGACGCTCTAAAAATTGCAACGTTTTCATTCCGTCTTCAGACTGCGCAGGCAAAAGGTTGTGCAAAACGTTGTGTCTGGACCGGCCTTTAAGAATTTGTAATTTATTGCGAACTAATTCAGGAAAATATGCAACAAATGTAAGAGAATCTGAAAATGGAATTTGTGGCTCAGCCGGGATTCGAACCCGGGTCTCCCAATTTCGCATCGGGTGTTCTTACCACTAAACTACCGAGACACTTATCAATTTCATTTTCGATGTTAATGCTAAACAAAACGTTAATGCTAAACGTTTTGAGAGGATGATACGGAGGACGTATTGGTTGTACGCAACACACCGTACATTGATAGGTGTCTCGGTAATTTAGTGGTAAGAACACCCGACGATTTTCTAAGAGTCGCGGACGCGAATCTTAGAAGAACACTAAGACCGCTACCACACCACCTCTGAAGATGTCTGCCGCAGATGTAGACGAAACGTCAGGCTCAAGAAACCTGCATGGACCACGGCCTAATAGCCCGGGAATCTACTTTTATACCTAGCGGTTTTGTTACAGCGTGCGCCGTTCTTGGTAATCAATACGCAATTTCGTCCTACCCAGGGTATCCTCCAAAGATAGTTGTCCGTTTATCATAGCTTCCTCTACCCCTTGTGCCCATGTTCTTCTAGGTCGTCCTCTTATGCTTTGTCCATAGGGTGTCCATTTCCAAACCTTCTTTGGTCATCTATCCTCGTCAAATACCTATACCAAATTAACCTTTTCTTTTCCACTCTAACAATTATGGCCTTTTCGACATTCATTATTTCGCTTGTGGTATTGTTTGGGATATGTTGCAGTCTTGATATTCTACAACTTCGTCGCAGCACATCCATTTCCAAGGCTTGTAATCTGTTGGCGTATTTTTTTGAGACGTCCCATGTTTCTGCGTTACATAGAGTTATTCCTTCCATTATAATTTGGTATATTCTATACTTAGTGTCTGTTCGTAAGCTTTTGGACCATATACCGTTTAGTTGTTAATACCCTTCCGTCCTTAGTTTATTCTACAATCTATGTCTGCGTTACAGTTTACAGTTCTATTAAAGACTAAGTATTTGAACTCTTCGCAGCCATTTTTTTGTATCCCATCTAAATCTAGGTTCTCCAGCTCAGCCCCTAATGAGAGATAGTCAACCTCGCTTATAATTGACTTCAAGGGACCGTTCAAAATAGTTAATTATAAACGAAGTCAGTTATATCCGATTTATCGGAAAAAAAATATAATAATAGTAAAAGTGGTTATTACTAGGTATTACATAAGTAGTAATGTTCTCCCTGTTTTTCCATGGTGATGATAGTGTTGCTTTTCCTACACTTCTTTACCGACAAACTGTATATTGCTGTTTGCCGTTTTGTATTTCATTAATTGTTTTATATTTTTCTTTGATTAAAAAAGCCGCACGTTTTTTTTTATTGTAACTTTAAAATTATTGGACATCTTCCGTCTTAAACCAACAACGATTTGCTAATAACTATGTATGTAACTCATATCGTTCAAATTTTTTCCCAAGCAGGTATAAAAACCACCTGCATTGCATCCGTAATTCGCAAAACCCAGTTGTTTTTTTTCTAAATCGCAATTTATAACAAGGTTTAGACTAAAAATTTCTGTTTAATTGGATTTATAAGAGATGGCTTTTTATTTCGTATTTACTAAAACTTCATTATCACATATTCGGTTACAGTGAACTTCTTGGAATAATTGGTCAATAATATCCGAAAGTCAATTTTAACAGAGTCAATAATAACCGAAAATATTTACATTGATTGCCCTATCCTTATATTCCGGACCACAAAAAAGGTCAATTATAACTGGTGGTCAATTATATCAGAGTCAATTATAAGCGAGGTTGACGTACTCAGTTTTTCCTACACTAATTTTTAATCCCCAAACTTCGTATTAATCCCTCAGATTTCTTGTCATGTAAGCTGCGTAATCTCTAACTGCGCCTGGCACAATGTATCACTTCTAAATATCTGCTTTCCGAAAATTTGTGTATTTATATTTCCTTGAAATAGATTTACGTACATATTGCATTTTCTCAGATTATTTGATAAATTGATAATGCTTCGTATATACTCTAAATCAGGGGTGGGCAAATCTTCTGAGTGACGGGCCATATTACGGATGAAAATTTGACCGCGGGCCAATCAATTTATCTTTCTAATTTTAAGTATAGTCTTTACTAAGAAGGTTATTTAATATAATTTAGAACCAATATTGTTGGATGAAAACATGTATTTATTAAGCAATTAAAAAAATTTGAAAAGAAAATTTTTAAACATTAATATTAAATAATTTTATCAGTGTACAATATTCATACATTGCTCGTTACCCGACTGAACATACCAGACCACCCAACAAATTAGAAACAAAACGCAACTGGACGATTCTGACGGTTAGTATGTACTATCGACATATGACTCAAAATTAAAAATAAGATTAATGTATTTTACTGGAACCACCTTATTCAAATAACGTATTGAATATCTTTGTTTTCAAAAAATTTTTGATGAGCTAATTTATATTGAAGAAAGTGATATTTTTGCTTTTATCAATAATTTATAAAATACTTCGCGGGCCGGAGAGAATTCTTCCGCGGGCCGGATTCGGCCCGCGGGCCGCCTTTTGCCCAGGCCTGCTCTAAATAAATGGAAATATCCAAAAACCTATCCTGCATATTAGCTACATACTATAAATAAATGTAATCTTTATTGGATTCAACAGTATAACTACTTTGAAACGTACTGTACAAAAGGTAGATTGATCCCACGATGGGTAGCTAAGCTACCGCTGTCAAGACTGCGGTACACAAAAGATGGTACAGTAGTTACACGTAAAGTGGGTTACGATATACGTTAACTTTGCAGCTACCTACCTATTTAAGGGTCTACAATGTGTCAGAAAACGAAGCCAAAAAGGAGGTATATTAAAAAATAGTATGGAAGAACAACACAAACTGTCAAGAGTGTACGATTTGCACAGACAATTCTATAGTACGTTGAAATCATTCTATTTTTGAGTCGTTAATAATAGAAGGAGCGAATGACTTTTAGCTTACTTCGAATAAGTTAATGGAAATTTAAAAATAGCTGTAGTAGATACGTTAAAATGATAAATATTTTAACAAGTTTATGTGTAATTAATCTTTGTAACTATAACTATTACAACTATGCAAGTCACTAAAAAAAAATAATGCTTTATGGAGGACTCACAGACTCACGGTGCAACAAATGTTTTTCCACTTCTTCTCAATTTAATACCCAGTTATTTGTATTTTTAAATACAGTTTTAAGTAAGTAAGTTCTGTAAACCGTTTTACTGAGCATTCATCTTTTGATAAACTGAATCCAACTAAAAATTATTTCAGTAGTTATTTTCGATGTGTAGAGCAATTAAATTGGTGCAATAATAATTCAAGTGCTAAACAGTGTATACTATCATGTAAAAAAACTAGTAATAGATAGGTAAAGAAGATAAAGGAGCTAATAGTGGAAGTGCTTCTATCTTGAATGTCATTAGTACTCATCAGCATTTACATACTAATTGAGACAAGAACGTCATAACAAATAATAACAAACAATAAAAAGTTGAAAGATAATCAAGAGCATTTCTAAATATGCCGAGAAATTAGTGACTACGACTACTTATAATCACATTTAATTAAACACAGGAGAAATTATGAAATATTTTGCTGGCTTTGTAGTACGTAAAATGTTTAATCAAACGCACCCGTATAAAACGTATATGTGAGCGGAGATTCCGAAAAGTAGCGACGTTGCAGAAACGACGGGTTTGCCATTGAATATGTGTTTACGTTATAAGAGAGGTCCGTAAAAGGGATCTCGGTATTTTTATGAATTGTAAGAGGTTTTCAAGAGCATTCGCACTGTAACATTACCTAACGAATCTTCATCGCAGTAACACGGATGTATTTTTAGAACCAGCGTTTTATTTTTAATAAAAATTCACAAAATTCCTCAAAAAAGGGGAATTTTGGGAATTTTGGGAAATTCCTCAAAAAAGGGAAGTATCATATATATAAACATGATAAATTAACAAATGCTTGTCCATTTGTATAGGTGTTTGTTTTTTTTTGCCTAAAAAAAATTAAGAGTATGTTATCGAAAGTTGCTGTCCTGGCTCTGTGCGGAGCGGAGTGATCTCATCACGCCTTGATTTCGTGGTGTGAAGACTTGCAGACTCAGGAGTTTTTGGTTTAACGCGCGACATACCATACACGGGCACGGGTATTCTGATCGCGGCTATTTGTCGTACCAGACGTATACCTAATTAACCTTTAGTATTGTTTTACATGGTGGAGTCAATATCTCCGACTTGTTCTTTTGATTATCAATAATCATTGTTTACCGGTAAATAAAAACTTGTAGTAAGCAAAATTCCTGGCGGCGCGGCGCTGGTATAGTCTTTACGAAACCAATGTAACAACCAATATAATACAAGCTTATACGGGTATCGATCAATAACAACATATACGGCATGCTCGATACATGATACGTTATTTAGCGAACTCGTGCTGTACAATCCCCCCTCACCAAATTCACGCAGAGCAGTTACACGCCTAAATATTGTCAATAGTTTACTCTTTTCGCTTGTGCTGTAGTGGATTCATAAACGTTTTGGACGATTGGATCTTTCCTGGAACGTCTCTCCTTCTCCTCGGACGACTCGAACACGTGTCTTCACTTCAGTCTTTTCTTTTATCAGTGTTGGCGAGGTTTACATCACCGAGACAGGTTATAGAGGTATTTTGTTTGTTTTTAAGTCAATTTCATAATCATATTATTTGCCGTTCGTTTTTATATTTATAATAATAATTAATTGTAATCGGAATGGCGTTTTGGAGACCATGGGCGACAGAAACAGTGCGAGTTGATGTGGAAAACGTGACTACTCAACCCTCTTGTTCTTCCTCGTCTCCTTCTTGGGAGTTTGCAAATAAGGATTTACATCCTCAATTACAAACAGTAATTTTAAATATGTTTAAGCGCCTCCAACAAAGACATCCCGAACAATCGGTTCGCGGCCTATTTTAGAAATTTCAGACTTGACATTAATTCCATATTCTTCAATTTATAAAATAATTCAGCGAGGAATTGTAGATCATCATCAAAATAGATTAGGTAAACAAAAGAAGTTCAAAGAATTAGATGACGCTGCTAAAGACGTTATACGCAGAACAGTTTACGATTTTTATGCTAGAAACGAGGTGCCCACTTTACTATCAATTTTTCAAAAATTACAGTCTTTTGAGGAATATAAATATAAATCTTTAGACACTTTAAGCTCAATTCTGTTAAGTTGCGGATTTAAACGTAAAAAAATAGATTCTCGAATGGTCATCATGGAGTCACCTCGTATTGTTGCTTTGCGTCAGGATTATTTGAGACAAATTAGGTCATTTCGGGAATCAGGAAGTAACATTGTATATTTAGACGAAACATGGTTTGACACCCATGAAGTAATTCAACGTGGTTGGGTTGATGACAGCAACAACTGTAAATTAAATACACCCAGTTCTAGAGGAAATCGGGTGGTAATTTTACATGCAGGAAACGAAAACGGTTTTGTGCCTAATGCTTTGCTTCTTTCCGCCAAGAATATCAATAAGAGTTTCACCGATTATCATCAGGATATGGATGCCGAATTGTTTGAAAAGTGGTTTAAAGATAAACTTCTGCCCAATATTCCTAATAATACAGTTATAGTTCTTGATAACGCTTCATATCATTCTCGTCAAATTAATAAAATTCCTAATAGTAGTAGTAGTATTATGTTTACCTATTTACTTTTTTTTATTATTTTACAATTCATGTAAAATTATTCTATGAAATTTTACTGACTAAGTGAGTAAAAAATATTTCGCGCGCCTATGGAGGCGGCTCGTTTGTGTTTTTCTTTCTCGTCGGCAGTCGGTTGTTACACTGGATTCGTAAAGACTATAACCCTATCATAATACCCAAATCGTCTTCTGGGATTCACAGAGGAGGCTTAGGAAAGTGGGGGTTCCATGCGAGAGGAGGAAAACCGGACTAGCGGGAGATCATCGAGCGGATCCGCGCGGGAATAGGCTCACGAATTTGATATTGTTCTTGAGAATTGTTTTTACAATAGTATTGTTTATTTTTGATATATTAGTTGTAATTCGCCAACCTCACGGTCGGGGCTACAAACTGAATTTGTGAAAGTTTGTGGAATCATTTCGTTTACAAGTATTTAGCACATTTATTATGCAGCAATAAATGACGAGCATTGTTCCATTTATGATAAATACGATTTAAAATTTAACTCCAAAAATATATAATATATATTTAATTATATAATGAAGTTTTTACAATCATTTCTCAGTATTATATAGTACTATAGAATATATTATAATCTTTGGTGAATTATTAACAAGTCGTGAAGAGTGTGCTTCACACGAAAATCTAGGATGCGCTGGACGCATCCTGGACGCACGCACGCACGCACGCACGCACGAGTTACCAGTAGTATCAGTAGTACAGTCATTATAGTTAGTCATCCATAATGTTTTTGATATAAGCAATAGCTTTCGCTTATTTATTCATAATTTAGAAGATAGCCAATGTATGACACCGCGAACCCTAGAAATGCGAAGAATGTGGTGCAAAGCGCCCACCTTTCACAGCTTGTTTTCATATTGATAGTTGCAATAATCTCGTACAAACTTTTCGTTCCAGTTTGACCAATAATTTAAATAAAAATTGTCATAGGATGGAAATTAAGTGAGTTCATATACATGTGAGCGTACGCAATTATTACTTTGTACGCAATATGCCACGCATGACCAAGAAGTCCGGGAACAAAGGCTTCGGTTCTCCACGTGCCATGATGTTATGCCTACTTCAGCATGTTTGGAATCATAACTTGGTACTCCACAAGGCGCGGAGCATTATTATTTAGAACACTCACATGAACAGTTTGCACGTAATAAATTTTGAAAAACATTTTAAGTATTATTTTATTCTGAAAGACATTTAAGCCACTTTGGCTCAAATACATTTTAACTTTGATCTCTTTGGTTTGTCCGGTTGAAAGTAACAGAAACCGCAATAACGTTTCGGCCCTTAAATAAGAACCAATCCGAATGCTATAAATAGATGAGACCTATCAGTTCAACGGATCATTTCACTGAAACGGAAACTGAAATGACGATGGAATTGACTGTGTAAAGACTGTAAAGGCTCTTAAGAATTTCGCCTTTTAACCTTTTTCAACGGTAAATTTAAAGTACAAACGTGGCAATACGTGACCTAAGCAGGATAGCATGGCTACATAATACTGAAATACGTCGGATACATCAAATATAAACAAGCTCCATTGCTGCAACATATGAATTTAAACTAACGCTGAAAAATCGTGGGACATTTTTCGAACCGTGTTATGGTAAATTCTTTTATGCTAAAATATTATTTAAAAGATCATTCATTTCTCTTCACCTGACGAAGAATCGCCCCCTAGATTAATAAGAAAAAAGAGACAAACAGTAGCAACATGACGCTCTCTTATTATCATTTCAATCTTGCGAAAAGCTAAGAAAAAGTCGTTGGAAAAAACAAGTACTTACATTAACTTTATCGCTCATCCCTTTGAGACGCTGGATGAATTCAGTCGTGGATCTGGCCCGTTCGGACAATTGCTGTAAATTGTGGGATAACTCAGTCTGAAACAATGGAAAGAGAAAATCAGTTTGTTTCGGGTGATGAAGTACAAATTAAAGCTGGAACAATGACCATAGACTTGCGAATATAGCAGCGGGAAAGCTATTCGTTAATTTTTTTAAAAAATATAATGGGGAGAAAAACGTTTCGTTAGGCCACCAGAGAAATTACTACTCATTCAGAAGAATTTATTTGTAACATTAGTGCAGCATAACAGAAATGTTACCCTCAAATGCTATTTCATTCGCACTTTAGGATTGTCGTTTTCATTATAGTTGCTCTTGCGGCATCCTACATGCCCTGAAAAGTTTCTAATGCTACATACATGAAAAGCTGCGTAATTCCATGACAACCATAACCACTACTGTAAACAATATTGTTTAATGCTTTAACTTGTAACTTTTTAAAGTTGTGCTTAGGGATTAAAGAAAAGAACCTTCATTGCATAATGATATTTATTGAATTCTATAGTTCCTAGTTATAGTTCTTAGTTATTTATAATATAAACATGTTGTTATTGTTATTAGTATTCATCAATTTGTCTTATAGTTTGATAAGTTTTCGAAAAAGTACTTTAAGGATTGTCTCATTCCTTGCAGTAATGACGTCCAGTGAAGTTTCGACGTTTAAAAATTCTTCAGTTCAATTGCTTGTGGGAAGAAATAATTTCATACGAAATTACCTGCTTCTAGTTAATTAAATTTAAATTAATATAAAAAAAATTGATTAAATGCTTTTACGTAATTACAGGTTACACCTTGTGTGATGGAGCATAAGACGTTACAATCCAAAAGGACCCGACCGCAAATAGAGGTCCTAATTTGCGCGTACAAGGAGGAGGGTGCCTTTATCATATGAATTCGCCAAATTATCACAACAGGCACATGAGGGTCAGAGTGCAGAGGATTGTTCTGGGGGCTGTGAAAGAGGCGAGGCCTCGGGTGCCGGTAAAAGAGTGCGTCTCCAAATTCCATTCTCTGTGCTCTAATTTCTTCTCAGAAAACGGGAAAATAAAAGCCAGTTTGAAAAGTGGAATTGGCACAGGGTGGTGTCGTTACCTATATCGGAATAGGTTTATTACTAACTACACATGCAGTTGAATATATTGTATTGTTAACCATTTGTAGGTATTGCTGGGTGCGTCCACCGAACCTCCGACTAGTGGAAGCATGGAGGAGGATCCGTGAAACGAGGAACCGTTCTGCTCGTGGTTCGAACCACTTATCGACATAGAGACGAGGCAAAGTCCCGAAGAAAGGAGAGTGACACCTCACTGGGCTGCATTTCAGCAAGTTGGACCACAAATGTCTCAACTGGTCAGTGACGTAAGACAAAAAAACTATAAAAGTCTGCGTCGGACCAGACGGTGGAAGTGAAACTTCTTTAGCCATATGCACACACACAAACACACACACGCGCGCGCGCGCGCGCTCACCGACAGACAGGATATATAAATGAAATTTACGACGTCACTAACATGGCTCGCTACTTTGCCCATGGCCGATCATAGTTGTCGAGATGCTGATGCCAGAGCTTCGTTGGGGTCCGTCCCTGCTAACCGCGCCTGCAACAAAGCTCTCTTCTCTAAATCTGTCCAGTCGTAGATCGCCCCCAAGTTGTTCAATCTTGGAGAGCCATCGCGGTGTCCACACTGCTCTCCGGGCGCCGTGGGCTTTCATCTCTTCCGGTGTCTCCATGTTCTCATCTGAGGTGAGGTGAGGCACGACGCGTCCTCACTTTTCTCTATGTCCATGTCACGTAATTAAACAATACAGCTCATCGTTTTTTCGCCGCTCGAAGTTATTGTTTGAATTGTTTCTCGCCGTTTGAGGTTAGGTTAGGTGTCAGCTGTCCGCAATAAAGTCACTAGATATTAAAAGTACCGCAATTGGCGGCCATATTTGTTCCCAATTCAGGCGGCAAATTTAAATCTGGATGTCAAATAAAAAACGTGTTGTATTTTGAATGTATGACGAATACGAATCAGATGATAACTATTTCTTAGGGGGCGGGTGGTAGTTCGGACCCGCTACCTTTTCACACAGCGGGGTTTCGACAAGTTCGGACCCATCCTACCTGCTCGCAGTGATTCGAATTATAAGTAGAGTGAAATATTTTTCAAGGGGGGCAAGGGAAAAGAGGCAAGGAAACTGATTTTGGGGGATCATAGGGAGATGTTTGATAGAGCGAAAGTCTATTTTTCCTAGAAAACTTTCGAAAAAACGACGATGGTACCCTTACTTTTCTGGAAATGATCGGTATTAATCGCACCTGTGTGGGTCCGAATCCTTGACTACCTGACCGCGGTGGATCCGAACTCGCCTCCTCCGTTCTTAGGTTGAGTGTAGACATTTTACAATCTAATGTTTATACAATTCAATGAAATAAATGAAGGAATGGTCTAGAACAGTGAAGATTTAATTTGTAGAGCCGTCTCATGCAGAAAACTCTATTTTGCTAAATCTGTTTTTTGGTTTATTGCAGTGCTATTGATTAATCAGTTGAGAATAAGTTTTTAAACATTTATTTAATATAGCATAAGTAATATATAACAAATTTAAACATGGAATGTTGGAAATGGTGTATTTATTAATTATCATATTTCTGCACTTTAACCTACAGTTATATAAAAGCTTTGATAAAAGGTTTGTCCAAATGTAAGTCATACAATACCAACTATTTAAAAACATGTTACAATGTTCAACAAATGAAAGCAATTTGATTTTTGACTTTTATAACAAATATTCAACAATACACTAAAACAAGACAATAAATCATGCAATACAAAATTAACATGTGTAATTCTTTTAACATAAAATTTTAAATATTTTACCAATGATACAAAAGTACCTAAGTTATAAATCACAAAATAATGTTCAATGGAACTCTAACTATTTGAACTCCGATTATCCAAATCCCTTATTCTAGTTTTATTATGACTTGGCTGTCTGAAAACGGATTAAGACAGCCAAACAGCTTACTTTATTTACCAATTCATAAAGACAAGGATGCGTGATGGTTTACCACATTCGTATTTTTTTAGACTTTCAACTCCACTTAAAACAATAACAGATAATATATGGTTCATAAAATAGGTGCCTGCAATTCAATTTTTCTTTTAAAACTGAAGTTAAATGTGGCTGACAATCTACAGAGAAAGTTCTAAAGGAATCTAAAGAGAAAAAACGCGTTTTTCCAATTTTTTTCCTTCAAATTCTTGCATTTTAAACAATGTCCCCGACTTCTGCGCTTTGGAGGATAAATCAATCCTTATTCTAGGCACTATTCCCGAGGTATTCATGTAAAACATTGCGGTTACTTCATACGTTCACCTAAAGCAAATTTCTGACAAATGGGTCTTGGACTATCTCTGTTAAAGTTTAACATGTTGCGCACACTTCATACCCTGTTAGAGGTCCCTTCACATTGGGTTTTTTGTCCTGGCCGTTTTCACTTACACCTACAAAACGAACGGTATTATCTGACGAGATTAACAAGAATCCAGATGAGTGTTGGACCAACCAATACGGTTTCGCTGTTTTCGATACTTTTGGACTGGATCCCTTCTCCCCGTTTTTTGGTTTCGGTGTTCTCCAGTAGAGAGAAATCCTAAAAATAAAAATAGAAGTAATGTAAGTTTTACCATAATTGTCTAATTAATTTTTAATGTTCATTGTATACAGTAATGTTAATTCTACACCTCACTGTCATGTATATGTAATTAATCATTATTAATTAGTTAATTATTTGAACATCACATACCTGTCCTTTATTTTGTACTCAATCCCACAAGCATAAATACCAATGCATGAGTAGCAACAGCATCTTCCTCTCCTGAAGCCTTTTTCATTGTAGGCTGCCCTACAATTGAAGAAGTGGTAACATCAAACTGTTGACCTGGTTTTATTCTCATCTCATCTACAAGTAGGACAGCATGCTTTTCAGTTTCATCAAACAGCTTCACCTATCAAAGAACAAACATACATTTATTAAACTAAAGTGGATAAATAAAAAATAGTACTAAAAAGTGAACTAGATTAAACAATTTGGTCTCGAAAGGCTACCTACTTTTCCTTCTACTAAATGTAATATGTGGCAGATGAGGAAAATGTGAAAGGAAAATAAAAACTAAACTAAACCCACAATTTACAACTGCTACATACCTTTAACTCTTAACAGATTGATAACATCTTTCAAAATACCTGGTTTAAATTTCAAGCTTTGAAGGCGATGCTGGAGCGTACGAATACTAGGATAAGAAAGATTCTGATTTCTCAGTTCGTTATATCCTTTGGCTCCACAAGCCAGATATAATTTTAAGCTTTTAGTAAGTGTCTCATCAGACCATTTTTGCCCTCTACTGTTGCCTTTTTCTAAAAATTGTAACTGATCCTTATGGAAGACTTTCTCAAGATTTGTAACTTTTGTTTCAATTTTTTTTTTGTATGTGTTACGCTCACGTATGGCCTTTCGTAAAGCCTTTCTCAAGTTATTAACCAGCTGTTCGTCTTTTACATCATCATTTGGCAATAACTGTTCCATTTCAGGTTCAAACAATTCATCTCGAAAACTAATCCCCATTGGATTTTTTACAGATTCTTCATGAACCTCAGATTGTACTTCACATAATATATTATGTGTAGAAGTCGAACGTTTCACTTCTACACTTGTGTTGAATTCATACAATGTCCCGTGCAGTAAATCAGGAACAGCATTCCACTTCAATAACTTCTTTCCATCGGCCCTATTCTGCTCGAACTGCATTTCAGAAAAATGTCTCTAAAAGATACCAAAGTGAAATATTGCAAATTGCTAATTATTTTATAACTAACTAACCTCGCAAATTCTTGCATTTTCATGTAATTCCCTGTTGTCCACAGCCCTTTCCCATATATCTCTTCTGTTTACATCTAAACAAACAAATATCATGTAATGTTATTAAATAATTTTAGCTACAACGTGCTACAACTTACCGCTAGGTAATTTGAATAATCTCACATTACCCTCACGAGCATTGTATTTACACACGCAACACGAAGGCATTTCAGACGTCCTTAATAGTCAAATCACACAAACAAATCACAAATACTATACGTAAATAGAAACGGAGAAATATAACCTTAAATTCTAATCGATACGTTTTTCAAACAGCTGTGTATATGAAAATCCGCCATATTTGTTCCCAAACGGGTGGTTCTCTCTCTTACTCATTGGTCCAATGAATTGCGGTACTTTTAATATCTAGTGACTTTAGTCCGCAAGTCCTAGACGCTCTCCGGTGTTGCCACGTTGACCTCTTTGGTAGCACATGTAAACGATTTGGCGATCGGCTCGGTTCGCGGGTGCCAGTGATATGTTAGGTTAGGGATATGACACAATGGCTAGTTTTAACATAAGAAAGTGGTCCTGGTAGGCGTGTCTTTCGCTAGTTCCAATATGGCGGAATGTCAGGTCCGGATTTAAATTAAAAATCATAATAATACAACTTTCATTCTCAAACAGATTTATTTCATTGATACAATATTATTTGTAAATCATTTCTTTACAATAATAATAAAGAAAATATTATACATGAAAGGTGTATTTAGAAACTGCTCATTTTTCATACACCATTGTTACTGTCCTTGAAACAGAACACGTTTATTGTGTTGATGTCTGATGCTTAAAGACGTATTGGTTTTATTTGTTAAATGTATTGAAACTAACCTATGAAAAGTGATTCCAGTGAGCTCCTTGGAGATCCTTCTTGTCTATGCGTCCGTTGCTCGTACAGCTACGTATCACACATGAAGCCATTACTTGTAAATGTAAACGCAGTGTAGAAGTTAACATAAACACCAAAAACTCCGAAAAATATCACAATCCAGTGACAATAAAAATTTGACAAAGCGCAGTGAGCAATATGGCCGACCTATGCCCGTGTACAACCTCTGCAGGTCATATCCCCACTTTAACATATCACTGGCGGGCGCGATGGAAGAAGTACACTTTACGCGCATTCTGGCAACACGGCTTTGTCCTCGGATTACTTATCTCGCGTGACGCGGTTTTTCGACCAACACCCCATCCCAATGTATACAAGGTGCGCAAAGAAGTTTCACTTCAAAAACAGATATCTCGATTCGGACACTGGCAGCACGACGTCCACGAAAATTCGTAGGGCACATGCTTGAATCAATAAGAAATATACATGTTAAGATAGAAGTCATCAGTAATATTTCTAATTTAATATTTGAAGCATTAAGAAAACACTTTGACAGAGAATACAAATAAAAGCATGAGAATTTATTTATGTATTTATTTACATTGCAACCAGACCAAATACATTTCATTGGTCCATAAAAGTACTTTAAGATCGAAATATGCACACAAGTATATATTAGTATTTTATAATATAACATTGTTTTCCAGAATATACACATCGGATTATAAAAACCAAAGTTACTAGCTAATTTAAACGATAAAAATGCATGTTTTCTAAAACCTTCCACAAAATTGTGATAACTTTATACAACTTGCTAGAACGTAATTTGCAATATTGTTAAATTTGAATATAATCAATGCCAGGATATGGTGATGGTTCAGAAAGTTGAATGGTCCCAGCGTTCTATGTTTTTACCTAAGGGGCTCATACGGGAAACGGCAGAATCATGCACTCTACCGTTCCTCCCTACGTCGACAAATATCAATTTGTATTCGGCATTGGCCAATCGTAACAGGACAATGTTCTCTTTGTCCTACTTTCGCTATCTATTCTTACGAGTCCGAAAAGAATACAAATACCAAACAATGAATAACAAAGATGTCAACACAAAAAATCCTTAACTGACAAATATAAACCGAATTTTTAAAGTTACTAGTACATAATCAAACGAATATAATCCGACAATCATCAACAGACGGCCAATATAAAAAATAAGTAAACGTACAGAAATCCATTAACAACAAATATAAAAAAATATTTTGATCGATCAATTCGAAGTAACAAACGCAAAAATAGCACAAAGTGCAGTCGAACATGCATGAGACGACGCTGGTGACGCGGTGGAAGGTGGAACACATCAGTGTGTACGCAAGAGAGGAAGGGGAGCGGACGAAGAAGGGGGAAGACGGACGGTCGACGAGGAGTATCGATTTGGCATTCTGGCGATACGTAGATACATTGTTAATCGTTACATCAAACCTATTCATATTTATATAAACTATAATAAAGACTACATCAGAAGTGGTTCGAGCCGACATCCCACGACGCGGAGAGAAGAAAATCAAAGGACAATGCCGAGTGGTCGGAGTACAAGGAGCGATCCGCGAAATCGGAGGGATCGTAGCCGGTCACGCAGTAATCATCGTGACGGGGAGAAGAAGATGGCCGCCCATAGCAACCGGAGGAGACGAAGGCGGAGGTCCAAGGACAACAGCTCGTCCGAAAGGGAAAACTCGCAAAAAGATCGGCGAATTGATTCTCCAAACCGTAAGTCCCATGACTCCACAAAAGATCCCTGCTCTACGCCGCCATTATCGGTGAGTACAACTTTTAATGATCGCAAGAACATTGAAACCGCACATTTTATACCGGAGTTCGATCCTATGACCTCTTCCGTAAATAAGTGGATCGAAATCATCGAACATAATGCAAAACTGTATCAGTGGGCCGAGAATATTATTGTATATCAGGCACTTTCGAAACTAAAAGGCACCGCATCGACGTGGTATAATAGTTTTATTCAAAATGAGTTGGGATGGTCTCAATTTTCTTGGGATAAATGGAAAAATCTCCTCCGTGATACATTTCAAAGTACAACAAACACTTACAATATTTTCATGGAAATTGCTAACCATAAACCTAAACCAGGGTCGTCCCTGTATGAATTTTTCTTTCACCATCTTGCTAAGATCAATAAATTAGGGGTAAATTTTTCAAATGATGATAAAATATCTCTGATCCTCGGAGCGATCAACGATGAAAATATTACATCAGCAGTGGAGGCTTCAAACATTAGGGACCCCAATCTACTAGCTGCTTACTTGAAAAATAAAATTTGTAGACAACCGAACATCTCAATACAACGAGATACTTTATTCAAACAGCGTAACATAGATCAAGAGACCTTAACAAGGACTCCAACGGATAACTTTTCTCAGAAAAGACCTATCTGCAGTTGTTGCGGGAAAACAGGACACACGAAAGAACGATGTAGACATCGAGACAAGAAATGCAATTTCTGCCATCATAAAGGGCATCTTCAAACACTGTGCAGAACCAGGCAGGAACAAAACAAACAGTACCAAATCCGGGACCAAAATAAACTAGAAGATAGAAAACCATCATGGGATCCAAATAGAAACACAACAAAGACAATACGACACATCAAATTCACAAACACTGAAAATAAATTTAATAAAATTATTTATGTAAATGCTATTAAATGTCAAGCATTTATAGATTTTGGTAGTGATTGTTCTATTATCTCTAAACAATTAGCTACCAAATTAAAACTCATCATCGAAAAATTGGACCAAGAGGTAACTCTTTCGGGTTTTGTGGGAAACGTGTCAACAGTACAAGAAGCAACGACAGCAACTGTTCAGATTGACTCTGTAGAACTTTCCATTACCTTCTACGTTCTCGACATTGTATGGAATCTGGAACTACTTATTGGAAGGAACTTCACCGAAGACATGAAAATAGTATATTACAGAATTGACGACACCCTCACATTCCAATATAAAAGTAATATATTACAAAACGTTACAACTGGTCCATTAACTCCCGAACAAGAAACAGAATTACAAAAAATTTTGACCAGCCATCAAGAATGCTTCTATCATTCTTTAACCAAACTTCAACCAGCCCATCATGTGGAAATGCAGATAGAGATTACAAGTTCTACAATAGTTAAACATCGACCGTATAGAGTAGCAGAAGCAGACAAGAAGGTATTTCGAAAAATGATATCCGAGCTGTTGGAAGCTCATATAATACAAAAGAGTTCATCACAATATGCAAGTCCCTCTTTCCTAATCAACAAAAAAGAAGGAGAAAAACGACTTGTTGTCGATTATCGACAAATAAATAAAATTACAAAGAAACGACCTTTTTCGATGCCCGTAATTGAAGAAATAATTGACAATTTATCCAATAATACGTACTTCACCACATTAGATCTAGCGGCAGGATACCATCAGATACCAATGGCAACAGATTCCGTTCAGTACACAGCTTTCGTCACCCCAGAAGGCCATTATGAATACCTTCGGTGTCCCTTTGGTCTCAGCAACGCACCTGCAGTGTTCCAAGAAATGATGACCAATATATTACAACCCTTAAGAAAATATAACATTACTCCATACTTAGACGATATTTTAATACCCTCCAAAACAGTTTCCGAAGGCTTGGACTTACTGAACAAAGTTTTGAACATTCTACAAGAACATGGATTAACAGTAAAAATGTCAAAATCTGCCTTTTTGAAGACCCAAGTAACCTACCTGGGATATGAAATTCAACGTGACGAAATATCACCAAGCAAATTGAAGATCCAAGCAGTTCAAAACTTCCCATTGCCAAAAGACCAACATCAAGTACGACAATTTTTAGGACTTGTGAGCTTCTTTCGTAAATTTATTCCCGATTTTGCCCGAAGAACAGCACCCTTAACAACACTTCTCAAGAAAAAGGCTAAATGGAATTGGACACCAACACATACCAAAATAGTAGACGAACTGAAAGATCTTATCAGTTCAGAACCTATTCTAACGATATTCAACCCGAATAACAAAACCATTGTATATACGGATGCAAGTAGAGAAGGCTTCGCTGGAATTATTACACAGATCATCGAGAATACTGAAAGACCAGTGGCTTATTTTAGCAAGCAAACCACGGATGAAGAAAAGAAATACCATTCTTTTGAACTTGAATTATTAGCCATTGTAAAAACATTAGAAAGATATAGGTATTATCTGACAGGACATGAATTCACCATTATCACAGACTGTAACTCCGTTAAGAATGCTATGCTGAAACAAACTATAATACCCCGTATTGCTAGGTGGATTTTAACACTCCAAGACTTTTCGTTTGAAATAAAACATAAATCTGGTAACCAACTACAACATGTGGATGCACTAAGTCGTAATATTGAACTTAATATAGACGATCAGTGTTTAGTAGAAACCATAGCGTTGATAACTGAAACGGATTACTTACGAGAAGCCCAAGACCTCGATGACAAAATCAAAGATATTAAAACTATCCTGCTATCTGGAGATCAAGACAACAATAAAAGTATATTTCAGAACTATGACCTTAGAGGAAACAAAGTGTACCGGCGAACCAATTATGGAAATCGTTGGTTCGTTCCAAAAACATGTAGATGGCAAGTGGTCAAGACCAACCATGATGATATCGGTCACTTTGCAGTGGATAAGACCTTAGCAAGATTACAAGAGAGATATTGGTTTCCGAAAATGCGGCGATTTGTACAAAAATACATCAAAGCCTGCTTACATTGTCTGTACCACAAACATCCGGGAGGTAAAAAACCTGGATACCTTCACTCCATCGCAAAACATGCAAGACCTTTCCATACGATCCATCTCGATCACCTAGGACCCTTCGTAGAGACAACAACGGGAAACAAATACTTATTGGTAATAGTAGATGCCTTTACAAAGTTTATCTTTCTCGAACCCGTACCTGCAACTTCTACGAAATTTGTTCTTGAAAGACTAGAAAAGATTTTTCAAATTTTTGGAAATCCTCAAAGATTAATAACAGATGCTGGGAAAGCCTTCACTTCACAAGAATTCACATCCAAAATGAAAGAAAAAGGCGTGAAAATATTCACCTGTGCGGTAGGGATGGCGAGAGGAAATGGGCAGGTTGAACGCAGTAATAAAACTGTGTTGGATGCATTAGCCACGATGGGTGCCAACATCGCAGCCAACAATTGGGACGTGAAATTAGATGCCATCCAAAGGGGCATCAACAGTACGAGGCATCGAATCACTCAGACCTCACCAGGCGAGCTTTTCTTAGGGTACAAGATCCGCATGGATAACGATAAATACATCAGTGACGATGAAGATGAGCCGATAGATGTTACCAAGTTACGCCAAGACGTAGCACAGAAATTGGAAGAAAATCGAACTAAACAAGACAACCAGTTCAATAAGAAAAGAGGAACACCCATTGTTTATTCTGTGGGCGATTTAATACTAACTAAAGTTACTAGTTTTCCAGCAAATGACAAGGAGAGTAAAAAGCTGTTGGAGAAATACCGTGGACCGTTCAAGGTAGTAGAGGTACTTCCCAACGACAGATACCGGGTACGAGAGGATCTTCATTCCACACGAACTAAGCGCCCCTACGAGGCAGTGGTCGGTGGTGAGCACATGAAGGCCTTCACGTTCCAGAAAAGATAAAGGTAAATTGAACACCAATTACAAAGACGTGTGCAGTCTAACAGGGCTGTCACGTAGATAGAGGCGTGTGCAGTCTAACAGGGCTGTCACGTAGATAGAGGCGTGTGCAGTCTAACAGGGCTGTCACGTAGATAGAGGCGTGTGCAATCTAACAGGGTTGTCGCGTAGATAAAGGCGTGTGCAGTCTAACAGGGCTGTCACGTAGACACGAACATTGCAGTCTAACAGGGCTGTGAAGTAACAAATATGTACAGTCTCACAGGGCTGTCATCACATGGAAATGTTCTCTGATTTTGTAAGACGCTTCAATTTTTTTTTCTTTCTCTCCTGTAACAATATTGGAACACAACACTAAAATTGTTTTGTTTCTAACTTAGGTCCTCTTCTCGACAGCCAAGTTCGCTACCCACCGACTGGGACAATCGAGGGCGATTGTCAGGACAGGATGGCCGAATGCAGTCGAACATGCATGAGACGACGCTGGTGACGCGGTGGAAGGTGGAACACATCAGTGTGTACGCAAGAGAGGAAGGGGAGCGGACGAAGAAGGGGGAAGACGGACGGTCGACGAGGAGTATCGATTTGGCATTCTGGCGATACGTAGATACATTGTTAATCGTTACATCAAACCTATTCATATTTATATAAACTATAATAAAGACTACAAAAGGTATGGGCAAAAATGTGAGACACATAGGTACCTCGCCGAGGGCAAGACCCCAACCGACTCACTCGAGTCCCCCCCCCCCCCCCCGTATGACGTATGACTGACTCTCTCTTACTCTCACTGACCTCTTCCCCACTCTCGATTTCAAATCTCCACCAATAATGTACAAAATTCAAATCCTACTTTTTCGTTCCCGACCAACCACGAATCAGTATTCCTCCCCACACGACCAAATCCCTCTTTGCGGAAAATCACGCAAGACGAACGGAAACGTGATCGACAGTTTCTTAGAAATAAAAAAAATAACTTGTTTACTCTAACAGAGCGATAAGGTCCTATTCGAAATGTGCCCCAACTCACTTACTCTTTAATTACAGTCAAACCGTAAGATGGAATTCCTCCAAATTTTTATAAACGACGGTCAACTCTTTCAACCCCAAACTATCAAAATTCAAACTTCTACCTGAGCCATGCCCGCCGTTATTCAGAGCTAGACTGAGAGTCGCCAATCCTAATTACACTTCCGGACTGTATCGAAGCAGAAATTCTCCCATGTCGACGATGTACGCGTCGCCTTAAACAAACAAACCAAGTCTATACTGAGCTTTAATCGAATTTAATTAAATCCAACAACGAAAAATGGGAAGGACAAAATAAGAACCGTAACAAAGTTCCCACTCATCTGGCTTCGTAGGAAAACGAATCACCTTGTTTTACAAAACATCCATTAAGGCATCTAATGTGGATGTGGCTAGGAACCAAAGCGTCACCAACAGCCTGCTCTATGGCTAAATAGCTTGGCAGAGATCATGATTGTATCATTTTTTCCTATCAATGGTCTAAGTAACTACAACTGCTTCCTCCACATGTCTTCCTCCATTCTTGTGAAGTTCGCTAATTAAGCAGGGGCTATTTAAGAAAAAAATACAGTTCAGTGGGTATGGCATACAAACAGTATTTTTAGACGAGCTTTGATAGTTCACACTATGTGTGCAACAGTAATGCTCTAATGTTATTTTGTATGCATTGAAATGTTGCTGTGGAATATTTTGACTCTATTGATATTAAAAGTTCCCATAAAAGTTATTGTAACATTTATAACACCTACCTCAGTTCTTCGAATGCCATGCTTAACACATTGCGCTTATTCTCTCGCCGAAATAGCCAAGTACGATTCCACTTTTGACGCTTCTTGGGCTCCTCCCGATTTTCTTCTGTTGAGGCAAGTTATCGCAGCGGCAGCCACCAGTCTTTTAATTTTATCACTTCACCTACAACGACGCTGGTGAGGTGCTCACTATGCGTAGGTAGCAATGTCCACAATGTCCACCACAAACAACAATGCCGGATGCCGGCTAATAAGCATGCGAGCACAACAAATAAAAAATCGCCAAAAGTTCAACCGAAGTTAAAATCAGACATTTCGTTTGCAAATCAACTTCTGTCAACCGTCTTTTCAAACAACTTATGTCAACCTTAAAGTGGTCCATGATTACCAACGTCATCAAAAATAACCAAGAAAATCTTGCGCGCGTGCAGGCGCTTGCATACAAATTCCCCACCGAATTGGGCACAATGCCCAAAATCTTGCGAGAAAATTGACATGAAATATTGCATCCTGTACACCAGGGTTAACTCGACGTTTTCATTAAACCATTCTAGAAAAATTGCGAAAAATTGAGCCTAGCGTTTATACTATTTTTAATTCAATAAATTTTATCCATGCTTTGCCACTGGGTGATACTCGAATTATCAAATAATTGGGTCAATCGCAAAATTGATTTGGCAAAATTAAACTGCGTCCCTGTGGGTCTCAACGAGATTAATCGCTGAAAGTGGGGATAAAGAGTGACGGTTATTAAAAATTCGGATTAGTCAACTTGAAACTGAAAAGTGAAGAGTACTACAGTATAACATGTTAGTAGTAGTTAGATGCAGTTTATCCAACTTTTAGAATAAATTTAATATTTTTTGCTAAGTAATATTCAATTCTCCCTTAAAAGTTCTTGATCGAATATTTGGTTTTTAACTACAATACTTGCGCCAAGTTCTATTACTTGTTAAGGAATAAGAGTTTGCCATTAAACAAAAGGCCATAAATTGTCGGAGTGCGTCTGGACCTAGATATTTTGAGTTGTAAGATGCACCGAAGGTTTATCACTGTTTAAATAACGTATGGTGCTGGTCCACGGCTGGTCTATCTAGTACAAAGCCGAGATAAATATTTGCGAGTCCTTTCAAGCTGGTGCTTTATTAATAAACGTCGCACTTTCGGATGCAATATTCAACTTTTCACTGTTGGTTGAATACTGGTTAGTTGAAGCAAGCATGGGGACATTAGGGATTTAATGTTGTCTGGTAATTTAAATTTTATTTGTGCTAGTCGACAAACAGGCAAAAATATAAACCGTAGGAAATTTTTATTAGCTCTAAACTTCTGGTGTTCCAGTCTAAAATATGGTCAGATATTTGATGTTTGGGAGCAAGTTAGAGCACCATTACTTATACCAAAGACATAGTCTTTGCTTATACATAATTTTCTGGGAATGATTCCACGAACATTTTAGTCTCTGGCAAAGTTAGTTGTTTTAAAAATATTTACCACACATTTTATTCCTAAAATAATTAAAGACAGTGTTACAGCTATACTTCAAGCATCTAGCGTATTTACAGTAGCTCTGATGTGCTGAAGTCTGGCAAAGCGTCAGGGTGGAAGGTACAAATCGAGGAAAAAATTTAATAATCGCGAATTTAATTCGTTCAACCCTAAAGCAGAGCGGGTTGAACTATTACCAATCAAAGGTGATATGGTATGTCATTTTTTACTTCTCAATATATATTTATATATATATATATATATATATATATATATACATATATATATATATATATATATATATATATATATATATATATATGCTTCGATTATACTATTTTTCCTAGTTAATAGAAAATAAATCATATTGATCTTAGGCTTAAATGATATTTAATGAAATATGGAAGACAATAGATTGTGAAAGGACGATCTAGCTTTTTTATAGACTTTAAAAAAATTTGGAGGTAAAATGCGATATAACGTTACGCAAAGATGTTCGACTGATATTTTCATCCCCTTAGACCCTCTACAAGTAAATCATTTTTTCAAGGTCGATTGTCTACTATTATAGTATTATTTGTTTAAAAGGACAATCTGGCTTTTATTTTCTATGAATTTAGTTTCATTTGTAGTATGATAAACATTTTTTTTTAATTATTTTTGAACTGATATTATTGTGATGAAAAATGGTTTTTATAATATCAAAAAGGATTCTTTGAAAATGTTATATGTATTATATTTCTTTATTGAGACGCAACTGATGAAACTGATGATAAATATCAAATACTTTTAAAAATGTTACTTTGAAAAATTGACTGCTGCATTTTCGGCTACTAACTTCACACTGACTACCATTTCCAGAAACTTGTTACACATTAGTTTTAAGGTGAACTTGTTCATTTCTTATAAAAATGTTCACAAGGGTTTCGTTACTTATCGATTTCTTTTAGTTGTTCCAGTAGTGGTGAAACATGATGAACGCCTCGGGAATACTGATAAATATTTAACTACTTAATGCCTTATCGACTTATGATAGTCGAATGATGAGGCTTCTGGTGTGTTCATCAGAACAATGTTTGATCTGAAGTCCAAGACAATTCCGGCTTTCGGGATCGTTATTACTCGTAATTACGACCGATCGTGGTAACTGTCCTGAAAGATTTCACGAATACTTCCGCATCTATTAATCAGAAAATCTCAGCTATCAGCTATCACATGCGAATAAGCAATTGTAACGTAGTTGAAATTGCCTAGGGAGGAGCTCTGCATGTTCAATTTCACGGTAAATTGCACAAGTGATACTAGTTTGTAGTAACTGGGGCATTACATAATATGCGCGGCAGTTTCGTACAGAGTCTCGCGGAAAAATTCCTAAAAACAGTAACCCGGTGAAATGCGAAATGGTATTCCTCTTAGGGAACGACGATTTTCGTTAATAAATATGCGCATTTATTACACTTTTTAAAATTCGTCGAAACGGCGTTAAAGCCAACAAAAAAGTAAAGTTTAATGAAGCATCAAAATGGAACGAATAAATACGAATTTTAACTATAAAGCGAAGTTCCAAGGGAAACTCACCAAAGGATTTTTACGCGCTCCGGGCGACTAGGTACATTCTAAGCAAAAATTCAATGGAAGTAATGTGCCATTATGCCGAACGTATTTTCATGACTGGCTGTTGTGCATTACTGTTATTCTACAGACGTTTTAGGCAATACACCAAGTAATCACTGTCCACATGTTTTCACTTTATAGTCCATAATTTAGATATGCTCATGCATATTTTTGTATGTACTGGTTACTGTATTCAATTACATCGGCAGGTGTTTCAAAGCGGAATCTAACCGTTTTATTCCGGCTGTTTTCAACAATTGGTAAAAAACGTACCAAGGGAAGTAAAGAGCGATGAACGTTTAAACAAAACTGGAGTTACCGGAATGGAAAATAGGCTTATAAATAATATTAGAATATGCAATGGATTTGCGAAATCAATGAGCTAATCCTTTGAAAAAAACATTACCGAAACACTTAGATATCAATAAAATACCGAATGAAATACGAATTTCCAAATGAATCAACAAAACAAAAACATACAGACTTCGCAGAGAACAAAACATGATAAATGAATCCTATGAAGATGAATTAGAAGAAAATCTGCAATGAAGCATAATCCGAATGTGATAAACTGTAATACCTACTTACGTTGTGGGTAAACTGCTACACCCATAACGCGTTTTGGGCTTTTGCCTTTTACGTTGTTGGCGTTGGTAATGTAATACGTTCTTGGTATCAGGTGGTAAATTAAAGATGTTTTACCTTTGATGATTATTTATTGAATGAATTGATGGAAAATGGAAAATGATATATTACAACGAGGTGAATAACAGTATGTCAAGTCAGCATTTGTTTGTATGTAGAACGATGCATACCGGAGGTAGCCGCGTACAAGTGTAGTAGTAAAAATGAGTGTCAGCAATTCCCTCCGGGTCGCATACGTTCGTTGTACTATTAATTTAAATTATTGCATATGAATTTGGTGACCTTAATTAAAATGTGAATGAACTTATGTTGTTAAGTAATTTGAGTTAATGTTTTGCGGGTGTCACTACAGTAATAATAAATATTTCTCAAAATTTGTAGAGGGCTGCAAATCCTTCTGAGACATTAAAAATCTATGCCACAACTTCTCCTTTTACAGAAAGAACTCCTACATCTTCAAGAACTTTAATAACTTTTGGTCTAGTCATCAAAGAACGTAATATGGATTTGGTAATTGTTGGAGAATGTAACAAAATTTTTTTTTACGACAGCGGCACTTCGTTTGTATTTTCTTCTTCTTCTAAGGTGCAGGTGTACAGTCGATCAGTGAAATCGTGTAGAAGGAAGTACGCGAGACTCTACAGATACTGGATGGTCCACTGGACCATAACACAGCGGCCACGTGTGCTTTCCTTGTGATGTCTTCTTCCGCACTTATACTCGAGAAAGCAGTGGTGTGTGAATGTGTGTGCCATTTGTTTGTGCGATTTGGAAGTGAATTCATTGTTAGAGTTATGATCCGTAATGATACGCCGGACAAGGCGGCATCGCTCTTCACTACTTAAAAAGCCATTAAGTGTTTTTTTTTTGGTGTTCCAATTGTGACTGGACATGTATACCAATTCAAATGTCGCAGAACTATAGGACGTTTTTCAAAAAATCACGTCTGCCAATCGAAATTAAGTGGAAGCGGTAACAGCAAGGTTTTGAAATTATTGAAAGTCCAGCTTATCCAGACCTATGAAATTATTTCTTTCATCATTTTCGGTTTATTTGCTTATATTTTCAAGTTTTCATCAAAAAGCTGTTTTATCTTAACAAAAGTGATAGTGATGTGTTGTAGATTTCCTTCACAAATGATCACTATGCAGAATTTAAAAACTTTACAAGTTCGCCTGTGATTGTTTTTTCATCTATTCTATATGAACAATATTTTACCCAACTACATACATACATGTTTAACAAATTGATACGGTAATTTTGTCGACGTTCATGGTGATTGGTTTTTTTCTATGAGTTTTAAAGTTTCATTGGACGATAATGATTTCGTGACGTCCCCATGACAACACTTTAATTCGGCTAACCCCAGAAATGTGTGAAATATAAATAATACTAGGCACAACAGGCACTAGTGATTATTATTATTAAATTACATTCAATAGTTTTAATTTTCTGTGGTAACACAACTGGATTCACGACGGGGAAAATATTCGAAAAACAATCGACGGAATTTATTACGACAAAAAATAATTTATTAGAATATTGACAGATTCAGATATTGTATTTAATGTGGTCTCTAGTCCCGACATGCGGCGAATGTGGGTGCTATGTTAAAGTAAACACAGGTCCCATGACAACAGTAGTCCAAATTTCGTTTAGACCTGATATACATTACGATTAGTCTCATAAAAGTATGTATTGACGACGAGCCTCGTCGCGGTTATATCTACTGGATCTGTCGAATGTAATGATAATAATGTACTCTTGTTTAACGGTAAGACGCCATCAGAAATTCTGCGTGTTATGAACCCGTTTCGGGGTTACCCGTTTTGCCGCCGTAAGCCGGCCCTGGCTGCCGACCTTCAGGAGGCGATGCGTTCATCAGCTGGCGCGGCGAAGGTCCGGGGAACCACCGAAGAGTCGCGGGGATTCCTGGAGACGGAATTCGGTGGGAAGAGAGCAAGCGAGAGGCACCGGAGGGTATTCGATCGAGATACGCTAACTTGTACATTTCAACGAAATAGTGTGGATCAGAATTAAATTGTAAATTGGGTGGAATTAAGGGTTATTTCTACATTAATCCCTAACATGCGAGACATTAACTTTCTGCACTTATATATTTTTACGATCTTAGTTTCACAAAGTAAACAAATGGAGTATTACGACCCAGGCGACCTGTGTCAGGTGCAAGAAAGAGAGCAAAGTGCACTAATCTGTCGAAAATCATTTTACGATGTGGGCTATTAAACAAAGTAGCAGTGTTTTGTCCTTTAAAGGCACCAAAGGGTTGACAATAGCGCAAGCATCGTAATTAATGGCGTATCAAGAGGTGGTGTAAATGGAAGACAGGGCCACCGCAATACTATTATTAAGTATATCCACACTTTATGGCGGTATCTTTAGCGCAAAGCGGAAGCTGGAGAGTGAATTTTCGCCTGAAACGAAATATGATGAAACGCTCTAAATTGGGAGAGCGTTGGACTGTTTGAAAGCTTTCGATTAAAATTAAGTATACACAAGGAGGATGATTGGAGTAAGTAAAAGACAAGACGATCCAATTAAAGGCGAAGAATTTGGTCCCCGAGTTTGAGAAAATAACCTCTACAAAAAAGGTTTTCTCATTAAGGTTCACCTTATTAAGATGTAAATTAAAGTTATGAGACCGTTAAAACCCTCAACTGAGATTCCGCCCGGACCAAAAACCCAAATTGTCCTTTTTTGGCTAGAAGCCACCAAATCGCATTAGGTGTGAAACATCCCTTGACACACCGGACAACCCTTAAAGGCTTGTAAATGGAAAGAAGCAGGGACGACCCCTCCATTAGGAATAAACGAAAAACTAGACCCATTTGAAGTAATTCCCACTCTGACAATGAATTCAAAATGAAATCTATTAAGTAATGACATGCTTCACAAATAGCAATCAATCAATCATTCGTACCGAGAGAATCAGACCGACGCTGAATTTTTTTGCTCAGTTAAGTTAATATTTTATTTACAAATCACAAACTGAAGTGAAGTACTTAATGACAAATTTAAATTTAATGCCGTTTAAAATGCAATACTACCTACAGAATAATTAATTTTGATTGAAATACAAGAAAACACTCGGGAAGATCGAGTCGGATTACTTCGATTGAGATTATAGGAAAGAGAAAGATTTTCCGTATTCGGAACAATCAGATTTAAATCCTCATCTCTAATTCAATTACCAATTTATTTCAATACCTCTGATTTAATTTGTCGACACCACCGTTACCGCCGTATATTCGAAAGAATTTTTTGATTCAATTCACTCCTCTTGTCGATCCATTAAACCCCCTTCGGGGAATCCACATTCTAATGTAGTTTAAATCGCCACCCCTACAAATGATCCAACAAATTCCAAAAGGAATCTTTTTTACCGGCCCATAAATTTGTCCGCTTCCGGGAAACGTCTCAGGGTGTTTCTATGGCGACAAGGGGAGAAAACTGGCTTTTCTTTATGGCCATTTCACCTACTAAGATGTCTTGCATATGTATGAGAGAGGACAAATTGAGATTGGACCAAATTGTTATGAATAATATTATTTTTACTGGCTTGTGGCTATATTTTCTCTTTAGGTTTTAGTGCGGCGCCCATAATAAAACAGACCTTATACCTCAAAAAATGGAGGGATCCGAATTCTCCCTTCTACCATTTCTAAACTGAGGGATCAGAAGTATTGCGTTCAGAAAATCCCGAGTTTTAGTTTTTTATTGGAGTAAAAAAAGTAGTTTTTAAGAGGAGAACGAATCGCCGGAGGGGCGTAAAATCAAAAATATACAGTTCAATTAAGGGGGAGCATTTCTTTACCGGTGCGAAATTCGTCTGGCGATGAGCTAACAAACCCTCATTACTAGACTTCGTCAATTCCGTGTGCCAATTCCAGCCGAAATTAAACTCATCCGGTACGAATGACACTTACAGATCTGTACTTTATCTGTCGGAGACACCGACGTCGGTATCCCCCCCCGGTAGACAAATGCAAAACGGCTTAATCCCGAGCACTCTGCCTAATTACAAGTTATATATTTTAAGTTCATTTCGTCGATCTCCCCTAAAAAGGTGTGCAGCCGAGAGCACTTCTGCAGGGAGGTCCTAAGCTAATTTAGATTATAGATTTCGGATATTAATCACCATTTTATACCCTGGAATCCTTCGAATAGGGGACTCTGGGTAATTTGAGGTTATACTTATTACGCCGGGATCGGTGGGATTGCCGAAATTTGTATTCAAGTCTTGACAAAGGTATAATGTATTTAATGATCATCTAGATTCGCTTTAAAATCAGTGATGCAAGTCGAGTTAAAGCCAGCGAGGCTATAAAAATAATTTTGATACTCTCATGCAGGGGGAGATACTGCTGTAAATGGTAATTTTGTGAAATCAAAACAGTGGCATGTTTCCAATTTTAAACACAAACACCTTGGATTGAAGACATTAAATGCATTCCAAAAAGATACGACAACCACGTCAAGTTTAAAGCTAGGGAAAGGATAGTTGAGACGAATAAAATCCTTAAAGAGGCGAAAGGTACAAAAAAGCAAAACATGTCAAAAATTGGGTTATAAGGGCAAAAACAAATTGGCTAAAAAGGTGAGAAACTTGAAAATTAAAAAAAATCTGGGAACTAAGAAAACACCATTAAATAAATTACCCGCCCATATAGTGAGTCACAACTCCAGAAAGTTGTTTATATGGTTCGATATAGCAACAAGAGTAAAGAGGAGAACAAAGTTCGGAGCCATAGAAATTGTATAATCTATCAATTATCGGTTTCGATTCTCCGGGCATCACATCGTATTAAATGCTAAGTAATTGAAATTATCCCGGGTGTCGATTTATTCCAGAGTAAATTCCTGGAAGCCCTTAGTCCTCCGCGGGATGAGGAAGTGAGGGGAAAGTAGAAACAGGGGCGTGTATGTTTCATGTTGTCTTCGAAATATAAATAATCGAAGTTATATCATTTAATGGATTGAAACAATGTTAGTTTGCAACTATAACATTGAAATAATCATAGCGCTATTACAGAAATCAGATGACGCCTAATGAAAAATAAAAACGAATATCACACGTGTCCTAACTAGCGCGTATTTCGCCGGGCACCGACACTGTTCCGCCGACACATGTACGTATTGTAAACAACTTTCTCCATATTGCCATTCTACGGGTTTCGACTTACGTTTTATAGATCGGGTTTTTAAATTTTGGCAACTCCGCTTCTCTCTGTCTCCCTCTTTACGTTGGAAATTTGCTAAAGCGGCGAATCGCTCGAAATAGGGATGTGATTTTATTAGTTTTCATGTGCCACTCGCAACTTGTTGTGGCGATGAGTCACTCGTGAAGCAAAACGAATTTTGTATAGGTACACATAGTTATTTTCTTGGTATTTTATTATGAATGGTGTTATAGCTGTCTGTAACACTTATCTAGATAAGACGATTGGTTTTTTCTTGAGGTTTTGTTCCAAACATCTGAATTTAAACTTTTCATTAAATTGCTGTAAATGACAATTTCGTAATATCAAATTAGTGTTTAGAATGTAATGTACGTTTTCATTCGGTTTGAAATAGATGAGAACTAGTTGGGCATAACCATTTAAATTGTAGTCTAAGGCTACCGTAGCAAAAATAAATGTTTATAAACAACAATTCGGTTGTATAAAAAGAGTGACTGGAGTTGATCGAATCGAAACTTTGTAGAAATAATGATTTCTATGTTCAGATTTTATATTTTATGAAATTTTACGAGAAATCGTACATGGCTTCTGACAGTAACAGACCCCGTAAATACAGAACTCTTGCCAAAATGGTCGTCTTCCCTACTAACCATTATTCACAGACAGCATGCACAGTTATTTCAGGGCAAAGTTCACGTTTATTCCCAAATTACCGCTATTTTGGCAAGAAGGGTACAGTCGGAATAACGTAACGGTTGGATCGCGTTATACCATACGTTTCTCTTATATGCAGATTATGTACAATAGGGCCTAATTAAGGGACGGGGGCCATTTAGGGGGGCTCTGATTGCACTGACGTGTAGGCTTGCCCCTCAATTGTAATCGAATTAGATCGGTTAGCCACATGTCTGTTCCAGGTGAGATACGAGGGGCTTGAACCAATGCGATCAATTGTGTCCGTGAATGAGAATCCCTCGAAAAATATTAAAGGATATTAAAATTTAATTAAAAACCGAAAGGCCGAGGGTCGGACCAGTAATTTCATATAATCGCAAATATGCATAAAATTTACCGGTTTAATTAATTAGTAAATAATGGAAATAATTCATACGTCCAAGTATATGTTAATATATGTTAAATATTTAATGTTATTGTTGTTCCGATGAAAGCTCGCGACAACTACATCACTACAACGGATCGATTTTGTTTACAATAATTGAAATACCCTTCTGAAATCTTCCGCAACAATAAAACGGATGCCGTCAAATCGGAAACAATACGGTCGTCAATCTCGACACCTTCGCTTGTTAGAAGCCTTGCAGAGCTAACGAAACTTAATTACTATATCCTGTAAATTAGTGCTCGAATTAGCTGTCTATAATAGCGATCCCCCCCTCAGTTGAAGCACTGTGTCAGGAAACTTGTCATTATAACGATCTGTTACGAATTACCTGCACGGGCAGTTATCAATAAAATGTTTGCAGGCATCAGCAGGAATTTGTCTTGTCTGCCGAGAAACCTTCAATGATTTCAGGTATAGGAAAGGTGCGATATGAGATATGGGAGTATTTTTAGGGTGCGTAAGAATTGATCATGTACGGTGCCGTATCAATTCTAGTCGGATTTGTTTTACGTCCAATAATAGCAAATAAGCAAGTTTAAAGTATCTGCGTTGTGTATTCACATATAAAAAATCTTACGGGGATAATTCTGCCAGTTTTACGACGATACGTCTGTTGCCTTATCTTTTTCTGTCTGGTCTGTTTCTAGTCAGCATAATGAGACATTCAAACTGAGGAAATATTTGTTTCCAGCTGTAAGGCCGTTGCAATTTAAAACGGCGCCATTTATAGGAAAGCTGGATATATAGATTGATCACTTAATTGTACACCAGTATCGTATCAATGCTAATAGGATTTGTCAAGCCTTGAATTACAGAAAATAAGCAAGTTTACAAAATCAGCGTTCATTTTATATACGTGGGTATATACAGAATCCCCACGGGACGGGGAAATCCTGCGAATTCTATAAAAATCTAAATCTGGCTCTTACTTCATAATTCCTCGTTAAAAAGCTCGGAAATCTTTTCTTAATCCAATCTATATCTCCCCAGGCAAACATTTATTTCCAATTTTCCACCTTCTCTCTGAAAAGAATGAGGAGAGAAAAATAGATACGACTTCCAATTGAAAAATTCATTTCGTTTTATGGCTGCTTTCATACATTCTCAGTCGACTTCATATCTTAAGACAATGCGGATTATGCGGAACTCGGACGCGTACGATGCAGAGTTATCGATTCGATATTTAACTTTCGGAGGGGGCAGATGACCATTTTTTATGTCCTGCGATCTGGAAACTGGGGATCATACGCAAAAGTGATAAATCACAGGGACGAATTAAATTGGATGGATGCACGTGGGTTAATATAGTTGTCAATACACAACAAAAATATAAGACAGGTATATCGATCACGGAATATATCATACAAAAGATCTCTGCTGCTACAGTAGATCTGTTTTCTTCACATAAGTATACTACATAAAAGCAGCGTGTTTTTTCTTTCGGAAATATTATATGCATCGTGTAATCCTTCGAAATTTAATTTATTTATGAAAATGGATATATCGCACCAAACTTAATACAAAAGCAAGTTAAAAGTTGAAGACGGTGATTTGCCACGGTATAAGTTGGGCCGATGAATGACAGGTGCTATTTAGCATTGAAGACAAAACTTTAAAATAGTCCAGTCGACAACATTGCTGTCACAAAACACCTAACACGGGCGTAAACTCTGGACAACATTAAAATCAACGCCGAACGGGCATGCGCATTAAAGTTAAATAGTTCGGAAGTAGACCGAACCAGACATGCAATACCTAAAGCCGGGTACTCACTACGCGAGATTTGCCAAGTTAGTTGACTTGGAATATACTCGGCAAGTACCTGTCCGCGTCCAAGTAAATTGTACACACTACGTGCCTACTTGAAAGTTTGAGTTTATTTCGGGAAGGGCAAGTAGATAGACAAGTACAGCGCGATCGAATAAAAAAATAGTCAAAGCAGGCCATAAAAAAAAGCCGCATGTCTTTACTTAGTTCGTAAATATTAAAATACAGACAACGAAAAATACTGATTGAAACTGACAAAGTCAAACTTAAAGTTAATTTTTGACGTCATACTAGTGATTGGCATCTTCGGCGGGAAAATGTTCCTGGAATTCTTTGTAACAGGCAACATACGAATATTGCCATTCACCGTTTTCCAGCTTCACTCCATTTCTAAAATAGGATTCTAAAAGAAAACTTTTGATTTGCTTCGACGACATCGTCTTGTGTTAATGTACGTCAACTTGACATTTGTAATTATTAACCCGAAGAAGAAGAATTTTAGGAAAAGACATGCGTATTTTAGCTCATGGCCTGCTTTGACTATTTTTTTATTCGATCGCACAGTACTTATTGAAGATGGGCCCGAGTTCTGATACATCTTTAGCTGCCTTTGTTACATTAAGTTGTGGTTATCTTTTATTCAAAAATAGAAGAAAAAAGCGCAAACCTAGAAGATGGTGGGTATCATCTTTAAATAATAGTAGAGATAGGTATGTATAAAATGTACTTATTTTTTTAAATGAATGCAATACCCCACGCCAGTGAGGAGTCCAATCTTTATTATTACTGTGTACGACGAAAAACTACACTCCACTTCAAAGACCGAAGGTTGTCCAGTATCTCAAAGGTGGCCATGGAAGTTGAACCAAAAGAAAACACCAAGTCTTCACCACCAATTTATTTTTCTTTTCAAATGAGCGACCGGTTTCGACTAACTAGTAGTCATCATCAGGCTCGTAATAACAAAACATTTTAGGGCTCCCGCTGAACAATATGTGAGACGTCACAGATAAAAAGACATAAACAGTTAAAAAAAAGTTAACAAATTAAAATTTTTCTTCGCACATCGAAGAGGGAAAACATAAAAGACATGGAAGTAGCCCTAATAGGAATAACGTCCTCATCACTAGATGGTTACTACAAGAAAGTCCTAACGGGTTGAAGGACTAACCTGCCCAACACCCGTTAGGACTTCTTTGTAGTAACCACCTAGTGATGAGGACGTTATTCCTACTAGGGCTACTTTCATGTCTTCTATGTTTTCCCTGTTCGATGTGCGAAGAAAATTTTTAATTTGTTAACTTTTTTTTTAACTGTTTATGTCTGTTTATCTGTGACGTCTCACATATTGTTCAGCGGGAGCCCTAAAATGTTTTGTTATTACGAGCCTGATGATGACTACTAGTTAGTCGAAACCGGTCGCTCATTTGAAAAGAAAAATGAATTGGTGGTGAAGACTTGGTGTTTTCTTTTGGTTTACACTTCACTTGCAGAGTCAAAATCATAAACACGGTATATCTCTTGAAAGACTATAGCTACTCGTCAAGTAAAAACCCCGTAGTCAAGCGCAGAGTAAACAAACTCGGAAGTAATCGCCGCCTTTGACTTGGGCCCGTTTTCCGACAAGCGATGGGAAGTGCAAGTAATTCTCCAAGTCAGTGCGAGTCGCCGTACACATTACTCGCTACTTGCCAAGTACTTTGCAAGTACTTAGCAAGTAGCGCATATAGTGAGTGGCCGGCTTAAGAAACATAAGATGGCTACTCTCAAGACTATATTCCTGCAAATAAGAGCAAAACGATAAACTCTTTTACAGCTGTACCTACTTAATGTAATTTACATATTTTATTTCTATTTTTAGCAGTACTATTACATCGGAATAAACAAACAAGAATACATGTTATTGCATGTAAAAAAATTAAATATCGTTTAATTATATTTTTGTAGTTTTAAAAGAAGGTATTTTTTTTAATAAAGCGCAAGCGAAGAAGCCACTGACAAATATGTTTCAGCAGCAGTGAGCTTTTTATTTTCTCTAGTATTTAGAATATCGTTATATATAAAATGTTGCTAGTAGATATATATTTTTAATATTGTAACGTTTTTACTGTCCAAAATAACTAACACTACGCGAAATGTCTTCTCTAATTTATTTTTACTAACACTAATCCTACTTAGTATCAAATTTATATTGCACAGTAGCTTAGGCCGATCGTTCGATGTTTATCACCGTTCTATGACTGGTGCTTTCCGGCTGCGGTCTTTTTGTGTCTACCGCATTATCGCTTCGGGAATATTCCCGTCGCTTCTAATTCTAATAGTTCACATCGGTTCGCCGAACCGATACTTTTCGACTAGTGTTTATTTTGCGGCCAGATTTTCTGTTACAATATGTAAACAAAAAACATTTTTGTAAAATACCTTTTGTGTATTTACATGTATCATTTCGACCCGTCATTTACGTGTACGTAATTGTTGTAAAACAAATAAACATGCTATTTCAATGTTTCGAATCAAAGTATTTTTAAAACTGAAACTAATAGGGTGACTATTAATAATAATCTAATATTTGGTACGAAAACAACTAACTCATAGTAGTCGATACCACGCAGAAGCAATTTAATATCAATATACAGTTTTAAAGTGTTAATATATGAATAAATGATTAGAAGTATTACTAAGTCGAGCACGGATAAATTTGAAATTACTGTCAAAAGCAAGTTAATCGAGCTGTCAAGTTTAATGCGCAAGTCCGTCCGGCGTTGATTTTAATGTAGTTCGTAAACCCTACTCTTATAGAAATTATCTATCGGATGAGAATAATCCGATTTAAAATAAAATAAAATTTGGTAAAGTTAACTTTATTGGGTCCTGATAGGGATCTGATCAGGATAACCTGATTTAAATTTAATTAAAATTTGGTAAAGATTCTCCTCATTGCGACATAACCAGGACCCAATTAAATATAAAACAAAATTCGGTAATGTTAACCTTATGACAACATCATAGAGACCCGATCTGGACGATTTCATCAAAAGAAAATTACAGTTTGAAAATGTTCCTCCTTTAGAACCTGACCTTTGAGTAATGAGAATATGGATAATCTGATTAGAAAAATATAAAGGTTTACATTGGAATAACATAGGGAAGATATGATTCAAGAGAAACAGTGAAATAGCTACATAGATAGTATTTTGTCAACCTTTGAATTAAGGATATTATTGGAAATAAAGACTTTACTATATAAAGTTCTAAAACTCTCAGGAATCATGAAACTGAAATGAAGTAAATGCATGTTATTTATTTATATGTGGGAAATATTGCAAAAAAGACGAATCGTGAAAATATATGACATGTAAAACATAGGCCGAACAGCTAAAACGTAAGGTTTTCAGATGATTCATAAAAAAATGTGCAATGTAAATAAGGTAAAACTTGGTGTCTATCAGTTGAGCATTTAATACTCTGCGTTCGATATTTACTTTGTTTAAAAGTCTTGTAAAGTGTTTAACCGATGAACAAGTGCATCGAAACAAAGTATAAAACCTTCCTGTTTCAAGTGGTGTTGGTTTTATTTATCAATAACAATAAACAAAGCAGCAGTACTTTTTTAAAAAGGTATTAAAAAGCTGATTATAATGTTCACAAAAAAAACTTTGTTCAACCATGGGCAACATCTCATCTTAGGTTTAAATGTGATATTTTTTGGCAAAAGCAAATTTTTTTTCTGGCAAAAATGTGGAATTGAAAATTTTCACTACAATAACAATTTCAGCATAGGGTTGATTTGTAAACATCCCTGGCTCCTTGGCCTCCGTTCATTTAAGCCTTTATAATTAAAATACCTATCTGGAAGAATTGTTCAAATAATACCAATTGATTGTCCCTCTAGCGGGTACGGTTATCTACATCAAGCAGACGAAAATTAAATTTTTTTCTTTCATTTGAAGGTAGTATACGGAGGTTTTCTATCGAAACGCATGATGGCAATCCAACAAGAGCAAACGAGAAACTTATAGTAGTTCGTTAGTGAGACAGAGAACGATGTTTTGCAACGTTGCCGGCCGCAGTCCAAGTCCAAGCATCTAACGCGTATCGCTTTACGCTTTTCGGTCTCGGGTCGTCTCCTGCGAGGCGGATGACTGAGATATTTCGTGAACTAGCAACTTCGCAAAAGTTGTTTCTCTGTTCAGCCAACGAGAAATGTATGGCCTTTCTCTCGCTCTCACGTTTATTCCATCCTGCGACTCTGTAGAATCGGTCGTATATGAATCATATATGAATAACGCCAGGATAGACTCAAGATATACAGGACTCCTCAAGGCTATATATGAAACATCAGTAATAGTAGTTAAACTCGATGAAGACCTGAAACAGGAACAAATCGAAGTAAAAAAAGGAGTAAGACAAGGTGACACCATTTCACCCAAATTATTCACGCTGGCGTTAGAAGACGTATTCAAAAGCTTAAACTGGGAAGGGAAAGGTATTAGAATTGATGGCGAATATCTCCACCACCTACGGTTTGCAGACGACGTGATTCTAATAAGTGAGGACCCATTAGAACTGAAGACTATGATCGAAAAATTACACCAGCTTCTCAAAAAATTGGACTCGACGTGAACATCACAAAAACAAAAATTCTCAGCACGCAAAACATTCAACTTTCAATCGGCGGGAAAGAGACCGAAAATGTAGACGAGTATATATGTTATTCGCAATAGCCGAAATCGGCCACTGCCCGAAATTTTTACCCACAACGCGTTGTGGGTATAGGGTATAGTAGTTTACCCACGACGCGAATGGAAACGTTTTTTCCTAACAGTGGGTAGAACGAATTACCCACAACGCGTTGTGGGTAAACTATGCTACCCATTACGCGAAATAACGTTTCACGCGCCTTTGTTTTGCATTGTGGAGCATTTCGTTTGCACACCTCGCTTTCTGGCCATTGTGATTTACTAAGAACGCGTTTCAAATAAAACTGTGAATAAGAACAAAAATGAAATATTTATTTAAACGCATATAACATAAATTACATGTTACTATATCTTGAATAGAACACAAAGAAAATTTAAAAAACAACACAAATAAAACTAGAAATAGAGGAACGAGCTTAAAAACAAACATCACTTATTTTTACAAGAAGAGCTCTTATGACATTTTGAATTACATTTTATATTTAATTTGATGCACCTACATGCCTTCGTTTGAAGTCCATTCAGGCAATTACGTTGCCATTTAGGTTGCCAAAAGGAGCTTGAAAAACAAGCTATATAAAGTGCTTACCCAATTGCATTGCAAATTCCCATCTGTTAACATAATGTGACAACATTTTGATAAACATACCAGAGGCAGATCGTGGACGTCTAACACCTCGAAATGTATTAGCAATTATTATGGAAAAAACTGATCAAGGTGTGTATATTCTCGGCACTAAAAATGGAAAATTGAAATGGTTATACACCCGAAATGACTTTCAATTATCACCTTCGGTATTTGTATCATTATCTGAGATCCTGTCAGGTCATTCTGTAAACGTGCGTGAAGAAGCCAAGTTGTCTTCTGGGTCTAAGCAAGGATTTGTACAATGTAATTGCCTGAATGGACGTCAAACGAAGGCATGTAGATGCATCAAATTAAATATAAAATGTAATTCAAAATGTCATTTTTATTTGAAACGCCTTCTTAGTAAACCACAATGGCCAGAAAGCGACGTGTGCAAACGAAATACTCCACAATGCAAAACAAAGGCGCGTGGAACGTTATTTTGCGACATGGGTAGCATAGTTTACCCACAACGCGTTGTGGGTAATTCGTTCTACCCACTGTTCGGAAAAAAACATTTCCATTCGCGTTGTGGGTAAACTACTATACCCACAACGCGTTGTGGGTAAACATTTCGGGCAGTGGCCGATTTCGGCTATTGCGAAAAACATATATACCTAGGGCACAAACTCAGAATTGATAGAGAAAATCAAATAGCAGAAATACCACGAAGAATAGGTCAGAGCTGGGCTGCATTCAAAAACCTAGGATTGATACTTAAGAACAGAGATGTCCCCATGAACCTAAAAAGGAAAGTGTATGATGGCTGCATACTTCCAGTAAATACTTACGGGTTGGAAACAATGAGCCTCACAAAAAACAGTTTACATCGCTTACAATGCACGCAACGAGCTATGGAGAGACAAATGCTGGGTGTTAGTTTGAAAGATCATATAAAGAACGAAGAGATCAGAGGAAGAACCAGAATAACATGTATAACCGAGAGAATAGCCAGATTGAAGTGGCAGTGGGCAGGACACGTGGCCAGGATGGATAGCAGTAGATGGACATCTAGAGCAGGGATGAGCAACCTTTTTTTGGATCGGGCCACTTACAATTCTGAAAATTTTGTTCGGGCCGCATATGAAAAACTCAAACACATGTAGCAAACAACAATAGCAAGTAGGATTACTATATTATTCTATGACCACAGAGATTATATTCTATCCTGTAAAGTTACTGTACTGTACTATGAGTGTGTTTTCTCGTTTGACGTTCTATTTATTAGCTGAATAGGAATAGGTTTGCAGGAGCTTGGCGGGGGCCGCACGTTGCATGACGACGGGCCGCGGGTTGCTCATGCCTGATCTAGAGTATTGAAATGGAGGCCCTGGGAAAGCAAACGAAAATTGGGTAGGCCAATGAAGAGATGGGCTGACGATATTAAAACCACAGCGGGAAGAAACTGGACACAAAAAGCGCAGGATAGAGACATTTGGAAAAAACTTGAAGAGACCTACCTCCAGCAGTGGAGGAATTACGGTTTGTGAAGAAGAAGAAGAAGAGATATATGAATCAAATTTAAAATCCTATGAATGTACCACATACCTGCTTTAATTAGGCAATCCAACGACCTGTCACACTGTGAAATCCAATATGGCGATTATGGGCACACATCCAGTGATAACGACAAACAGTCAAAAGTGGCAATATCCAACAATCAACTATGTCAACCGAGTTGAAATAACGTATGAAACTAACGCACTTGACATCCGTTCCCTTGATGTGTGCCCAAAAGCCACATTTATAGATAATTTGACAGGTCGTTAGGTTGCCGAATCCGATTTTAACAAGTTTGTAGCAAGCCTTTGTATGGATAGATCACAGGCATAACATTAAAAGATCAAAAAACGCCTTAAGAAATAACGTACTACCTGTAATTAGACCGATTATTGGAAATAATAAAATTACTCGGTTACTCCCTAAGAAACCTTATTATACAACCAGTATTTTCTAATTATACTAAGAATATAACATTAAACGAGCAATTCATTTAACATGCGCAGAATATAGGAATTTTAAAATTTGCGAAAATGAATTAAATAATGAATTACTTTACTTAGAAAAAAACCATAGTTTAACAGTTGTCGTTATAACCAATTGCTGAAGTGGTATATTGATTGTATTTAATCTCCATTAAATTTAAAATCCAATTTTTGTGAATATGTAGGTTACGAACTTAAATTATATTTAGGTTTCATAAAAAGTTTCATTTCCAACGATAGTGTTACATCGGTTTGCTTTTGCATATAGTGTAGGTACCTGGCAACATAAAGTGTAATTGAAACATAACCTCTTTATCTTATTGTATGGCATAATAGTGCCTTGTCAACCACCTTTTTCCTATGTGAAAGTTTTCAATTCTCCCTATCATTTTCCAGAAATACTACCATTTGGCGTTATATAACAATTTTTACATACTGTATTTCTATGAAAAAAAATCTAATGAGAAGTATGAAACAAAATGTGCCAGAAAAATTTTGGAGCGTTGTGTTCATCACCGTAAACGTGCCAACATAACAACTTCAAGAAATTTATTGATAACCACTGGTATTTCACGATTTGTTTTTGGGCATTTGTTTAAAAAATGTCCAAATTCATTTTTTATCTCTAGAGCAACTTATCTAAGAAAGTTATTTTCCCAAAAGTTAAAACTGACTATGATAATTATTGATATCGCGTGATTACTCTTGATAGTACAAATCACGAAGTTCAACCTTCAACCCCGAGAGCGGGTAGTTAATTTCGGCAGCATCATCTGTTACATTAAGTCGAGACAATAAAGTCCTAAACAAACAAATCTGGCTAAATCGCAGCCATTAAAACTAAACTTCTACACGAAAAAAAAAACATCAAAAAAGCGTACTTCGTTCCACTTTCCACACCAAGGCATTCCGTCTCAAAGCACTCGACAAAAAAATACACACACCGCCCATATTTACTTGCGCGTGAACATTTGTTTGTTCTGTTTGCGACATCAAACATTTTTGAAGTCAAAGAGTGGAGTCGAGCCTCATCCTCACCTTGCCTTGTCTGCATTGAAATTAGCCGCTAGGCCAAAGGGAGGGTTACGCCCTTACATGACACATTACCCGGGGATATATTAAAATTGGCTTTGACGGGACTGAGAACAGGCCCAGAGCTGTTGAACTAAGAAATGCTGGAACCGTTTGTTAAGGTGGCAAATGTTTAGTTTGATGAAACCAACATGCTTTCGGGAGTTTATTAAGGTTTCGTCATCAAACTTCTTACAGAGGAATTTCAGATGCTTTACCTTAGCTTTCATCGCAGGTTATTTGCTTTCAACCCATAACAAGTCTCTCATACAACGTTAATTAACAATTATAAAGATACTATGATAGTTCATAAACTATTCATAACCTCGCTTATAACAAGTTTACGACGAGTTCCCATCATTATAAAATCTTTGTTTCGCATGTTCGATCATTTTCTGTGTAAATAAATTTCATCCAACTCGAACTGCATTTAGTCCAGGACTGAATAATTGGCAGCGAATTAGTGATTGAAATTAAATCTCTGTACGTTCACTAGGCAAAAAATGGATATAAACAAACGCACAAAGCATCCTTTCGGTAATAAAATGTTTTTAACGAAAATTTCTTATAGGAAGTGCATTCCTCATTGTTAGTTAAGGAATTTTCGCTCGTTTGAAGCTGCAGGCAAAAATATTGGCAGTTTTTGAGAAACGTTAGTTACTTTTGATGAACAGCAATTTAAATTTACCGAGCAAATAACTGTCGTTCTCTGCAGGCAAGAGTTGACGCAATTAGGCGATGATTACTTCTCTTAAAAATAGACTCCCATTGTTCTTTCGTGACTTCAGGGGAGAAAGACCGCTGGAGATTTGAAACTAAAAATTCCGGAAGTAGAAGAGTGTAATGTGTGAAGTCAAATGATAGGGTGCACTGCTGACAGAGCTCTCATTAATAAGGGGTTGTCTATCAATCAGGCAATAGTACTTACATTTGGGTGCTATTAACTTACCTCTTGACTTAGAAATTGGGATCCATATTACACCACGTTTACTAAACAACAATTTCAGGGATGATACATGTAAATTAAGTATGTACCACTAGTGAAAAAGTGAAGTGATAAAGTGGAAAAGGCTTTACGGAAAATGAAGAATAATAAATAATAAAGCATCAAGGCCATGTGATCTGCCTATTGAGCTATTAAAGCATCCTAGCACGACAAGACCTAGAAAAAAAATTGCACCGTGTTTAACAAATGCTTAAAAGGAGAAAACATACCAACGGACTGGAAAATCTCATATACAAATTCTATTTACAAAAAAGGAAACAGAAATGAGTGTGGCAATTACAGAGGAATTAGCTAGCAAAACGTCATCAGTATAAAGGTTACTAACAGCCCGAATAGAGAAAGAATCTAGGGAAATTGAAGAACAAAGCGGCTTTAGACCCGGAAGATCGTGCACAGATAATATATTCACATTAAGACACCTAATAGAAAAAAAAAACTGGCAAAAGGAAGAGAACTTCATATTACTTTTATAGACTTGCGCAAAGCATTTGATTCTGTCTCCCTACAAAAGCTGTGCACCACCCTGGAGGAAATAGGCTTAAAATAGAAATAAGGTTTACATAAATGCAGTCAAAACAATCTACAGAGAAAATCAAGCCGTAGTCAAAAGCGGAAATCAGATCTCGACACCCTTCGACCAACAAAAGGTGTAAAACAGGGCTGTTGCCTTTCCCCGACCATTTTTACAATTTACATTTACATTTACATTACATTAAAAATTATACAACTCAAAAAAGAACGCAAACATGCAGTAAGCACAGTACGTCCTATGTACGGACATAATTATTACGCCAGAACGTACAGGACATTAAAGTTACGTCTTTAGTACGTACAAAGACTGGCATCAAATGTACGTATTTTTTGGTACGCATTATGTACGTACGTAGTACATAAAAAAAGTACGTAATATAGATGTTAGTACATGTACGTACTAAAGACGTACATTTTAGATCCTTTTTACTACAGTACAAATACGTGTCAAATACACGTCTTCGAATTAGTCAGCCGCTTCTAGTGATCGCCAGGGACCTCCATTTCCATGTCTAATAGTACGTGGCACTCCATCTGACCACGAGGAACACCTATACGTCAATATTTGATATCTGAGACCAAACTCGAGAGTTATTCAGTCAAATAAGCTACAAATACGTGTCAAATACACGTCTTCCTATTAGACCATATCTGTTCTCCCGTTTGGATGTTACATCAATGGTGTAACACCATTTATACTAGATAGAAAGTACACTGATGGCATTTTTTCTGTTTCAGGTGCTTCCATAAAATCTGGCAAGTGCAATGACAAGAAAGAAGCCGAAGTAGAAATCAGCAGGCGGCTAAGAAGAGCACCATATCGCCTAAAATATAAAACTGTGATGAAATCCAAAAGCCCCGCATAGGCATTTTATCCGTTTTTTTTAGTATTCTTGTATTTTGTCAGAAAGGCGTTATAGCTTGTGGTAATCGAACAGAAACTTTGTTCCTCGGGCCTGAGTTTTGTTGAATATAGTTAACTGGAACATTATTAAATATTTATAAGTAAACCACTAGGCCGGGTCGATTTTATCCTTAAAATTATATCTTTTTGTTAAAATAGTAATAAATGGCCGTCATTAACTGAGTAAAACTCACTGTACTCTTTTTCCCAACAAGATAGACGCATATTAATAAGTTGACCGTCTAGGTCCTAGGACGTCTAGGTCATAGGCGTGCAGGTAACAATATCATTTAGGATAACGGAGTACCAATAATTACGGTATTTTTCGTTGAAATAAGGATATTTAGGAGTAGGGTTATTAGTAATGAGAATTATTACAACTCATAGGGGTCGCAGGCAATTTATAACAGGTGAACCCGTCTTCCTGGAAAAATACATGTAGACGGAAAACGCGAAACGCCACTGACATCTTAATATCCGCTCGCCGGATTTCTGCTTATCTCTTACCTTCTTCTTGTTCTTCGCCTTCGGACCTTTTGTTCTGACACCACTAAACAGGGCGGTCCCTTCAAAATTATACAAAAACAGCTAAAAATGCAGGTATACTACTTACGAGAACTGCGAATTTTTTTTTCCTCCGGTACATAAAAAAAACCTCTGTTGACGACTATCTCATTAATATGCGTCTATCTGTTGGGAAAAAGAGTAGATATAGAGTTTTATACTGAAGTATCCTGGGGAATTTTCATGACTTTCAAATTATTTTAGTGAAAAAGTTAAGTTGTCGGTGTCCATTTAACAACCTGACGTGATCGGATGAAGTTGTATTTTGCAAGGATTATAAAAATTGATAACAAAATATTCAAACTCAAATTATTGTAAAATTTACAAATGGTTATTGCTGAGTGGTTCTGAAAATATTTAACGAGTTTTAGCTATTGTAAAGTGATTTTTTTCGTGGAAGGTTAAGTCGACTAGACTAAGAATTCAGAAGTATAATCAAAACGCCGAGACCAAAGATGAACCTTGATACTACTCAAAGATAAGTGAAAAATTGAAAAAAACTTGAAAAATTTCTAATAAATGGGAATTCTGGCAGGGAAAATAAAACATATCACAGTAGTTAACGCTGTCATAACAAGGGATTCACATACCTTTTTTCTCAATATAAATTGAGAATATGCCTGTTAGCGTGAAATGCACATAGTTTTGTTAACAAAACTTTTCATGTGCTCGCCAAAAGTCAGTTTTGCGTCAATGGTTAGTCCTAGGATCTTTGTGGCGTTTGTTTGCTTTATAAAAAAAAATTCAGTTGGTTTGTTACATATTCACGTTTAACTTCGGAACAAAATAAAAGGGAATTGAACTTCTGAACACTGGTTTCTATAAAGTTCGCATATAGGTCTGATATGAGTTGGAATTCTCATTGGCCGCTTTTATATCGTCATCGTTTAACTAATCGGTTGGCTGGGTATCTTCGGTAAAAAGAATGATTGTTTTGACAAAGAAGTATCTAACTTTCTTAGCGATGTCAGCGATCTAAATTAGAAATAATAAAGGTTCGAGTATAGAACCTTAGGGTATTCCAGATGAAATAAGTTTAAAATATGACTTTTGGTCAAATGTGTGACACATTGTGAGCGATCCATGAGTTAGCTACAATAAAACTTTAAAACAGTGGAATCACATTCGAAATAGTTTAGTTTTACAATCACTTAGATATAGGTTATTTTATAAAAAGCTTTGGAAATTCAGTGGATACTAAGCTACGTTTCTTTTATTTTCCAGTGCTTTGATAAGATTCAAAAATGATATGGTTGTGTCGTGTGATTTGCGGAAACCTAATTATGCAAGATGAATTACACCGTTACCCTCTGAGAAAAGTATAAGTTGTTCCTGGATAATTTTCTCTTATTTGAAATTGTAGGAAAGAAATTGATATGCACAAACGCCCTGGGAAGTTACCCTCTTCCAAACAACAATTGATGATGTGGATCAGCCACAGTAGGGTTGCTAATAAAAGTTTAATCACGCTTAAACTTAAGCCATGAACGCCTTTAGCCTCAGATTTAATGGGATTATCTTCTGTCTTGTATTTCAAAACGTTCTACCAACCGAAAGGAAAATGTGATTGTGGTGAAATATTTTTTTATTTTCAAATTTGATCATACAGTCAGGAAATGTACTGGAATTAATCATTCTCATAGAATAGTTTCTTTAAGAGCATTGGGTCGGTTAAGGTTTGTATACCATGGTTTTCGCTTTTCATCACATTTTCCTTTTTTAGAAACGCTAGATAAGCTGCCCTTTTGTGCCTGATAGAGCCTAATTTTTTTATTGTTATAAAATAGTGTAGTAGACTCTCGGAAATTTTTGTAATTTTATAAGCAGTATAGGCACCTAGAATTTATTTTAACCCAGGAAAGGACCATGGTGTATGAGCCTTATTTACCAGAGCGGTTCATGCCTGTTGTATAAGTCAAGGAAAATGGCTAGTGAAAATATCAACCTAGTATCCCGATTTGAGATGAATAGAATGTCACAAAATTAATGTGACTATTTCATGAAAGTAATGTATTTCTGCTTAGCTTGGAATAATTTTGTTATATTTAGAGTACAACTACCACGTGGTCTGTGATTTCACTTGTATTTACGGTTAGGCATTCACTAATGGCTTCATGTTAATTATAATTCATAATAAAAATATAAAAATAAAATTATAATAATAATAAAAATAATTATACTAAAGTTCAGGGCATCATTAAGCGCCAATGGCTCGTAACAGTCTGTAATACGAGACTTATCGTTAAAGTGGGTAAAAAACCTACTGCATTTTTATTGGATCTTAAAATAATTTGATTTTGAAATTTTCATAGTACTACGAGAAAAATTACGTTTTTTTCCTCTTACAAAGACACCTCAAGGTATTGAAAACGGCTACTACACCTCTTTCTGATGTTTTGTCTACCACAAAACTGCACAACCGATAGGAGCCGAAACAATCTAAAAATTTAATAAAACTACCACCAAAAAAGGCCATTTGATTGATTTAATAAGTAATTAGTCAACTGTACTGCCAAGTGTGGCGATCAAGTCATAATAATCTACAAGCACGGCATGGCTACAAGCGTAATTTTTAAGGTTTACACAATCACAAATTATTATAACATGGATCTCAATTCGCTAATTATTTCGCAATAACTTTCTATCAACCTTGAGATTAAATGACAAATCAAGCAAAGTTTGCGCTCAATATATATATATATATATATATATATATATATATATATATATATATATATATGTATGTGCTTTTGTAGCTTTTCACTGTACTGCGCAAAAATTTAAAATTCACTCATTGTGCTTAAGCAAATATTTTAGAAAAAACCAAGTTTGTACGAATTCAGTACACGCTTTTCAGAAAACTAGCACACTACATCAGACACACATCAATCAAGTGTGCAACGATGGTACAGATGGAAGGCTAGAAACAAAATTAAAAGATACGACGTTTAAACTTATCGAACAATTATTTTAAAAAAATCAAAATTTATTATAGAATTTGTGAACTTCAAAACCTTTGGAACAAATATGTAGAATCAAAGAAAATAATATATTAATTATAGTCTTTGGTAGAATCTATAGACAGTTTGACAGAATGGTACACGGAAAGTATGATGGTGACGTCATTCTAGTTAGAACTGAAACTCCCAAGTTCGAGAAATTATAATCATTAAGATAAATGATAGGACATTATTAGGTTCCTGTTGGTTCGGCGAAATTTATGACTTTATATCTAAAAGAGATTCCGGAATTCATGGTAATTCATTAAGGGATCAGTAAGTAATTTTGAAAGAAATTTGTGCTGAATTTACTCCAAGAGCGTAAATGTAGAGGATTTCAATTAAATAAATATATTTAAATTCATATTAGTGCCTCTTTATAAAATGTAGTAAATTTGAAGACTTATTTTAATTCCTAAAAAGTACAAAAAGATATCGAATAAAACCCCAAGTCACGCACTTTAGCAACATGATCAGAGGGAATGTTTTTAAAACAAAATATGACAGAGTTTCTGTTTCATTCGAAGGTCGCAATGAGACTATCCAATGTCGTCAATGATTTAGTAAAAAGTGAAATTGTTGGAAATATGTCACCAGCCTCACATCGCCGTTTTTTGTACTTAGATTACTTGGGTCTTGTATTTAGCACAAAAAAAAAGGTGTCGCTTCCACTCTTCGTAAAGAACGGTGCCAGTTATAGATTTATACATCCCGTTTTCACACGATTTCAACCTTCCAATGAATAATTTAAGAAAGACGGAAAAACAATGCTAGTCGGATGTTATCTTCACTGTCCCTGTGCTAAATGGTCGTTAACAGGCACCATCCGTAGCAATAAATCGCCGGAATTTCGATATTTTTTCTCTTGCGAACTAACTATAAATATCCCGATCGGCGAACGGTAATGCCGGTTATCGATCAAAGCAAACCGCTAGAAACTGTCCGAAACAATGAACAAACAATAATCTGATAACAGTGACGGAAGTTTAATAGGCTTTTTCTCCTCTACCGAAACCTCTATAAATATTGAGTTTTCGTTATTATTCGTCAGGATGGGTTGTATGTTTGTTTTCGGTAATAACGAGCCAGTTGATCGAAAAAATCGTAATCGGATCGTTTGATGAGCGAGAGGGTTGACACGTTATATTGGCAGTGCGATATTTTTAAATCGCTGGACTAACACGAATAATACCGTTATTTTATACTACTGCGATCAATCACGTCTCACACAACGTCAACCTTTCCACTTTTAATCAGCTCGGAGCTTTTAAACATGCAGAGATTCAGAAGAATTGGTTATAAAAACCTCTCACCAGCTAAACACTGTAAGTTTTCTGACCCACTGCACAACCAGTAGCGCATAATGAATAAAAATCAAGTGTGCCCTGCACAATACCTAAAGCAACCAGATAATACAGGAAACGTGAAATACAAATCGATGCATGTCATCAATGGAGAAGCCGATACTACTGACAACGTTTTCAAAATATAATACATACTATTCAAGTGGAAATAAATGGAGAAATATTCAGTAATCGATTCAAAGGCGATTCACAAATATGTTCTTAAAGAAACAGTTGGTGAAATTAAGAATTATTCCGATTGTATTTAAAGCAAACTATAAAGTTACAATCAACAAATGATAAAGCAAACAACATTAGTTCAGCTGCCCAATGGATGTGATCGATCCTAGGATGGTATAGGCAACACTATCGCCATGTTTTATATTGTTGTTACCATAAATTATGCGCGCCAATTTGAATCTTCATACAACCATTGTAAACCTTACTATCCGCTACAGTTGGTATATACAGGGTGACCCAGGGGTGCATGGAAGCTCCACAACTTCTTATCTATCCACGCTATCGACGTGATCTTTCTTTACACGATAGGTACAATACTGAAACACACGCTAAAAATAGCTCGCTCACAATTAAGCTCGCAGAAAAATTCATAACTGCAAAACCATTCAAGTTAACTTACTAAGCTTTTTTCAAGACGATTGCTTACGGGTCTGAACCAAGCCACATCCACGAAATGTCAAGAAACAGTACCTGCTCTCCCTATTCAATGATTAGAATAGGTTTAAGGTTTAAGCTAAACATTCTGGCACTATCCACAGTAACGCACTGGAGAACTATAGTGTGGCAACCATATGATGCTTCTGGTCTTGAAATTCACTTCTTCTAACATTTGGCTAGATCTTTGCGAAAAAAATATAAACACCTTATACCTTTCAACACAATGTCGAAGAAGTAGGGTGTAGTAATGTGATTTCCTACAAATATTCTTCAAGCATTAATCGACCATCGATTTTGATGATTCTCAACACGTGGGAATAATACTTATTATTTGTATGTTTACCGGCCTGTTGTTCCTAAATGTTGCTTCATGAGAAAACAGAATTTTGTTTGTATTACAATCCTCGTTAATTATGTCATTCATTTGAATACAAAACAAAACTCCTAAGTATCTTCTCAACAGTTCTCAACATCTTCCACATCGAAAGTGAAAACTCCGTTTTCTCTGATTTGATGACTGTGGTTAAGTTGCAGGTGAGCTTTTGTTTATGATCCACGTGATTATTCTAATAATACCCAACTCCAATAACTGTCATCTATTATACGCGCGGATTGCGACTGGCGTGGTTTAAATAGATCAGGGAAAGGAAATAACGATTTAAAACGCTTAAAGATGGAATGAAAAGTGCGGCCATAAAAAAAATGTCGATTAAAACTCGTTAACATTAATTTAAATCAGCAACACGCGCAGCTTAGTCGTGATCTTGAAAACACAACTTTGCGTTTCGAAGTTGAGAAAAGGTTTAAAAACAGTAAAGTCTATTTCCTTGCGAGTGATAGCACGAATTCTCAGCGTATATCATTATCTCCCATAGGCGCAGCATTTCTCATGAATGCAAAATTGTATTGAACGTTCAAATACATGAATACTAATAGTTTATAAGCAAAATATGTAACATGACTGAAAATTTTCCATGTGTATTATTGCTACCTACTGGTTGGTAGGATTAAGGGTACAAGGGCATAAGTGATTAACGCCGAGGTACCAGTAAAAGTCCTTATTCTCAACGGGAAAAAAAAACATTATATTGAATGTGCATGATGCGTTAGTTCACAAAACTCCAAACATTAGGTACTGTTCGGGAAATCGTTGGTTGTTGTTCAAATATGACAGGAGTTGGGGAAGCAACAATTTATCGATTTTTAAAAGAAAGGAAAGTTGGAGGAATTGTTGAACCCAAAAAAATCTACTGGAAAGAAACCAATAGAAATTGATGATTTCATTAAAACTGTCATACGTCGCAGGGTTCGTTCTTTTTATATAAATAAAGAAATACCTATTGATAAGGTCTGGAATTCTATTAGAGATGACGACGAACTATCGGTGTTTGGGCGAAAAAAAAAAAATGTGGAAGTGTCTTAAGGAAATAGACTTTTCGTGGGAAAAATGTAACAGAAGAGCTTTACTACTTGACAAAGATAATATTGTTTGTTGGAGAAGGAATACCTAAGAACAATTAAAAGGTTCCGAACAGAAGGAAAAACAATTTATTATTTAGATTAAACGTGGTTAAACAAAGGGCACACTGTTTCGAAATGTTGGGTTGATAAGAACATCAATAATTCACGACAGGCTTTTCTGGAAGGTTATTCCACTGGCTTGAACCCACCTATTGGAAAAGGTCGTAGACTAATAATAACACACGTTGGGTCTGAAACTGCTTTTGTAAATGGTGGTTTATTAGAATTTACTTCACGAACCACCAAAGATTATCACGAGGAAATGACTGCAGACGTATTTGAGGAATATTTCTTTCAGATGGTCAGTAACATACCACAAAATTCTGTCATAGTAATGGATAATGCCAGTTACCATTCGCGTTTAAGTTGAAATAATTAATTGGTTAAAAGAGAAATAGATCACATTTGATAATATGATGGTTAAAAAAGAACTCATGCATATCGTTAAACAACACAAACAAAAGTATAAAAAATGGATAATCGATTAAAAAGCTAGAGATCGCGGGATAATTGTACTTCGTTTACCCCCATATCACTGTCAACTTAACCCTATAGTGTTAATATGGGCACAAGTAAAGGGTGAAGTAGCGAGAAACAACACTACATTTAAATTAGGTGATGTGAAAAAAGACTTCTACATGAAGCTTTATCGAAAGTCACTGCAGAAGATTGGAAACAATGTATACAGCATGTGATAAAGGAGGAAGAAAAGTTATGGAACTTAGATTATATAGTTGACGAACGCGTATTTGAACCAATTATCATTACACCAAACAACGAAACATCAGATTCGGATGATGACGATGAAGACGACATGATGTAGTTATTTAAAACTGAACTGTGACACATATTTATTTGTACCTATTACTGTTTATATGTAGTTATTTAATTGTAGTATAGCGACTAATTGCTTTAATCAAGGAATTAATTTAGTATATGAATTGTATATATTGTACATATTTTATCTGACAGATTGCCATTAGGCAAAATTATAACCACGTCAGTTTACTAAACCGTCAGTTCTAAGCCTAATGTGGGAAGAAAATTTTGTTTAATCTAAATGCTAATAAATTTCAAATTTCAATTTTGTTATTTATATTAAAATGAAATTTCATTTTTTAAGCACTAGAAGAAATTCTCATTTACACCTAATCCCACGACACTGTGTCTGCAATTTTTTTCTGTCCCTTTTGTGATCGTCCTTCAGTCCCATTGATCTCACTACCTGAGTTTTACAATACAGGGAGGACCCATCGAAAGTTACTGAGTAAACGCACATTTCTAATGTAAAAATGCTTACGAGTCTCATTAATTTTTTGAATCACCCAATAGTGTTTTGGACACTGTTTTGAATTTATAATGAGCTTGTGTGCTATCAGTCGCAAGGAAATAGAGTATAAATTATTTTCCAGTTGGAATAGGACTCGATGACTTTATTACCTCTTTATGAAAATATTGGCAATCAGTGGCGGTGGTAACAATTTTGTATGAGGGTGAGGATGCAGTGTAATATAAAACGGTGGCAGATTTTAAAACATGGATAACTATCAATAAAGTTAAATACAATTGTTATCTATTTTTTTAAGAAATCGATATACCATAATTTTAAATCAGTTTCAGTATTTTCTTCAAAAGTCACATAAATAACATAAACCCATGATTTAACTAAGCAACTAATCTATGAATTCGCATTTTACACCAAATTCAGTAGTGTTTTGTGTGAGCAAAAATGTAGATGGGTTTGAAAGTTTGTAAGACTTTCCGGTATGCCCACGTCGAACGGCAACGTTAATGACGAACGACCAAGTTCAATAATAGTACACAAGTTTGAATACTATTTTTTAATTAATTTAGTGAATATATACAAAATTTACAAGTTAGAGATTCAACGGTAAAAAAGGTCTGAATGGTTTGGCAGACGTAGAGAGAGTGGTTTTTCGAGGGACGGTTTCTCGGTCAGAACCTTCTCTCTTGTAGGGTAGGCGCGAGAGGCTGCGCACTTTTTGCGTTTATGGTTTGAAGATGAGAAGTACCCGAACTATTCCCTAAAAAAGCGGTAGCATACCCTCGTAAATTGTTACTGCAATATAAGTCGACAATTTTATTCTCTCATTATTGTGACTTTTCGGTATTGACAATCTTACCATTTTCTTTTTTCTCGACAAGAGAAATTTATGATTTTAGGTGTCTTTACGTCTCAACAAGTAGTTTTTTAAAAAATCTGAAAAAACCCTGTCAATTTTTTAAAAATTCATAGAATTGTATCTATTAATCGATCTTTTGAACAGAATTCAGATGATTTCCAACAAATCTAATGCGCTTTACCCGATTGTGCCAAGTGAGTTTACTCTTTTATCCAAATTTGTGACATTTCAACCAAATTTAATAGTTTGCAAAGGAATCTGATGATATTAAGTTCGTAAATTTTCTAGAAACTAAACTCTCAACCAAGCAGCTGATCGATTAATCTGCGTTTCTTAAATTTTGGAAATTTTCCTTTAAATCACTTCGTTCATTATCCGACAAAATCACATTGTTTGTGATAATGAAACTTGTCAATTTTCCAGAAACTGAAATTTCAACTAAGCAATTCATTTATGGATATGGCTTTTAAACTAAATCCAGTAGTTTGCGGAAAGGTCCCATGAATTCTAGTCAATTTTCCCAGCAACTGCTTAATTGTTAATCAAAAATCTGATCAGTTATTTGTTTTCGGTACTTAATAAATCCAGTAGATGAGTATCTGATCGTTAAAAGTCATTTCTTTTCAAAACGAAACAGCTTTTGTCTAAGAAACTAACCTTATTTAACAGAAAACCTAACTTTCAACCAAGCAACATTAATAAATCTCGGTTTTTAAAAATATTACCAAGTTTTTGTTGCGGTTTGCAACTCTTTACGAACTTACGTCACGTAAGTTCAACTCGAAGGACCAGGAAAGACGTTGTTTCTTCGTAGAGCTGTTGCACCTTGCCAATGCAACTGAGTGGTGTGTTTCCGCTGGACCCAGGTTAGATGAGGATTGAAACGCGGGTGCTTTTATATTTACTACTTATATTTGGAAGTTATATTTCCACTGACAAGTACATTATATTGACTTATATTCGGGGGCGGTAAGCTCCCCAGCAGAAAGAGGATGGCTGCAAACAGAACCCTGAGGGATTGGCAGCGCATATGGGAGGGGAACACCGAGACCGCTCAATGGACTAAGAGGCTAATTCTGAACATTGGAGACTGGGTAAGATGCAAACATCGCGCCCATAACCATTGGTACGTGCAATACCTCACGGGGCATGGGTCCTTCGGCAGTTACAAGAAACGTAATGGAAGGGCCAGGTCGGATAGATGCGACTGTGGGGAAGTCGACTCCCCTGAGCATGCGGTGTTTCAGTGCCCCCTATGGCGGCACCACACGAGGGGGCTGAGAGCGGCGATAGGGGATGCTCGATGGACCCCAGAAGCAGTTATGGAGGGGATGATGGGTGACCGAGAAGCCTGGCGGACTGGATACCACGCCATCACCTCCCTAATGAAGGAGAAATTCCAGAGGGAAATACTAAACCGGAGAACCCTGGTGGTAAATATCCACAGGATGGCCGCACTGGACAACAGCCCGCCGAATCCCGCAAGGCACGAAGAGCAACCTCAGCCACGGAGAGTCCTGGTAGTGGAAATTACTAGAAGCCCGGCGCTAGACCAGGCGCTGAGAGAACACCAGGGACCGCCTAGAGGAACGCAGGCATAAAACCCGCACGAGCGAACGAGCGAGTAGCGATAATGCCAAGGCTGGAAAGGTATCAAAACCAGTTGATTCAGCAACCCAAGGTTCGTATGAGGGTTAGATAAGTAAACTTGCGAAGTGGCAAACAGTAGCTAGTTAGAACTGACGTCCCCTGAACCCCTAATCCGGGCGTGCCCGGGACGGGGGATGTAGGGGGACCTCAAGGAAACTAAAACATCGCATAAGTCCTGTCTGCGTCAGCCCTGCCCACTTCCCTGGCCCGGGGGGTGCATGGTCTCTCTCTGGGAAGAGCCCTCCTCGGCCAGGTGGCGCACATTTAGAAGCTTTGTCCGACTGGACAGACCATCGTCCGAGCCTAGGGGGAGTCTGCAGGGTCGGGGGAGTCCAGTGGGCTCCCTATTTCCCCCAGGTGAATTTACCCGAGGGCGGAGTTCTTCTCCGCCCCCGAGGTAGTGAGCTAAAGTCGGAAAAAAATTGACTTATGTACAATTTGAGTATTTTTGTGAATGAGAGTCAATTGTGGTGGTGTGAGTTTGATGAGTTTTGCGCGAGTGTCGAAAACTTTCTCTCGTTCCAGAGTGTGTCCATCGGGGTAAATTCATTTGCTCCTCCCATCGGCCCCTCATCTCGTTTTGCCATTGGAGGACCCGAGATTGCTTACCGAGTACTGATTGGGTGAGTAAGTTAAGCGCTCAGTACGCCAGATGTTTGAGAAAATAAAAGAGAAAATTTACCTTCCGAGGCTGAGGGTACATGCCGTGAAATTTGGAAAGTAAAAGAACAATGAGAGAAAATATACATGTGTTACTCTTTTCGCTAGTCACCCTTCCGGGAAGGCTGGAGATAACGAACATGTGCTCTTTTTGAGCGACAATGGGACAATTCTTCTCGGAAGATATGAAGAGAGGGACTATGACATCGGACGAATGATACCGTGACTAAAGTTATTAGTATAAAGGGATGTGAAAGTAAATAGGGAATAGAAAATATTTGAAACGCTTTTGTTCCTTTGGGTGATTTTCAAGTGATTTATACAGAGTGTAAAAAATAACTTTGCTAGTCGGAGGAAATATGAGGGGCTATATAGGATAATAAATAATGAAAAAGGCGGAAAAAGATATTGTTGGAATTCCAACAGTTTCATTACCAGAAAAATTCACAAAGTCCTTGTTATAGAAACATAATGATCAATTATGTGATAACGGACATTTTAACTAAACAACTCGCCTGTCCAGAGTGCATGATTAATTTTGAGTTGTTTTTTATCAAAATATTCTTTTCTTTTAAACCGTTTTCATTGTAATGTAAACATTTTTTCTAGCCTATGTATCCGTTACTACTTGCAATACTTACTAGATAAATAACACAAAATTGATTTACGTTTATACATTACTGCTCATTTATTAGACAGGTGATTTTCTGTGCTGTTTTATCATACAAATTATAGTAATCATTCATTTATTAGGAGGACATTAGGGATAATCAATGAAAAAAATATTAGAGCAATGTGGACGCTTGTAACAAAATAAAGTGTAGGTTTGGTTTAGTGTTGTCTCAAGTAGTACTTTTCCATTTTTATCTTTAGCACTGCATAGTACGTATTGATTAGTATTAACCATCATAAGGTGTATATGTATAATCTGTACACTAACTAAATAAATGAAACAATGAAAGGGGTAGATCCACATTTTTATTTTTCATGGAACGATGTGGTCAAGTATCGCTATTGACTCCCTCATATTTTTAATCTCGGAAGTTCTCTCTCGGGAATTTTATTACAGTATTTCGAAGCTGCGCCAGCGTTTCCGTTTTAAAGCTTTTCTAGCGAAGTCGAAGGTATCATATTTTAATATTATTTTTACTCGTTTGGGTAAAATGTCTCGTACTAAGATCCCCCGACACAAAGATCTTCAATAAAGAATATTCAAAGTATTTTATGTGAAACTGGAACTCCATTATACTTTTTAAATGTTTAATAAGCGTTGTCGCGAAGAAAACTCGAAGGAAATTTAATTCAGTTTAGCATTTTTTTCTTCCCGTCGGTCGATTATAAAGAAAATAAAAGGCGGCTTGATATGGAAAAACTTTTTAACTCAACATAAAAGTTAATTTATTTTTCAGTTTTGATCTACTGAGCGATACATTATAGTACTCAGAAAAGTAGACAACGCGCACGTGGTAGCTCGGGTGTGAAATAATACTTTGTGTTTCCGTAATAACATTTATCCGTTTTGCTTTTGTTCAGAATTGAGCAGGGGTAATTGTTTTCCTTTAATTTTACCAAGCTGGTATTAAATGTTTCTGCGCCTTGAGTGTTATTGTTCATAATTAGTTTAGAACTCAAGAAGTAATATTAATTGCAATTTTGTGTTGAGATCCCTTAAAATCTTTTAACTTTGATGGGGGTGAATTGGACTCACGGTGAATTGTATTTCGCTTCATTTGAGAGAACTGAAACAAACAGCGTTATAAATATCGCCATAATTTTGGCAAGATTTACAACTGCATGGCACTAACACAGATAGTATTAATAAACGATATTATTTCTTTTTTGTAGACATGAAATTGCTTTTAGAGATAGATCCGCTGATTGAACATAACGATCACCGCAGGTTCGTGATAAGCATTTTTCACTTATATTTTCCTTTGTACCGCGTGGGACCTCTATAAAACCACTCTTTAATCGCTCAATTAATTTTCACTTAATAAAGTCTCTGAATGCCATTATCACCTCAAGCCAGTAAAACGTTTATGAGGTTCTCGTCATTTCCCGTCTTTCGTCACTTTTACACTTTACAAGAATCGACGAAAATGACGAACCCCGCACGTATTTTTTGTAATGCGATCGAGATAAAGTTCAATGGGATCATTAATGAGTATCGCCCGCCAAAGTCTTATCTCATCGTTGGGAAAATGATGTCTGTGCATCTTTCCAGCAAGTCTTAATATAGTTTATTGTATATATTAACTACATACTTCTTCTAACTGTAAATTTTTCATCTTTATTTTCTTAACGGGATATAAAAAAGGAAAGCGAAATTCATACCTGTACAGTTATGCTTATTGTTTGCTTTATGTAATTACCTACTGCAAACTCCCAAAGAAATTCGCAGGCATGTTTTTCACCCAACACAAGACGTATTGCGGTAATAATATCCGCACACTTAATAAAAGTTTCGCGGGGATTTTATTTGGCAAACGGAATGTTCTCGTAATAATTTCAGTATAAATGAAGACTTTTGGAGCCTCGAGGAAATTTCATTACAAATGGATTTTTCCACAAAATTAAATTATAAGGCAAATGTACCTACGTACAAGGCAAACAATACTCTTCTTTAGAAACATAACAAAAGTTGGAAAAATATGCATTAACAGAATATCCTATGCCAGGGGTGCTCAAACTCAAACTGCCGGCGATCCACCTCAATATTGTTAGACTACGATCGATCGACTTTGAGAGGATTCAAGTATGTGTGATGCAGGATTGTCATCTAGATAAGCGTAGGGTTGTTCTAAAAGGTCAACAAAAAAAACTCATACTTATTCAAAAACTTGACTAAAGAATGACTTTGGATGTTGAGGCGTGGCACTGCATGTCCTCAGCATACTTTTCATAAGATAGTACGTAATTACCGAGTGCTAATCGCAAGCATGATGTCATATGTTCGTCAGTTGCGATATTTTGAATTAATTATCTTAATTTCAGAAAATGTAGACTCCCACAAGTATGTTGACCCAAACATTGCCGTCAGCTGAAGGGCGACTTTTCTTAAATTCGGATATTTATCTGCAGATATAAAAGATCAGAATTTTGTGTCAGATGCTGTGGCTTTGAGATGTATATCTGATATAATCTGCACTACCTCATTTTCAACAGAACATGAGTCCATGATAAACTGATTTGCTACTGCAGTAGCAAATTCCTCAATGTTCTTACACGAAAAAGGGTAACTCATAAATGATGCGATATTGGTCAATTTACTGAAATCATAAAAACGTCTCTCGAATTCTCCCAAAATATTTGATAATTCTGCCTCATAAATATCATAATTTAACTGGGGAATTCTTGCTTTCAAAAACGGAAAATGTTTCAGATCCTTTCTTTTCAGTTCTATCTATCATAAGTTGCAATTTTTCTTTGAATGCGTTTATTGCGCTAATCATTTCAATAATAGTTTTTCCTTTACCTTAAAGCTCCAAATTAAGTGTATTTAAATGCATTGTGATATCTATCAAAAATGCTAAATCAGTCAGCCATTTTCCGTTTTTCAGCATCTGAGTGTCATCACCTCTTTCGTCTAGAAAAGTTGTTATTTCAGGTAATAATTCTTGAAATCTTTCTAGGAATTTTCCGCGACTCAACCACCTGACGTCCGTGTGAAGAACTAAATCACAACAAACTGTTTGCAATTTTTCCGTTTGCTCGTACTATACATACCTACTAAAACAAAATCTGTGAATAGTTCTATATTGCCGTAGGCATAGGTAAATGGCAAATTTTTCTCGAGATCGACTCAAGAAGCACTCGCGATCGACCGTTTGAGCACCCCTGTCCTATGCGACGAAATATTCGCTACAATCTTAATAATTTAAGCGAATTATGCTCGTGTTTTATAAAAATCGGAAGCGCATTTTTGCCCTTTGCAAACTTTTTCGGGAAGCTAAATAAATAAATTACAACAATTTATTTACAAAATGGTTAGTGCAAACTAGTAAAACCAATTAAGGTAGTAATTGTTACCTTATACTCAACCAAGAATTGTCAAATCACATTACACACTAATTTTTTATAAATATATAATGACAATTAAAAATTGAAATACGACTTACTTGTATTCCATGAAGTATAGCCCAATCCATATGGATTCAACGGGTGAAAGACACATCGTTTGCTTTCGGTTTTATTGAAATTTTGGGATATTATTTGGCTACGTATTATTTTACTTGGCATTTCATGAGACCCGAGACCCGCGGTTTTTCATGTTCCCGAAAAATGTTTTTGGAGCCCTGCGACACCATGTTAAAATTGACCTCTTTACAGCGTTATTTCGAATATCGAAAATTCACATCTTTATCAAAATTATCGCAAAATTATCCCATAGAAACTTTTTCAGTAGTGTATAATTTTATCAGCTTTCGCATGGATTCTTCGGAATTCAAATTAATCGAAAACTTTTTAAGGTAAACAGTAAAAATTGAAGTCATGTTTTTTTTTTAAATCTCAAAAACGCCGCCCTTAATTTTTGTAAGTTGTGGATATGTTATTTAAGGGCAAATATGCTGCTTTTTTGTCAAATGGCAGAATTTGTCCCGGTAATTAACATATGAATATTATTGCACAAGGTAAAAATAAATAAAACAATTGAGAGAAATCCACGCTAAACGTATAAGTAAAATAAAGTATGTACATTATTTATTTACACTAATTAACACATATGAAATCATTATAACAGGTAGCAATAATGGAGGACAATAAGGCATACATCTTAATCTAAATATTTGCACTTTATCAGCTTTCAAAAGTAGTAAAAATTTCGAGTTAAAAAGATTGAGGAATGAAAAGGCGTTCGATCAACCCACAACGTTCGTAATAGTCATATTTTTCAAGTTTTCCGAGTGACATGTTGAAGAAAGTGTAAATGGAAAGTGTAATGTTAAACGTTATTGAAAATGTATGCTGCATTGGCCTTCATTATTGCTACCTAATATAATGATTTCCCATGTGTAAATTACTACAATTAAAAAAAAATGGCGATGTGTAACATCGTAAGACTTTCTCATATGGCCGGATCAAATATTCATGGCAACATTATTAAAATGCCCTTTAGGAAGGTTTTAGAAAAAAATGTTTCAAATAAAAGTTGTAGCCATTAGTTAGGTCAGATCAAATCTAAAATTTGGTAAAAATCGTTAAAGCCATTTTGGAGAAAATTAAGAAAAACTGAAAATTCACAAGAGTCCAGGGCCCTTCGCCGAAGATCATTCAAGATAACCACAACGGCAATCAATAAGACTTAAATAGTAAAGTAAATATACAAAGTTTAAAAAAAAAACGTTAGACCAGTTTTCGACATAATAAAAAAAACTGTTTCCATGTTCTAGCTAGAGAATGTAACAAACCATTATCGATTAATGGTTTAATGATTAATGATTAATGATTAATTAACACGAACATCGAAAATGAAATTGATAGATTATCGATTAATAATACTTTTTATACCTATTTTTAAAAACTAATGCTGACACACAAATAAATATTTCTATATTTACGTAAGTATACAACAAGAAATTCTTCGTCAACTTTCGTATCCTTTACGAACATTAATTTTTAAGACTTGGGTTTACTTTTATTACTGCTATGTACATGATCCACCCTTCTCAATCAAACAATTTATTACGTATGTAGAAAGTAAGAAACAACCTCCTTGAACAGTAGATACGCATTTAAATGTTTTGGGACAAAGAAGGCAAATATAACTTCATTAAACCTTAATTTGATAATTATTGGCATCTGGGGGGCCATTACTGGCGGTCGATCCCTCACAATAATATTGGCTTCGTGACATTTACTAGTTCTTGGCCATTTTTAGCGAAAACTATTAATGTGAATATAATTACCACACGTTATACTAAATAACAGTATTCAGAGATTTTCAGAAAAATCTCAATGAAATTCATTTCAATTTAGCATATTTATGTATAGATGTAGTAATTGGTTTTTGGTCAAAATTAAAATATGGCTTGCTATCAAATAATTTACCATTGAATAATTATGCGTTTAAACAATTGATTTTCGAACAATTGTATTCTATCAATTGAATTCGAACAATTTACCTACTTCCCTATAGGTGTAAAATTGGCAATCGTATACGTGTATTCAGCAGGAATATCCATTTTATGCCCCCACCGTCGAAGTATTGGCATAATTTACAGCTATTTTTTTCTGTCAAAATTGATTTTGTAAACCTTGCTCGTTTTTGGAGATATAATGGCTAACGCATCCCTGCAGCAGAGCCACACTGCCAAAACTGCTTGAAATATCCGAATTCTTTGGGGTGGCAGAATTTTACTTATTTTGTAGCACTCACATAAACAGCATTGTATTTTTCAAAAGGTATCCCTGTTTATCAAAAGTCACTCCCCCTCTCTCAAAAATAACCTAAAATAGATAATTATACTTTTCGTGACAAAATCGAAACAGTATAATTTGTAGTTACATTTAAGGAAAATAAGTTGATAATTTAGGTAAAATAAAAAGAATTGTTGTGACATTAATTCTTTATTGAAAAAGTAAAACTCGAAGTACTCGGTAGAAACGACCAGAACGGACTAAGTAGCGAGTTAGCAGGCTTATTATCAGTATCATATCAATAAAGAAATGCAATATGACATTTCAGAAAATTCTTTTTTAGTATAAACAACATCCTTACATAGATAGCAATAACACCAATTCAAAACGGATTACGAAAACAAAATAGTAGTAGGCTATCTAAAATATATCTCGACAGAAAAATTTGTAGAAAAAAATAAAGCAACCGTTAGGAGAAAATAGTAGTACAAAATGTTGTTCTGGATAAACTTTGTATAAAAATTTAATAGGAACCCAGACAGCACATGTCATAACGTCTTAAAGACATCTGTTTTACGCCTTTTTTATGCCTGGACGCCTTAAGACATAAAAAGAACATCTATAAGACGTCCATATCAGGATGTCTCTTATACGTCCAGGGCTGGACGTCATGAAGAAGTCTAATTTACGTCGATTTTAAGCCTGACTTTTTCATGCCTGAAGTGTACGTCTTTAGGACGTCCATTTCTGGATGTCTCTAAGATGCCCAGATCGGAATGTCTCAATGACATCTAATTTTCGTCTATTTTATGCCTTTTATGCCTGAAGTGGACTTCTTTAGGACGTCCAGTTCTGGATGTCTCTAAAATGTTCGAACGTGGACGTCTTAATGACGTCTAATTTACGTCAATTTTATGCCTGATCTTTTATATGCCTAAAGTGGACCTATTTAGGACGTCTATTTTTGGATGTCTCTGAGATGTTAAGAAGCGCACATCTTAATGGGTTCCAGTTTATGTCGATTTCATGCCTGGCCTTCTTTATGCCTGAAGTGGACCTCTTTAGAACCTCCATTTTTGGATGTCTATAAGATACTAAAAGACGGACGTCTTAATGACGTCTAATTTACGTCAATTTTATGCCTGCCCTTTTTTTATGCCAGAAGTGGACGTCTTTATGACGTCCAATTCTTGATGTCTCTAAGATGTTCAAAATCTGACGACTTAATGACGTCCAATCTATGTCGTTTTCAGGCCTGACTATCTTTATGCCTAAAGTGGACCTCTTAAAGTCGTCGTTTTGGATGTCTAGAAGATGTTAAAAGGCGGACGTTTTAAGGACGTCTGATTAACTTTAATTTTTTATGCCTGATCTTTTTATGCCTGAAGTGGACTTCTTTAGGACGTCTATATCAACTGGATGTCACTAAAATGTTTGAAAGCGGACGTCTTAAAGATTTATAATTTTAGTTAAGAAAATGCACTTTTTTGAACAGAATTAAATTTCTTATAAATTCCATATTTGGCAGATGGTCACGTATAAATCTGTAAATATCTTTAGGAGCTTAGCTTGTGAACAATTTAAATCCAGATAAATGCAAATGAAACACCTACCTAACCACGTAATGAGTACTTTGGTATATGAAGAATCCTACCACTTCAAAATACAATATTTCTGATGTTTTTTTGTGTGCGAACTTAACTCTTCGTTTCAGAATTCGAAGGATATCACTTCGCACGCTTCACGCGCCTAATTAAATTTACGTGAATAGTGCAAGATTCGGATGCGAGTTAAGTTAAACATGGACAAAAATGTCTTAATTATATCTACTGTTTACAGTAAATGATGTTCACACGATGTTCACCCCGAAGTACACTATTTCTTGGCCTTCTCGGACAGATTGTATACCGTATCGGCCGCGTCGAGTTCCGCAAAAATTTACCTGCGTCTGTAATCCCAAGGCGAATTCCGCAAAAGGATCTCCGGGCCACCCGGAGCGCCAAAGGATTATCCCACTGTTAATAACTTCAATAGAGGAGAGGGTGATGAAAGCCATTAAATATTGAGAATTTCTTTAAATACATTTACTTGCTTTTAAAAATATGTAATGTCAGTTTAACAAAGGTCATACACGCATATAAACATCTATTGATCAACATACTATTGACATATTAAATAAAAAATTAATATTATTATTGGGTTATATTGTTCATAATTTTATTACAGTTTTAGTACTGAGACAAACATATGAGACCGACAGTTTTAACAAATAAATAACGGCTAATATTTTTATTGGCCATTTCATTAATTTTACATAATAAAAACTGCTCTTTGTCCCTTGAACGCTTATCTTGTACTTTAACAGTTCCATTTAAAACTGTCCTAATTTTATAATAACTATCTATTTGTATGTTGACTAAGGTTTCTAAAAAAATATGTATGTCAGGATGGCTAGAATAAAATAAGCATTGGTTTTGCTTCCATGCTGGCGAACAATATACTGAACCATCTGTTTCATGTTAGGCACGTGTGTAAAGTACAAAAATTTTTGTTTATTATATTACACATATTTATACATTTCGGAAAGGACGCACAGCTATGAAAATATGAAAAATAAAAATTAATCAAAATAAAAATCTTATTGCGAAAATCAAATCTGAAATACAAAAATCCGAAACACCTAACCGAAAATCATCTATAACGTCTGTACGCCCCATTAAACACCCGATAACGGATAATCCAACTAATCCCTGTTTTGGGATTTTTCAGGTACTTCTGCGGAACTCGACCCGGGCCTACCGTATACCCCAACCACAGTATATATAATACTAACAGTATGCTCACTTGGCTTATTCGAACACCACATCACCTCTCCTCGTCGTATCTCCCTCGGCCTAGGAACTTGCCGACTTAGTCGGCCCACCTCTCTTCCTCGCACCTCCTCGGTCCCCGAACTTGCCGGGATAACGATATTTTTATTACTTTACAACCTCTTGCAAAAAACGCCGGCTTTTTCATAGACATCAAAGAAGTGAGCATACTGTTATGCCCCTGCCACACACTCGTCGAGTAGCGAGGGAAGTAGCGAGGGAAGTAACGAGAGAAGTAGTGTGGCCACGATATTCGTCCTGCCGCACGTCTTGCTCGTCGTCATGCCCATCCTTCCCTGGTTTGTCGGTTTTTCGGGCGCGAGTCAAAGGACTGGCAATATGAGCGCGAGTATCTGGCCACACAATCGCACATCGCACGTGTAGTCCAATGAAATCCTCATTGAATTAACATTCGCTTCAATATGAAAAATAAAACATACTATTATGGTTTTGCCCCTCAGGAACCCAAATCTGTCAATATTTTTGACCGCAACCCCCGACAAAGGGATGAAAACGGCAAATAAAATTGTTTTTGCGCGAAATGTCGAGAACTACAACAGATAAGGTAAAAATAACTGCACCAGTTTGTTCCCCGTAATTTTTTACATCGAAATCGACGTATTGCATATTGATATCTCAAAACTTTTTCTTGTTTTCTTGAAATTTTTAAATTGGGGTCATATTACGCCCAGAGTGCGAGCGAAGAATGGAGCAACGAAAAAACTAATATTTATTGATTTGTTGGCTGCAGAGCCAGTTATTTGGGATCCAAAACATAAACAACATAACTTTAAACATATGGTATGTAGCTACCAACCAAAAGGGAGGATGTAATCTGTCCAGTAACCTGGCGGGTACATAATCCGGGAGGTAGTGGCCAGAAGACCTTCGAAAAGGACGTAAAATAAATATTAAATGTATGTAAAAAATATATTACAAGAATTTGATATTATGGGTTAGAAATTTGTAAAATACCTATACTTTGTCAAAATTATAGTAGGTACTCAGAACACATTAAACAATTTTATTAATTTTACTACAACTTATTAAAACATCAATTCGCTATTAAGCTACGTATTTAAAACAAAATGTAAGTACATATAAACGTGTATGTCAATAATTTACCTAATTCACAAAGAAGCACTGGAACGATTAGATACACATTTAATGAAATGTAATGTAAAAATGTCATTTGATGCATACCGTACAATCCTATTTTCAACAAATTTTAATTTTGCTTTTGTGTGGCGATTAATTGCGCGAGGAGAGCAGTGTATGGCCAGAGAGGGCAATACAACGGCAGCGCGAGGAGTAGAGCGAGTAGCAGCGCGAGGAGCATAGTGTGGCTGAGGCATTAGAATTATATATACTGTGCCCCAACCATTCTTGTCTTCGTCTCGTTATCGACACTTACATCGGCTATTTACTCTGAAACCTTTATTCTAGATCGTTTTGCTTTTGTCATTTGTTTCAAAAATTCATTTTCAATCAAGAAATTGTTGACAATAAAATTATTTAAACTGTTAAGACATAACTATTGACACGATCGTTATAAACGGTCGTTTGGGATATTTTCGCGAAAGAGATGGGGAAAAGCACATCTGTGTACCACATATCTTGAAGTACCCTTAGAGATTTACGGTGTGATTTAGAAGATTGACCATTACTTCACTAGTTATATAGTAACAAATTCCCGGCAGCGGGTAGATGTACCTACTTTTGGGAAACTACTTTTGGTTTGTTAAATGTTGTCCCTAGTTCGCATTTTTCTACACTCCGAATAAGTCGTACGTGTAGGCTCCATTAATTATTACTGTGTATTAGCTGTTCTAGTTATATCGTAAGTTATCGACGGTTGTGTTTTATTTAAGGTAAGTGACAATAATCAAATTTAAAAAATCAATAATTCATATTATAAAATTAATATGAGATATAAATTAAATTTACAAAAGCATTATTTGCGCGCTAAACGACTGCGTCGTAGTTCCACACCTGAATTATTATGTAATACTACCGAACCATCACTCACAAGTACCATTTCAAAACCAGACCATTTAGTGTCTTTTAATAGTAATTCTCATGAACATGTAAATTCTGATCTGAGTTTGAATTCCGTTTCAAGTGAAAATCCATTTGACGAAAATAGTTTAAATGTAAATTTCACACAACAAAAATTTACTTCTCGTATGGATTCATTTGACTCAGAATTTAACGCTTTATTAACAGATTAACAAAGCTCAATTTATCAAAAATGATAATTCGTAAAGGCAAATGTATTTTACGTAAAAGGAAGAATAGCTATTTTGTTTATTCAGTACTCTCACTTTTATAGTTTTCGCTTATAAATGATAAAATAAGACATATTAATATATTATCTCTATATTATAGAAGCAGCACAGAAGACAGGCCTACATATATATGGTGGGAGCCAACGAAACAAGGAGGTTGCCATCCAGGCCTGGTTGAGAAGGGCGTCGGATCGCCAATTGCGTATTGTGAATAAAACTTAAATTCATAATAATTTTAGGTCTTATTTTTTATTACTTTCCTATGTTTTCTCTTTTTTATGTTTTTTTCTGTCTATTTTAATTTTGGGTGTATAGTTTTAGGTAAAACTATTTTTTACTTTTAACTATTTTTTACTTTTTACTATTTTTACTTGGTGTTGGTATTATTTAATCTATTTTTATTTTTCTGTTAAGGCCCGGTTGTATATGTTTGGTTTAATCTACACACTCCAGTTTAAACTTAAAATGAGTATACAAATCTTCCATTTAAACTCCTACTTTTAGTTTAAACCGAATTTTTAAAATCTAGCCTAAGTGTGATTTATGTTGATCAATTTTAGTTTCAATAAATACTTGTATTAGTTTCAAAATTGATATTTTTTTTTAATTTTTGCCAGAAATTTACCTTTTTTTACCTTTTTACCATAAAAAGGCGTGCATCGAACGTTTTTAAGACATAGATTGGACGTCTTAAAGGTGTAAACCGGAGGTCTTAAAGACGTATTAGAGACGTCTTAAAAACGTATTAGAGACGTCTTAAAGGCGTAGTTTTGTATAAAAAAAGTCTTAAAACAGACGTCTTTTGGACGTCATTACGGATTTGCGGACATCTTTTTAATGCCTTGAAGGCATCTTTGAGACGTACCGTTTTGTAACAAATAACATGAAATGGACATAAAATGGACACTTTAATGACGTTCTTCGGACGTCACAGGACATCTTTGAGATGTCGCACATGCCTAATGGTGATGTCTATCAGACGTCTTAAAGACGTCTCTGTGCTGTCTGGGAAGTTGCACGAAGTTCGAATTACTATTTCATATCTTTAAGTCTTTCGGAAATCATCTTTGCATAGTTTATTGTCCACTATTCCATTATTATTTGTATAGAAAGTCGGCTTCCTTATTAGATCAACTTAAAAATAAATAATAAATCAAAATTTAATATGATTCTCAGCGAAGATTTTCAAATTATTCTACTCCTATAGACTGTCAATTACATGTTCCCACTTTATTATCTACTATTACATTATTACTTGTACAAAAGGTCACTCTGGCTTTCGTTTCCTATCAACTTCAAAAAGATTGGCTAGTAAAACTTTAATCTAATGTTACACGAAGAAGTTCGAATAAATATCTGTCTACTCTAATATTAAACATTTATGCAAACGGTCAATATGGCTTTCTTTTTCGATCAGCTGCAATAAACTCAGTAGATCAAAATTTTATTCGATGTTCGGATAATTATTTCAGTGGTTCCAGACTAACGTCTACAGCCACAAAATCAAGTTTGAAGGTAAAAATTAATAGAAAATGAACTACACATTAGTGTTTCGGTTACACCACGAAACGTATGATTAGCAATTTTTGGCCCCTTTTGGAAGTTGAGGGGTTGGCTTTTAAGAAAAAGATATCATTTTTTAAAGGTACAACGTAGTTCATTTGAGAGCTCCAATACAGCTACAATTCTGCCACCTCAAACAATTCGATATTCTAGCGGTTCCGAGATAGGCAGTGTCGCTACAGACTTAAACTGCAGTAGTCAGTCTGGGAAACGAGCACCGCTATAAAATCAATTTTTAAGATACAGATTATCTACTACTTCGGTAGTGGGGATATAAAATGGCTACTGCAGCTTAATAGACATCAGTCGACATGATGATGGATGGATTTAGTGATGATAGCACTTTTTTTACAGCAAATTTCTATAATGTCCGCTACTGAAAAGCTCACTTTTGAAATGATTGCATTATTAATTGTAACAATTGTGTTAGTACGTAATTTCAACTTGAAACGTATTTTTACAAATTATGTTTCAACACAATTTTTAAATTAAAATTATCAACAGAGGTCATTATATCAAAAGACGTTGGTGTCCATTTTTAAAGCAATTACAAATGACGAAAAGAAAAACGAAATCTTCGCATGTATATGCCTTTACAAATGTTACAATCATAATCATCAAATGCTAAAATTACGTACAAACCATCATGGCTTCATTTTTGCAATGAACTGTAAACTAAGCACCACAAGTTGGCCCTTTTGCACTTTTTTTATTTTTCTTACATGGTTGAAAAATACATGACATGAAACTTGTTACTCTTATATTTAATTCCCCGATAGGCGTATATGTGAAGTAACTAAATAAATAATGCTTTAAGACCTAAGCATGTCTAATCATTTCACTGATTTTTGTATTAAATGGACTTCCACCCACCAGTGAAAATTTTTAAATGAAGTTCATCCAAAACAAGGGTGTGCAAATAATTTAAGCTAAATTTTACATTTAAGTCTTTACATTGCATCTCTTAGTTTTACATTTTAAATTGAAATGAAGTTAAAATTACCTAAAATTAGTTGTGTCCTAATGGATTAAAATTTCAATTTTGGAACTCCTGCTTTATTCAATTTCTTTCCTTTTATTAGACTTACAGCAGGAGCGAACTTATCGCGTTATTTCCTGCGACCTTTTTCCCTTTTCGGATTTATTTATCTGCGTCCCGGTATTCCGTGCTCCACCGAAATTTTCGAACAAACATCAGAAAACGTCGTCGGTGGCGTCGGCGTCGTTGGCCATCGTCGCGACTAGCACCGCGTTCCCGTCACTTTATTAAAGCAATACATCATTTCCGTTTCCACCCTCTTGATAGACAGTTTAACGTGAAAGCCCTTGCCCTTATTGATTTATGGCACTGATTAGAATGTGCTAGTGTGAAGGATTTTCTTATGAATTTTCCATGGAGGCGTGTACGGAAAATTGATTCGAGGGAAAATTATGACGGTTGTCTGCAATTTACCTAATTAAAATTTGTTCGGGAGTGACCTGCGGGCGTTAGGCCCCCCATTCTCGGTGCACGTGCACGCACCACAATATTTTCGAAAGCCAATAAATTGTTTTAGCATAAAATTAAAAAACAAACACTTTAAATCAGTATACAAACGACTTTTTAGGAAATTTCTTTAAATCTCATCAATCAAAAATATGTATAATATATTTTTCAATGAAATTTGCTGGGTGAGACAAAGTAATTTTTCACATACCTGCACTACCAACTATGAAGTTCTATGGTATAAAACAATTTTATATTATTGTATTGGTAGTCCTCGGGCCCTCGTTACCTTTCTAAAGTATGTATATTTGATATCCTGCTGTAACTTCGTGCATGTCTTTACTATGACGAATCTGCCACATTTTGTATTGGAAAATTATTCAAAATGGAGAGTTTTCTTTAGGGCATCCGGAAGCTCGTTAATTTGATGTCAAGTGTAAAATTCATGAGTACCATTTATTTTTCACTATAATCAGAAATGATCGACACCGCCACAATGAAACATCATGTGAGGTATAATAGTTATTTATGTATTAAGGGCATAATCAGGAGCTTATGGCACGAGACAGCGGAGGGCTTTTAATTTCTCGAAGGCCATAAGCGACAATTATGCCCGTGGTACACACAACGTTTTATTTTATTTTGCTTCATAAAAATCAAACAAACATTCGAAATTTCCTGGAAGTTATCCCGTCGCAATTTGTCATACGAATTTCAGTGTTTTGTCCTAGTCGGCTATTTTGCTGTTACTAGGATTATTACTGTGTTGACAATTGTTTGTTAGTAAACAACTGATGGATCAAAAAGACGACAAAATGGGTCTTGAAGAAGCCTACTCATAACTAGGTATAGTCTTTACGAAACCAATGTAACAACCAACATAATTCAAGGTTATACGGGTATCGATCAATAACAACATATACGGCATGCTCGATACATGATACGTTATTTAGCGAACTCGTCCTGTACAATCCCCCCTCACCAAATTCACGCGGAGTAGTCACACGCCTAAATATTGTCAATAGTTTACTCTTTTCGCTTGTGCTGTAGTGGATTCATAAACATTTTGGACGATTGGATCTTTCCTGGAACGTCTCTCCTTCTCCTCCGACGACTCGAACAGGTGTCTTCACTTCAGTCTTTTCTTTTACCTCTTGTTCTTCCTCGTCTCCTTCTTGGGAGTTTGCAAATAAGGATCTACATCCTCGATTACAAACAGTAATTTTAAATATGTTTAAGCGCCTCCAACAAAGACACCCCGAACAATCGGTTCGCGGCTTAATTTTAGAAATTTCAGACTTGACATTAATTCCATATTCTTCAATTTATAAAATAATTCAGCGAGGAATTGTAGATCATCATCAAAATAGATTAGGTAAACAAAAGAAGTTCAAAGAATTAGATGACGCTGCTAAAGACGTTATACGCAGAACCGTTTACGATTTTTATGCTAGAAACGAGGTGCCAACTTTACTTTCAATTTTTCAAAAATTACAGTCTTTTGAGGAATATAAATATAAATCTTTAGACACTTTAAGGTCAATTCTGTTAAGTTGCGGATTTAAACATAAAAAATTAGATTCTCGAATGGTCATCATGGAGTCACCTCGTATTGTTGCTTTGCGTCAGGATTATTTAAGACAAATTAAGTCATTTCGAGAATCAGCGAGCAACATTGTATATTTAGACGAAACATGGTTTGACATCCATGAAGTAATTCAACGTGGTTGGGTTGATGACAGCAACAACTGTAAATTAAATACACCCTGTATTAGGGGAAATCGGGTGGTAATTTTACATGCAGGAAACGAAAACGGTTTTGTGCCTAACGCTTTGCTTCTTTCCGCCAAGAATATCAATAAGAGTTTCGCCGATTATCATCAGGATATGGATGCCGAATTGTTTGAAAAGTGGTTTAAAGATAAACTTCTGCCCAATATTCCCAATAATACTGTTATAGTTCTTGATAACGCTTCATATCATTCTCGTCAAATTAATAAAATTAATAAAAAAAAAAAAAAAAAAACAAAATTTCACATCGAACACGATCCCCCGGACACCTAGTGCACCGGAACCTTTGCCTGAACGTCGTCTCCGAGGATTTTCCACACAAGATCGCTAATAATCGTAATCGTAATTCTCTGTTCGTCTTTAGCGATCTTGTCGATAAATTTCATCATTTATCAATGCCCAATAAAGCGGTAGTGCATGATGGAGATGTATCAATCGTTTACGAGCACGTCTAGTTAAGTTGTATGCTCTACTAGATAAAATGTTAATAGGTGAAAAGAATATTTCTCTCAAAGTACTGTTGTTTAGTAACAACAGCATAAGGCGAAAAGCTAGAGAAGCTCTGACTCAACATTCCTCACAACTAAATCACTAAATAAGAATTGAGTACAATATTTGCAAATATTTCAACAATTTCATAAACACATGAAACAATTTTTACAATAAATTTCATGTAAAATACTAAAGACATTTTGTATGTTTGTTTCCTATATCTAGTACAGTATGACTGATTTAGGTTGGCTTGTGACCTTGTGGTGCATCCAAAATGTAGATGTGGCTCTCACTCTCACTTCATTACGCTATATCGCTGTTTCTTTCTCATCATCTACTTTCTCTCTTCCCGTTCTGCACAGATCACCGGCCAAGTTAACTCTGTTCGATTGTAGCTATATGTATATATTTTTTTATATTCTTTGTATATATGCACATATTTTAATATTTGTGTTATTTGTGTATATTTATTTCCATAGACATGTAAAGTTTTATACCATTTGTAAGAATAAATCAGGGTCCAAATAAACATTTTGTACTTATGTGTTATAGATACTCTATATATTGGGTATATGAATAAAAATACGGTACTTTTGAGTAAAATGCTATAGCACCTAATTTCTTTGTAGTCTTTATTTTGCACAATTTTTTTGCCCCTTTTACGTTCCGATTAGAGTAAAAAAATTTTTTTCATAGATTTTATACTGGACATCAAATTAACTAGTACTTTCCAAGCGCCTTAACAGAAAATGTCCCATTTTCCAGAATTTTCCATCGAGGAATGTGACAGACCTGCCATTATGAAGCCACGCGCAACTGGAAACGATACGAGGGCCCGAAGACCATAGAGAGGATAGTCAAATATATTGTCTTTTTGTAATAAATGGGAATTTACACATTTATACGAATACATGTAATCTAAAAATTTAACCTTCTCTTTTCTTACTATTTTTGTGATAATACACCACGTGTTGTCGCACTATTAGGGCTCTACCAGTCGTAAATTTTAAAGAATCACACAGTATATGACATTACAATACTTTTCCGGTGTGCGTAATGAACCGCGAAATTCATGCATTATAGATTTATTGCACGAGGTATTACAATGAATAATTCTTCGCCTAGTCTGCAACAGAGAGTATGAAACTCTAATTATGGAATACACATCGAATCAAAACGAAACGTCAAAAATTTACATATAATGTGCTGCACACGTACGGTGTGAAACAATGAGTAATATTTAAATACGAAGGAGTAAGTTAAACGCATTAAACCAAAAGTACAAGACAAATTGGAAGTTAGATTGAGTTTTTAGGAGTGCCATTTTACAGAAGATTGAATATTATGACAAAAGTTTTTTGGATTGGATTTGTCCATGAAAAATCAATAGTTTGGGCATTTCAAATGTGTTATCTATAAATAAATTTAAGGATAAACAAGTATACTTTGATAAAAAATTTAGATCAAATAGCACATTTTTAGAGGTAGTTGTGGTTGACTTTTATGACCAAATCGTTAAATTTTTAATTTATTCTAAGCCATCTCAACAAAGATTTGATGGCTCTGAGAAATGATTTTTTTTCTTTGAATAATTCATAATAGAAGGTGAGTGAAGTCAACCTTACACGTAATCTTAAGGCGTAGCTTACAATAGAAAATGCGATTGATGCAATTAATACACGACAGTAAGTAGTCACTAAGTCTACGAGAAATTCATGAGCAGCGCAAAAATGTAAAAATGTAGTGCAAAATTGGTTCCTCTACTTTGAATTTCTCCTATCTTTAAATTCATGAACAACAATTACTCAGATTTGTAAAAGTGATGAAAAGACTTAAGAACCTATTGCAGCCTTTTCCTTGTGATTTGTGTCATTTGAACCTTTTCACTACCGCGGCTCAAAAGGTATTACTTTCAAGACAAATTGAAACTATCCTATGCAAAAATTGTGCATCTAAACTGCTTTATTTAATTTACTTAATTTCTATATAAGAGATACGTTACAGAATCTTAAGGGAAATTATAATAGGGACCTTTCAGTAATTACTTTAATATGAAGAGATCACGGGGACTACCGTTTTCCCCTGCTATACAGAATATATATATATATATATATATATATATATATATATAAATGATAAGAAGCACAATTTAAAAATAATTTAATAAAATGTGTTCATATAAAAAGATCCACAACAAAGTATTTTTTAAACGAACACTACGTTTTGAATATTTTCGAATTTAGATATAAAATAAACCCGTTTCAATAGAATTCACTAAACTGAAAACTTACCATTTTTGAAATAAGTAATGGTTATTAATAGCAGTCCTAAATTACAAATTTATTTTTGCTACACTCAGTTACGTTGGAAAAATGTAACCAAAGCCAATATTTGGTAGAAAGATTGATATTTCAAATAGTTATGACTCACCCTTGCAAATACAATTTTGAACGGTGGTCCTAAACCTGTCCTTAATTTTGAGTGCATACTATTTCAAATAACGTTCTTATTTGAAATACACACCCCGAATTTATTAACGTGTTCTTTTGTAAAATTTTATACCCTTCATAGGATTCAAGGATTACCCACACCTAACTCTAACCGTTGTGGAGTTATTTACTTTTATTTTTAGAAATATCGAAATTAAGCTTTTAATCAAGTTGAGGTTCACAACACGGTAACATATCTAACAAGTTGATGTCAGTTGTTTAGCAGAATGTGAGACTATTTATTAATCATGAAGAATTACAGTTTTCAAGATCGAGTTGATACGGTTTGAACAATTGGAGAATGGAAGAAGTGTTTGTTAGCATCACGTATTTATTCTTAGAAGTATCCACAACAAAAGCAGCTAGACAAGAATACTTGAAAGACTGTTACGAAATTTCCGAAGAACTGGAAACATAAAACAGACTATCTTTGGAAATGATAATCACTGAAAATCGCCATGCATGTCAACGCCAAATTAGCACGAATATTGATATAAGTAAACGCAGTAGGCAGGTTATTAAAGAAATACAACTTTCATCTATTACCAAATAAGACAATTTACAGTGGTGATTTTGCTAGATGATTGGACCTTCCAGGTTTATACTGGATAAGTTAAGTGAAAACGAAAACATTTTAGACTTCGTTGTGTTCTATGATTTAATAATTAACAGGGAATTTTCACTCCTATAGTGATGAGAATTTCAATTTATTCCGAAGACTTGATCACCACCTGTATGAGTAGGAATACTTGGCTCAAAGGAGTAACAGGTTCTAATTTATTTGATGAAACTTTGAAGGGAGATAAGTTTCATAGTTTATTTATTGTACGATGATCTGTCTGATCTGGAAGAGGTTGATTTCAATATTTGAAGTCGCATGTGGATGTAGTTAGATGAAGCGCACGGTTTCTAATAGAATGAGAGAACGAGGAGGTTCATACAATTGGCCCGAAACATCACCAGATTGAACATGTTTTTTAGACTTTTTTTGTGGACTTCCTATCCACATTTTTTTGTGGATATTGAATTTTTCTCCAACTGAAATACAACAGTATTTCAGACCATGGCACCTATTATGCTAAGGGGAGTAAAATAACGTTATAAAAGGATACGTGCATGTATAGGAGAAAAACGACATTTTGAACCTTTGCTAAAATAAATTAGACCATAAAATATTTTCCATAAAAAATAGTTTCACTGGCATCACAAATTGTTCAAGTGGTGTATTGGTTGTATCTATTTCCCATTAAATTTAAAATTCATTTTTTAACCATACGTAGGTTAAAAACTTAAATGAATTTTCTATTTCATATAAATAGTTTAATCAAATATATTTCGTGGCTCAGTTACAAATTTCATTTCCAATGATAATCTTACATCGGTTTATCTCTGTATGCGCTACTAGTAGGAGAGCTGGGGAAAAAACGACCGATCTGCACAAGTTTTGAATGCTACTCATATGCGAGAACAACACCTACTATTAACAAAAAAAAGTTTCTGCCACCCCAAATCGGTGCCATTTTGTTAATAAACAGTCGTCAATCTTGCAAAATAGGAGAGTAATTTGACCGATCTGCACAAACCCCAAAATTTAAATACTGCTTCTTTTCATCAAAAGAAGGCACTCCTAACTGTTCTGCCATGTCTGACTGGTGCGAAAACCGTTCTGCCTGGGGTTTTTCCACGGAAAAATTTTGACCAATCTGCACAAGTTCCAAAATGCTAAACATGAATTTATAATGTTAAACAAAGTCCCCGAATACCATTCTGCCAGACTAAAATGGTGCGAAAAATGTTCTGCCAAACCATTTTCCGAGAGGAAAATCTGGAAAATTCAACCAATGTGCACAAGCTCCAAACTTTACAGACGACATCGTTATGACACAGAAACCTTATGCGAACTATTCTGCCAACCCTTTTCGGTGAGAAAAGTGTTCTGCCAAGTAATTTTCCAGTAAAAAAATCTTGAAAATTCGACCAATTTGCACAAGCTTCAAATTTTGAGCACGACTTTGTAATTATACAGGAAACTTATGCGAACTATTCTGCCAGCTTGAAACGGTGCGAAAAATGTTCTGCCAAGCTTTCAAGGAAATCCATAAAATGAGTAGAATAATCGAGCAGAATCCACACTATATATAAAACCGGGCAACTCATAGTTGGTTTACGGTGAAGTATACCTCGTGGATACGGTTTTCGAGCAGGAATTATCCCCATCCTCTATACCAGAGTTTCCCAAACTTTTTTCTCATAGACCACTTTCAAAATTTAGCTGATTCCGGTGGACCCCCTGCAGCTACATTTCTACCATATTCCCAAAAGTCGACAAAAAAATTTAAGATTAATTAAATCTGCTGTGAGTGGATGTCAAAAAAGTTGGCCAATCAAAAAAGGGATTCCATCCAACTTTACTTATTTGACGTCTACTTACAGCACAAGGAACCAATCAATTCCCACTTATTTATTATATAAAACTCCCCATTTGGAGTGGTAAAAACAAAAAGGAAAATAGTACATTTTTTGTGTTGCATTTATACAAATATGTAATTATAACATTATTAATTATTATTGTCATCAGTCCTCATATTACATTGTAATATGCTAACAGTCGTAATATAATTAAAATTAAACATTAATAACGTAAAGTTACTTCTACAATGACAATCACAAAATAGTCTCAACACGTTGTACCGAATATGGAATACCTATGCAAGTATTTACAAGAAGTTCGAATGGTTTCGGGGGCCGCAGTTGCCCAGAACGCTGTAAGATATTACTTTAGAGTCTGAGACCACTGACAGCATTACTGAACCCGAAGATATCGACTTAATTGCAGGTAATTTTCAATGAGAAGATAAACTGTAACTTGTTTACCTAACAATTAATAGTGGTTCTACCCCTAGATGAAGCTGAAGATGAACATTTACATATGTCAGATACCTCAAGTGAAGAAGAAGCCTCCGACGATGATGAATAAATAATATGATGAATAAAAAAAGGAAAGAATAAATGTAAAGAAATATCTTTAATAGTAACAAAATAAATATTAACTTTTTTTTCATAATTTTTTTTTGTCAATTCCCTTCGTTGGAAGCCATAACATCGCCAAATTCAACATTTCAAGCACAATTTAATAGAATTAATGTAACATAAAGGGATTAGGCAGTATCATGATGTCACTAGAATTATTTAGAATTTCTCTGAATAAATTTGACTGATACCACGTTTTGATTGAATTTTAACGAAAAAACTAGAGGGATGAATCTCTTCAAATTGACCAAAAAATGCGGGGAAATTGCCAAATTAACTTACAAGTTCGAGGTGATTTTTAAGAATTTCGTGGTTTTTTATCCAACACTTGCTTGGCAGAACATTTTTCGCACCGTTTCAAGCTGGCAGAATAGTTCACATAAGCTTCCTGTGTAATTACGAAGCCGTGTGCAAAATTTGAAGCTTGTGCAAATTGGTCGAATTTTCAAGATTTTTTTACTGGAAAATTACTTGGCAGAACACTTTTCTCACCGAAAAGGATTGGCAGAATAGTTCGCATAAGGTTTCTGTGTCATAACGATGTCGTGTGTAAAGTTTGGAGCTTGTGCACATTGGTTGAATTTTCTAGATATTCCTCTCGGAAAATGGCTTGGCAGAACATTTTTCGCACCATTTTAGTCTGGCAGAATGGTATTCGAGAACTTGATTCAACATGACAATCTCGGATTTACCATTTTGGAAGCTGTGCAGATTGGTCAAAATTTGGTCTCCATTTTTCCGTCGAAAAAACCTAGGCAGAACGATTTTCGCACCAGTCAGACATGGCAGAATAGTTCGGTGTGCCTTGTTTTGGTGAAAAGAAGCAGTATGCGCATTTTGAGGTTTGTGCAGTTTGGTCAAAATTCTTCCGTTTTTCTTAAATAACAATAAATATTCACCAGCCTGAGGTGGCAGAAACGTAATTTCGTTAATAAAGTGGCATATTCCATATGTGAACGAAGTTAAAAACTTGTGCAGATCGGTCGACTTTTCTGACATCAGCTCTCCTACTATACGTTTCAAGTTTTTTAAAATCTCGTACGGATCGTTCAAATATAACTTTGCCTAGGTGCTTTCGTTCTGGATACTTCTGAACACAAACACGAGATGCTAATAAATATTTCTTCTTATCTTTTCCAACTGTCAAAACCGTATCAACTCGTTCTTGTAAATTATAATTCTCAATGAATAATATTCAGCAAATATTAAACAACTGACAACATCAACTTGTTAGATATATCTCCGTGTTATGAAGGCTAACTTAATTAAAAGCTCAAATTTGATATTTCTTAAAAAAAAATTAACTCAATCCGTAACGCTTACAGGTTATAAGGAATCCCATATATTTCCTATAATCTGCATCGAGACGAATCTCGGGAGTTGTTTTCGCCAATTGTACGCACTGATGTGTAGTTGTGCTGGTGTATTCAGCAATAAAAATTCGACCTCTTTACGGACGTGTCTTATCAAAAACATGACATGATTTACTCTATTCTTACTTGTGTCACCAGAGGCGCGAAGCAAAATAGCCGTAGTCGCTACTATGCAAATGACAATATAAATAATGGTAACATGAGTTGCCACCAAACATAATCCTTACAAGGGAGTGTCCCATTTGAAATAAGAAAGTTATTTGGAATTGTATGCACTCAAAAGTAGGGCTGGGTTTTGCATCACCCTTTAAAATCTTACTATAGAAGGGGGTTATATTATTTAATATATCATTTTTTCTACTAAATATTGGCTAGATAGTATCATTTTTCGAATATGACTGATATATTGATATACTGAATATGCTAATAAATAGGTAATTTAGGCCTGCAATTTCAAAAATCATTAAATATTTTCGGCGGCAGTCAACTCGTAAGGAATTTTAATGCCCCACCCTAAGATCGGTCATCTCGTAAGCGAACAAGAAGGTAAATTTTTAAAGGGTAGTTTTGGATGAGTCAACTCATAAGAGAATTCTCAGAAATAATCGAGGGGAAGATGATTGCAACGAAGTAGTTCGGATATTTGTTGAAACTAAGAATATGATATAAGGGGGTGGATTGTTACGTTCCAACTAAACGGTGACGAGCACCGAGATAGTTGTGGATTTTACTAAAAGTCAACGCGGCAAAGACTTGCTTGTTAATAACGGTCGGGTATTCCTTGCACTCTCGCAAGGAATACGATAATCCGCCTTTTGGGACTTTTCAGGTCAACTCTTACGAGTTGGTTAATCTGAGAACCATATTCTTACGAGTTGACCGATCTCGCCGAAGGTCAAATGCGGACCGGGATAAATTCTTACGAGATGACCAGTGCCCCCTTGTTAAAGCTTACGTAACATTGCAGTAATTGGGGGAAGTACTTCAAAAATAACGGAATGTTGTCAATTGTTATAGCACTCTGGAAGTTAAAGGATACCTACTCTACCGGCATATTTTGTTTGGAATGAGTGCAATAAACTTCACTATTGTTAACAGCTAATGTATTCACATCCGGTAGTAGTGATAAGGCTGCCAGTGAGATTTTGCTTTAAGCACGAACTTTGTGAAAACTCCTATTTACTGCCTCTAGTAATTAAACCATCCGCACTTAAATAGCCCTTATGTGACCGAAAAGTCCGTAATTAATGCAGAATATATCAATAAAGCCAAACTCGTCCAGCAGGAAACATTCGTTAGGCCTGCACGTTCTCCCACCCTCGACAATGTGATTTATGACCTCAAACCTCATGTAGGAAACGAAATTACCTCATCGAATTAACACCGGACAACGGGTGCTCTCCCCTAAACTTCGGATCTTAGTTTCAATTCGCTTTAACCGTTCCCATATCTGATCTGTGCGACCGATCGTATGTTATTAGAGAATTTAAAGTTTTGGAGATGTTGGAATATGGAGCCATAAATAAAACGCAGACCGAAAGAGACATGTCGATTCTGTTTCAAAGTGTTTGAAGCAGACCTGAAACTTAACTCGTAATCGAAAATAACACACAAATAAACAAGAACACTCTACATTGTTTACAATATTCCAAATATACAAAAATCTATAGCTTTTTTTTATCTGTGTATAGGAATTTTTCACTCATATCCATAGCACGATTATTAGTATAACAGGTAAGAAGTGTATATGAATATTGTACGTTAGCGACGCTAAGGATAAAGAGGTGACGGTACGGGGCCTTTGTAGAGATAGTTATTCACCTGTGTGATTTTTTTTTAAATTTCTTCTCTATTTGTTCAAGAGTACAATATATTTAAAAGTTTAATAATGTAATATTGCCTATCAATGTCTTTAGATTTTTTTAGTGTTACTGGGATTATTTGCTATGCTTATGCATATCGTTGTTTTATGCTTTCACATTATTGCCTTCATAATGTATGATTGGTTTTTGAATTTTAATGTTCGCACTACTACTTAATATTCATTTTAACCAAACTACTTCTAATGGTTTTAAAATACAGCTTTCAAGCTAATATAGTTTTAGCTAACAGTAATAATTAATAGTAATAACTAATAGCTAATAGTGTCACGATATATATTCGGGTTTTGTGGAGGAAGTGGCCAACGAATTTTGTTTTCGAGTATTCCATGAAACAGTACAACTCTATAAAAGTTTCAATACGTAACCTGAGTTTTCGAACTATTTCAGGACTTCCCAATCAGAAAGTGCAACCTATGAGTAAATAAGAATAGTCATGTTTTAAACGAAGGTTCAACCACTGCAGTGCCTTTAATGTACCGTAGTAAATGTTTTAAACTTTGTCAATGTATCTTGTCATTTTTTTGACATCTGCTTAAAATATTTAATGTAGCCGAGACATCAGGTCTAGTGCATGGCACACATAGCATAAATTCAACTATCAATCACGTTTCGACATGGTGCATCACAATCTCAGAATTCAGAGCGCTATAATTTAACATTGTTTGCAAAGATTTCCCACGATTTCACTCGTGCATAAGGAATCTCTTTAGTGTATTAACAGATTGATCTAAAGTTAATTCTTCTTGAGTTCTTTCAATCCGCATTCCCAACAACAACTTATTTCATTTAAACCAACTTCGTGAAACTGTTTCATTAGCCAATGATATTGGAGAGAGTGCCCTCATATTTTGTTTCAATTACTAGATCAACATATCAGATCAAATAACTATTTTTGCCCAGAATATAAAGGGGTACATTTCAATTTATAAATTTCATGTTTGTAAGAGTTTGATCAAAACAACTTCCAAATGATCGTTTTAAACTGTAAAAACTTACATACAATTTAAACAACCTGTCTTGATTTTGATTATACGTCTTCTGAAACTTCCATACAAATTTCTTCTTTAAGTGTATCCTTAAAGAAAATGTTTTTACGTTCATATGGTGATTTTCCGACGGAACTGGTTCGAAAAAGCTAAAATTAACCTAAATGTTATTTTAGTTATAGGTGCAGTCATAGTCTAGAACATAGTTATCATAGTTAGTTTGCTAAAACCTATAGGGTCAATGACTTCATAGTCTAACCTCTACCCTATAACGAATAAAAGTTAAAGGGATTTGGAGAGATGTCACACTACAGGCCTAACCATGAGATAGGAATAATTGCTCTCAGTGCAACGTGAAATCCTCACAAGTACGTTTATTTCATAACTCAATTTTCAGAACTTGCAGAGGTCACCAAAAACTTGACTGTTCGTCTTGGGAGAGGTAAGGAGATATCTTATATGAGCTGTACTCATAAATTACTTCAAGTTTCGTAAAGTAATGAGTATGTTTAGATATTTTTACTTTAAACTGAACCTCTTATTTTAAAACTTAAATAAAACCCTAGTAATTCAAATATTACTAAATTATAAAGACGAATCGTTCATATAACTTCCAGGTTCTAATGGCAGATGTCGATGAAGTACGAACGAATGTTTAGAAAGTGGATCCTACAATGGCTATACTGACTTCAAGACCGATATACACTGGTATACCCGTCCAATATTTATTTGCAATTTACGATCCTACCCTTAGCGACGGGGAGTGCAATTAACAGGTAGTAAACTACTGATTTGCGGTTTCGTCGGAATACCGCCTGAGATAAACACCTAAGAACTGGGAATGGTCCGTACTAATAAATTTAATGAGTAATTCTTAGTGTTTCAAAACCCAAATGGTTTTTAAAGTATTTTTATTATTTTAATTCTAGCTGATTAATTTTTTCTTCTAGCAGTTCTGTGATTTTTTTTTCTATCAATTTTATTTTTTCCGCTATGTCCGAACGGAGTAGCTTTGTTATGCGATAAGCACTATTCATTTTAATATGGTATATGTATCAATTTGAAACCGCAAAAGTATTAAGGGCATTAAGCGCAAGGGACAAAGGACATTAAAATTTGCCATTTTCTACTAAATCTTATGATATACCAACTGCCTTCTCGTTAATATAAGTATAGGTACCTACACTTTCACTCAAAATGTGCCACTTTAATACAACTTTTTAAATATAGTTTCTGCAACGAGTACTTTACAACATTTTGTATGTTCCGGCTTCTATTTCAATTTTATTTATGTTTAAATAATTTAAAATTTCTTATCTGGGGATTTTTTTTATCATGACGTTTAAGTTGGTATTGCTGCTGTCAATTTTCACCCCATTTTCAAATTTAATTTAATGGATTTAAATAGTATCTTGTTACCAACCCAACAAAAAAAAAACGTGATGTGTTCATCAGAGTACTTTCTCATATATAGGGTGTTTCAATATGCGTTTGCCAAATCGAAACGGGAAATAGATACGGTTAATTTAAGCAAAAAAAAAGTTTATTTCATACTAATTCAATGGTAGAATATATATTCTAAATTTAAAATAAATTCTTGTAGCTAATTTTGAGAAAAATTCAAAAACCGAAAAACCACAAGTATAAAGTGCTGTTCACAGATGATTTAGCCGAACACGTTACAAACCTTTTTATACATATTTAATCGCACAATAAATTTTCAAAGTTTAAAAAGAATTCTTGGAACGAATTCCGAGAATAATACAAAAAACCCAAAATCGACAAGTATAAAGTATCCTTCACAGAAGATTTAGCCAAAAACGTTAGAAAACTTTTTTATACATATTCAATAGTAGACTAAATATTCAAAGTTTAAAAAAAATTCTTGGATAAACAACCCTTTTATCGTGGCCGATTTTTATGAAAAGCTTATTCTCACGTCCTGGTATGGTACAAAGTCTAAATACAAAGTTTTGACTGTTTGTGGTTTTTGGTTTTTGAGAAAATCCTACCACAGACACACATACACACATACATACAGACGGTTTTCCAAAAACATGTTTTTTGGACTCGGGGGACCTCAAAACGTTCAGAAATGCTAATAACTCAATTTCGAAAAATCGACCCGATTACAATACTCTCTCATATATGAGTACCTCATATGAGAAAGTAATTACCAAAAACAATACTTTAATAAGCCTCATTAAACCACTGTTTTCGGCCATTTTAGTGCTAGAATAGCTGTCATTTTAGTGCCGGAACATAGAAAAATTATCATTAATGCTAGCACGAAATCTAAATTCCTAAAAATCGCTGGAGTACTACCCTGTTACCATCCTCTCAATCGGCTTCTTACAGAAGTTTTACGGTGCACCTTGCTGCGTTAATACTCGAGCCCTCTTCGTGAGACTTAAGTCATAAATTGCAAATAATTTTTGGAAGGGTATATGACGAGTATGTCAAAGTGGTCGACATATACATAGTATCTAAGATGATGTGTTACCAATGGGCATATGATGTGCTGGAGAACAACACCGAAGGAAAGGTACCTACCTTGATTAGACAATGTTAGAGATAGAAAAACAAACTATAAGAGTGTGGGATTTGTGTAGACAATTTTAGAGGAGTTCGTTATGCTCCTATAACACTGTAATAAAATAAAACTTAAACATCGAATGTGATAAAGACAATTTAAAAATAGCTGTAGTAGCTCCGTCAAACTGATAGATAATATTACGATACTGTATGTAATTAAACCTTAATAGGGAGTTATTGGAAGTTTCAAAATAGTGACAGCAGTAATAACAACAGCCGTATATTAATAGTGCGGTGTCGTTCACGCGGCCGAAAAAAACGAGTTATTGGAAATGCTTTTTGGTTTTGTGCTATTTCCTTATTTCTAACCTTACTTTTAAACGTCGAATTGTCAGTTGGCGGGTGACCCGGTTGTTATTTGTTTGAGTTTGAGGTGAAGACAGACAAAAATGAAAGAAGCAGGTCGTCGTCGTACGTAAACCTCAGTCTAACTTTTTTGTCACTCATTGGTTTTTTTAAACAAATTCACAACTCGTTAAAAAAATCCGGAAATTGAAAACCAAAAAGCAAAGACGTAAGACGTAAACAAAAACAAACCATAGAGAATGCAAAACCAACAAAACGGTTAGTTATAAAAACGACACATCAGCTACAAATGTCAAAAGTGTCAAAATACGGAAAAATTCCAGTAATAGTGCACTCCTTTATTTGTTCAGTAATAAAGTCTAGCACTATCACAATTACGGGTAGCAGTATTTAGTGGGCCACTGCGCATGCGTATATGTCAAAATAGTGCTATCAGTATTACTGTTACACTTTATTACACTTCCAATAACTCCCTATTAACTACTATAAGCATATAACTATTCAAGTCACTGTAGAGAATAAAACAACGTTTTAGAAATGGTGCACCGTTTTGCTGAAAAAAAACGGTTATTTATAAATAATCATTTTGGATATCGATATCAATCTAGAATCTAGACTTATTCCAATCACTTTGGTCTTTGTCGCTTGTATGGTCTGAAGTGTAAGATGGTCGATCATGGTGCTGTTGTCACTGGTGATAGTAGTCGAAGGCCTATTTTTCTCCTCTGGAATGATCACAGGATATAGACGAATATTTCTATCTAGTACCAGTTTTTCTTTTGGAAAACGTTGTTTTGATGAACTTTAAACGTGTGTGAAGAATCTTGAGAGTACTTTACTGCTGGCGATCGAATTTCGTTTTGTTGAATCTGATTATGGCTCTAATTCTCTTCATTCTCAACAACATTCAGCATTTGTAGTTCACTTAGCAGTGGTTTAATGCAAACATCCACACCCTGTACTTTTCACCACAAAGGTTAATTTTAATAATCATAAGAGTTGCTTTGGGCTCATAACCTCTTGGGACATGGTAGCCCAGTTTATAGAGAGAAAAATAAGCTGTTTTGGTAATCAAAATTCAACAGCAAACTGACTAAACAGCTTTGTTTGAAATGGATCAGAGATGATAAAAACACAAAATACATCCAAATTTTAGCTTTTGCTTTTTTTTTAAACGATAAAAACTATTAAAAATAGGCCATTTTTTGGTTTTTTCACCATAACGTGAAAATTATTGATGGAAACGCAATACGTTGCACAGAAGAACTGTAGAGGATTACAAAACCTACAAAATGTGGGCTTCTAGAAGGTGATTGGTTCATTTTTACCGAGAAAAGCTGGAAAACCCGTTAAAATGAACCTTTTTCCAAAAATTTATAACTTGGGCCGTTTCAAAGCTGAAGTGCTAGTTTTTGGTATAATGCTCGATTATAACGTGCACTTTAAGCATGCAAAAGTTGGATACTGTCGGATGAGTAGTTATTGCACAATTGCAGTTTTAACAATTAACAGCGATATTTTACTAACTTTGGCGTATTAACTGAAATTGACCGATTTTAATTTAGTAAACGGATTTTGAAAGAGGAGATCAATATCTACAACATGGCTACCTTCGATTTTCATATATGTTTGGAGAAAAGTGCGAAAAACGTCCCCGGATATTGCGCTAAACGTGCACTTTTGCATTTCGAGGTCTGTGGTGGGGGAGAGAGATACAGGTGCGGTGCTGGTGGTGAACAGACTGAACAGGCGCCAAGCGCTCGCTCGCGCTCCAGACTCCATACATGTAAACAACAGAATACGTTTTACACGTTACTTTCTTCTTGATTTGTTATTGATAATTTTGAGTGCAGTTGTATTATTGCAAAGCAAAGTTATTCACTAATCATATAATTAAAGGTAAATATGTGTATCGGTATACATACAGTGATCCTAAAAAGTCTGGAACAAATTCATTATCTCGCTAAATAAAATTATTTCAGGAAAATCCTCGGACATGTCAATTTTTATTTTTAACAGCATACATTTTGGTAATGGGTTTTTTTTTCGTCATTCGCTCTCGAGGTGTAAATCATTTTTTCCTTTAAATGTGATATATGATTAACATATAATATAGTAAAAAAGTAAAAATAATAGTAAAATAATATGAATTGCAGATATTATCATCCTTATATTTTGTAACTTCCCGTTTTTATCCATAGACAAGAAATTATATTTCGTAAGACAGTTTTAATTGCACTATAATTAAGTATGACTATCTAGTGACGGCTCTTAATTTATATTTTTATGTTTAATCTTAAACAATAATTAACTAGAAAGAAATAACACTTGTGTAATCGTTTATCATAAACATGTAATTAACTGTGATTTTATGTGTGTTCCGCTCCCTAGTGTATATATACCAAGCCATACACTAAACAACAAAAATAAAAATATACATGTCAATAAATTATTAAAAGATCAATTTTCAGTAGATAAGCAATAACAGAAGAAGTAGGTACGCGTGGAGTGTAGCGAGCGAGCCCCTACTTCACCAGCACGCACCACACTGTATTCCTCTCTTCTGCTGTTTGAAGCCCCCACCACAGACCTCGAAATGCAAAAGTGCACGTTTAACGCAATGTTCGGGGACGTTTTTCACACTTTTCTCCAAACATGTATGGAAATCGAAGATAGCCAAGTTGTAGATATTGATCTCTTCTTTCAAAATCCGTTTACTAAATTAAAATTGGTCAATCTCAGTTAATACGCCAAAGTTTGTAAAATATCGCTGTTAATTGTTAAAACTGAAATTGTGAAAAAAACTTATAATCCGACAGCATCCAACTTTTGCATGCTTAAAGTGCACGTTATAATCGAGCATTATACCAAAAACTAGCACTTCAGCTTCAAAACGGCCCAAGTTATAAATTTTTGGAAAAAGGTTCATTTTAACGGATTTTACAGCTTTTCTCTGTAAAAAATGCACCAATCACCTTCTAGAAGCCCACATTTTGTAGGTTTTGTAATCCTCTACAGTTCTTCTGTGCAACGTATTGCGTTTCCATCAATAATTTTCACGTTATGATGAAAAAACGAAAAAATGACCGATTTTTAATAGTTTTTATTGTTTTAGAAAAAAGCAAAAGCTAAAATTTGGATGTATTTTGTGTTTTTATTATCTCTGATCCATTTCAAACAAAGCTGTTTAGTCAGTTTGCTGTTGAATTTTGATTACCAAAAAAAGCTCCATAAACTGGTCTATGGAGCCATTAATAAAACGCATAGCAAAAGAGACGAGTCTGTTCCGCTTCGAATCGTTTACAGAACTGAATCTAAACTGGTACTGGTAATGTGTAACTGGTAGTTGAAAACCACAAATAAAAACAACCCTAAAATGGGTAAAACGGGTTTTCCCCGGTACCGCATCATTTTAGTCGCCCACTCGACATTGGGGTTTTACGTACTTTTTGTGATTTACCGACAAACGCTTAACACTGAGTTGTATAATTATCTACACTGTGATGTTCAGGTTTTGTTAATGTTAATGTTAATTTGAATCCTTATTAAATATGTCTATATATCCTAGAGAAGACAGATAATGTGAAATGAATAATTAGAGCTGTTGGCTTTGATTCGTTTCGAATGCAATTATTGTCAACAATAAACAATCGAATCCCGCTGGGTGAAGATTTATTAGACTTAAATTGTTGCGTGGAATTCGTTTTTTTTTCTTCAAACATTTCCATATTCACAAAGTGATAAAAACATGCTTTCCGTCTTCGTAATTCGCATTTCTTGGTAGTACAATTCGTTGTGTTTGCAGTGCAGCGTCGGCTGGAATATCAAAGCAATGTGCCGATAACGAAATCTACTTGATTACTTTTACCGCCACTGGACAGCTACCTATGTCTGCAAGTTATTATACTTTATCAGTTAAACATATTTGTCCTTCATTTCGAAATCAGTTAATCGGTTTATTTCTCTCAACATCCCGTACTTAATTATCTCAATAGGTTACTTGCACAAAGATATTATACATACCACAGAAATAGTTTAGAAATGCTATCTGAAAACTATAATTATTTTTGAGTTTGAATTATTAAGCTATATCGAGTTAACGTTTGAATAAGTGCGCCAAACCGCTTAACCTTAGGAACATCAAAGGCAATCTGAAATAATTTTCAGGAAACCTGAAGATTTGTTTAGAAGTAACCTGTAGCGGGCTATTACAAAATTTATTTTTTAAACTTTATATAACACTTCTCGACTTTATTTGGTAAAGTTCGGTGGTCAGTATACATAATAATCGTTTCTAGTGTTTGCTCCCTGACGCCATTAGAATAGAAGAGCGTTTAAGCCACGTGTCGAAATTTCTAATATTTATAATAAGTGTTTTTATTTGCGGTGAAGAGTGGTGAACATTCCTATAAATTTGTCGAGCGAGAAGAAATAGTAATCAGTTGGAATTAGCAATAGTTACGACCTAACTGAAAGTTACATTGTTCTTATCGCTGTTTGCTAGGATTATAGAAACTGCTCACAGATAAATTTAAGATTGGTAAATAATTTAGAAAATTAATTGGATTAAATAATTAAAACGGATGTTTACAAATAAAGCAACAGATCATGAATTCCGAATATTAAGCTTTAATGTTATGTTTATATATGAATTCAAATTTTATGGACGGCACATTAGCCCACTCTCGAAATACGATTGATTTTATCTCGAGTATGTGTGGTTGTTACCATAATAAACATCGGAGTAAAAAACTGACGTTAAGAAGTGGCAGTGAAGACTACTATATAAACAATTTTTTACCAAAGTTATAAAAGAGGTTCTCAAAGCTCAAAAATAGTTTATAAATTAAGTAATCGTGTGCGTGTATGTAAAAAGCTTTACTATCCCATTAACAATTTTGGTGACATCGAGTATAAATATTACATATGAATACTGATAATGGTATACAAATTGCGAGTTGATTTAAATGTAACGTAAAACATTGTTTTTTTTTTAAATATAATATTGTATGATTTCGATAGACTCGATTACTTCGTCGTCGTCCTCGAACATTTCAATATCTTCCATGATCTCCCGGACGCTTTGTACTACCATAACAAGGATGTAGGAGGTAAATAATAACTCGGCAAGTTCCTCTTGGTCTAACCCAGATATCTGCTCCGTGTTAGAGATTTGCTCTAGTAAACGGTCAACCTGAAAACTGTCCATAATGCAAATAATGCACATGGTAACCCTTCTTCAAGACTCACCTGACTCATGGTTCTCGGACTCCCTCTAGGATACAATTCTCGGGAAAAGGCACGACTGATTATCAGCGTTGCAAAAGTCGAATGTCGGATTTAAAGATAGGCAGGACGTCAAGTCAGCGAAGAGTTATGCCACAGAACAGTAAACAAAACAGGCGAAGCCGACCAATAGCAAAACGGGACTGTGCCTCACAGGTATGGTAGGGAGGGCGGACATCTTATCGGTCTGTCTCACCGATTATGTTCCGTGACGTCATAGGTGACCCAACGTTTGATTGGTTGAGGCAAAGGAGGGCGCGCGGGTTTGACTATACCTCAATCTGAGATATGTTTACGACGGTTTTTTTTTTACTTAAACGCCAACAATTTCAAAACGGGCCATCTTAAAGGTCATCCGTTTTCCGGCAGCCTGTCAGAATATTAAAATAACGTCAAACCTAACTTAAAACCTAACGTCGAAGTGCAAAATGACCTGTTTCGTAGATTTTTGAGGTTATTCTTCGTCTTCTTCTTGATCTTCCTTCCGTTCTAGTCCATTCATCCTAGTTTTGTGTGAAATTGTCTAATTTTACTTATTAATGTGGAGGTACACGTCTTCTCCGAGTAGTTAGGTCTTTTCTTATGTATTTAGTTGTCTTCCCATGCTTGCGAGTGAGTCCGCTCCTTCGTTTTCGGCGAATTATTTCAGTCCTGGGATCCATGCTATTATCATATTGTTGTTTTCATTTGCTGTGTTCGTTCTTTGATTTGAAGGGTTACTCTACTGTTGTGTTTTGGATTTTTTTAATCGTTCCTTGGAAGTCGCAGAATATTATATTTTAAATTCTTTTTTTATAGCTATTTCTATAGCTTTGTGTATGGCTATTAATTCTATGTTACAGATTTGTGTTAAAACGTTTACCCTGGAGGCATAATTAATATCGAGTTTGGGTACATATACTCCTGTATCGTTTTATTAGTGTTTGGGTCTCTAGAATCATCTGTATATATAATTGGATATTGTAGGGAATTCTTGTGGATATATTTCTCCAATGCTGTATCATTATCAATTTTAAGTTTCCTATAATCCGATATAAAAATGCGATTAGTTTTTTTTGCTATAATATCCATCTTGGACATAATGAACATATATCAAGTATATCATATTTGATCATGTTATTTTGGGTATATTTTGTTTTCATTTCTTGTAAAGCTCCCGTGAGGGGTGATGTATTAAGTATTATCAATGGATCGTTGCTTTAAAAATATATTTTGGATATTAAATTAGCTGCACCAATTTTTCTTCTTGTATATAGATTGGCTTCTTGTGTTTCTCCTTATAGGGTTGGAATTGATGTCGAGTTCATTGGTCCTGTTATGATCCATTACGATTTGTTTTGTAATATGTCAAGTTGTTATAGTGTACTTTAGTGTTTAGTGTACTTGGGTCAGCCCCATTGTGAATAATGATTTTATTATGGTAATTCATTACTTGTATTGTTCTTGACTTGTGTTATATGCTATTATAATGCTATAAACTTATAAACTTATAATGCTATTCCTAAAACCCCAACAAAGAGCCCAACAACAGAGAAAATTATAGCTCTCATTTCTTGTATATAGCTAACACGTTGGAGTCATTCATTAAATTTATTCTAGAACGGCAGATATCAAGAGCCGTCAAAATGTTCTAAAAAAAAATTAGTACTATTATTCCTTTGAAAATGAGGAGGGGTAAGTCTCATAAAATAAGATGAATACTGGTAGGCCTTCTATATGAAGCTTCTCTGGTTATCGCGATGTAATAAGAGATAAGGAGTTACAATAGGAATTATTCAAATATACTATACTCATTACGAAAAGAAAAAGTCACCGAAAACAGCATCAATCATATCAAATTTGAATTTCTGGAATAATAATGAACGCTCGATTCATTATCGGTTTATGTTTTGAAAGATACTAAATCGTTTAAAAAATTCACAATGTGTAAAAAAACAATGTTATCAACAATTGAAGAAATAAAATTCCTACGACAAATTCTGGAGTGATTCATAATAAAGCAATGAAAAAGTAAACATACCAACGCAATTCTTGAGGGTTTAGCCATCTTTATGATTATAAAGAATCAACAAGTACCATATCACAAACATGACTCAATATTACGCAAATTTCCCGGAATTCAAGATATCACAACACGTGAAAAATATAAAGACACATTTGAGATTAAAAACCTTATCCATCATAAAGCAGTTTTTAATCATGCGTTAAAAGTTCAAATAAGGTGCGAGTTGTTAGGTAAATAAAAACTTCGTTTTACCAATAAAAAACAACAATATAAAAGAGCTCAAAATTACAAGCTCAAAGCCATGCCTAACAGTTTTGTAGTTTGAGAAATCCAGGTTAGTAAAAAATTATGCTGAAATTAATAATAATTTATGTCAGTAACATAGGATAAAATTCAAGATATCAGGCGCGTCATTGATTAGTTCTATTGTACCACCTGTGTTACATGATCTAACGAATTTGGCACTTTTATTCCTTCATCTAAATACAATCACAATTCCAATCAGGACCTCAGAGCACTATGATAGGCTTTGTGTTTCCTTTCAGTGATGGATACTTAATGTGGAAATTCATTGCTTTTTTTTCGACATGTCTGCTTCATTGACTCGACAGATGACCAAATTTCATAACTTGACAAATGACACAAATACAATAACCAATATTTCGTTCAAACCCTCATAAGGGGGTGCATAGAAGAGTACAATTTAAAACTATTTTAAGTTCTTGTATCTTCGAAGCGTGCCGGTGTAGCTTTATAAAATAAACCCCTTGGAATATCGCGGTGCATTTGCGTAGGTATCTACTATTGAATATTAATTTTAGATCGAACGTAAATCGCAGAGTTTCAGGTTTTTAAACAGTGCAAGACACTATTGACTAATCACACAAAATTAACCCTATACGAATTTAAAAATATTTAAATGGGATAACTCATAACAGATAGTTATAATTAAATATTCAGCGGATTAACTATATTTTAGAATCTTGGGAAAAAACACTGAGAGGCGATGAAAGATAATTGAATTAACAGAAAGAAGGTTGAGTCTTAAATTCGTCATTACGACGTGTTAATCAAATCAAATTATTTAATAAACTAATGGAAAATTATTTTTTGTGAAAATTCAAGAGAAAACTAATTTAGGAATCCAAATATTTCTACTCATCGAATTTCGTTTTGAAGTAAATAAAAAGCCGTGTAATCTAAAACCAATTTCTCCTTACTTAACCTTCCTTAAAAATTGATTTGATGAGAGCCTTCGGAATGATAAGAATAATGTAAACCTAACTAAACCTATGGATGTTGTTATGTCAAAAAAAGTCCAATTTCCTTTCCGAACTCAGAGGGTTACCAAAAATTCATTTATAAAATTCCACCCTACGTGAAAATTGAAAACCTCTCTTAAAGCTTTCAAGTAAACTTCGGCGTTCCACATGGCATTTGCTCCGAAGCCGTAGAATTTGACTCTACTCCTCAACTCCCAGTGCATCAATTCGAACTATTGACAGTTGTGCGTGGCGAGGAAAAGCAATCGCAGGGGAGAATCATGGAAAACGCTTCGTCTTGTACTTATTGATGGATCCGCTTGAAGTGTTGACAAAACAGGCCATCACAAATATTAAAAATCGGACAGGAGTGGAAGCGAATGATCTATCACGGTGAGTAGTTTGACGGGGGACTTATAAATGGATTGGATTTTTTTAACGCGGTCTCTTTTGTCTCTTTCGACAAATATCAATTAAAAAGTGGATGAAACTTCACGTGTAAATCGAGGTACGTAATCGGCCAATTTGACAGGTAATTTGCAAAGGCTGATTACGATATAGTCACTTCTTTTTCTGTTTTTAATATCCACCCAATCAGGAACAAGCCTACCCGTAATTGTTACCCGAAGTCTTCATTATTTCGCCGGTGGATGGCACATTAAATCATCCCTCTTTTAACCCTCAAAGCCTTCGTATTAGTGACGGCTTCGGATTATTTTTATTTGAAAATGCAATGAGTTACAAAAAAGAATCTTTTCTGCACTGATTAAAAACCGACCTTCATGAATAACGGGTGAAAGTGCAGCTTCTTTATTCATTCCTTAATATTATTAGCTGTTTTAATAACTGTGGAATAAATATGGTGCCAATTCGTTATACAGTTTTGGTAACAAAAATCTTTTAGGTTTCTTCTAGGTTAATAATCTTTAGCTACAACTTTTAAAACCGATATGGTATTTGATTGTATCTGTACTTTTTGAAAGCAAAACAAGAGTTATGCTGTTCGGATAGGTCAAACCGGGGGAGAGCAGCTTTGGATGTAGGAATTTACAAACCCTTACGAAGTCTCAAATCATTCAAAATATATGTGACAGAACTACTGAAGGTTGCGATCCAGTAACCCAGGAGATTTTTTGGTCACTTTGTGTATTACTATTTATGAACGTATTACTGTATTATTACACGAAAGTAATGGAAGTAGAACTAAGAACAAAAGGATAAATGGGAACTAAACAAAATACATGTCACTAGATGAACAAATCATAAAATTGCTCCGCTTAATTTGATGCGTAGGATGTTGAACAATTGAACTGTTTAGGTATAACAGTAATATATAATGGTATAAAACAGAAATGGTCCTCTGGTTCTAGTGATTAATATTGTAACTGCGTGAATGACTTTATTACTCATACCCTCCCATTTTTTAAATGTCGGATATGCACGACCCAACATTTTTATCAGACAAAATATTTTTTTTGCGTTTGTTATTCAATTATTTCCTGATTAGAGTCAAAAAGGGTGCTCCTAAATCATACAGTTGAAACCACATTAACGACTTTCCGGAAGCATTGAAAGAAAACGCTCCATTTGCTAGAATATTAAAATTCAGAATGTGAAGCACTCGTTACAATGAAGCTATACACAAAGTTATAGTCGGATAATAATCGCTTTGAAATTGTTACGTGCGTCTGAAGACTAAAGCAAAAAGTAAAAAATAAAGAAGAGCATGGGTAAACAAAGCAATCAATAAGCAAGGATAGAGCAATGTGATGAGGTTGGAATGGGTTTCGAGGAAGTGAAAACAAATGTTTGTAAATAATTTTTCACTACAAGTTTCATATATATGTGAACTACAAAATATTAACGGGAAGAAGGCGGATGCAGTGGCAATTTGTAAAATGAAGGGAATCAAAATACTTGGAGGAATGTGAGGAAAAACCAAGTGAATGCGTAGAACTAATAAAGAACTCATCCAAACAATCAAACATTACAGTAACAAGAGCACAGATAATAAGATGGAAGGGTCATGTTAAATTTACTACGAGAATAACGAAATAAATCTTTAGTGGTGTAATAATGGATAGGACAAGAAAAGTGAAAAAAAACGCTAGAAAGGATCTATCAAAACTTAAAATTAGCGCCAAAGGAAACATGGAGAAGAATTTGCAACAAAACCTTGGACACAAAAGGCCTGCACTGCTAAAGAAACCATAATGTATTTAAAATAGTATTCCCTGAATCAAAATTACGTGGTATAGAGAAACTCACGTGATTGTACAAAACGGAAGGTGCTTTGAAAAAGTATTACGTGCAAGTGAGCTGCAATAGCCACTCACTGAGAAAATTTAACAAAAATTCAAAATTGCTTAACCAATATTACGAACTTCTTAAACAAATTCCGTAGAAATCATTGAAAAAAATGGAATGAACATGACAATAAGCATTTATTTCCGAAAAAGATTATTAATTATTTGCAAATAATACATGAAAAATACTGAAAATTGGAGTCGATGTCTTCAAAATCTTTATTACTTAAAAAACCATGCACTAGTTATTAATGCACCAGAACTATTTAATATGCTGTTTCTGATATGTTCACAAGTATAACTTTTAAGAGTTCTCTTTGTATGGTTTTTTTTTAAAGAAAAATCTACGTTGTCCACTAATATTGCGATCTCTGAAACAGCTGGAGACATTGAAATCTTTAAGGTGACAGTGGTAGCTATTACATTAGGTATATTGTACTTTTTGAAACCTCCATTTTTCTCAAAAGCCCACCTCCACGTCTCAAAGGTGGGCTGAAATTAATAATCATTCTTTTCCTATGATTGATTACCTATATATAGATATAATCGAAATAGGATAATTTGTAGCTCATTTGTTATAAATATTTACCTTTAAAATTGAATTTGTAGATGTGCTCGTTTCCTAGAAACAACAGCTATTACATCTGAAGTCTAAACCTGCAGTATCTATATGCGTATCTCTAGAATCTATCGAATTTTTTGAGGCATTAGACTGGTAGTTCATCAGCAAGCAATCAATTTTGACGAAACAAATTTACAAAACATTAGCTATAATTATCCTATTTCGGTTATATCACGAAAAGTGAATAATTATTAATTTTAGGCCACTTTCAAAACTTAGCTAGTGGCTTTTGAGAAAATGGAGTGTTTTTGAGGTAAGCACAAAGTACGACGTAGCTTATGTGAGAGCTACACAATGTCTACAAATTCTGCCACCTCAAACTATTCGATATCTTCCATGGTTCCAGAGATGCGCAGTTTGGCTACTCTAGATTAATAATGAAGCTACAGTAGCCATTGCTCTCGGACACGAGTAGAGCTACAAAAGCAATTTTGACGGTACAAATTAGTTACAAATTATACCACTATTCTGGTGGAGGGGTACGAAATGGCTTCTGCAGGTAAATAGACATTATTAAATGACTATTTTGCTTTAAACTATTTCTGGGTGGAAGATTGGATGGGATGAAATCAATTTCAGCTCTCCACACAAGTTTATTAGTAAGTAAACTTAGTTTTGTCCTTTTTTTGTATGGGACTATTGATTTTTTCACGATACATTAAACAAAATATCTTGACCCTCAACCCTACCCACCCTTTTTCTTTAAATAAACGGATTATTTTATTTTGTTACTGATAGCTTTAGATTTAATTTGAATTTTTTTGAGAAAGCAAGATGTTTCAGAGTGATTCATGTAGATAATAAAGTCATGCTCGTTATACATGAAATGCGGCATTGCAAAATGGATTTCAAAAAACTGACATTGGAGTTTGGTAATTTTCAATCCGTAATAATATTCCCCGTAATGGCAGCAAGCTAACGATTAGGGATCGTCTTTAGTAGTAACGACTTGGGAAATAACACTGCTTTGGGTGAATTAAAACGTACAATCAGTGAAGTAGGTAGTTTTACTCTTAATAAATGTTAAAACTGGGATTATCCAGTCATTTCCTTCTCAATATCCTACCGAATATTCTGGCGTAACATCTTGATTGACTTTAGTTTTGTAACTGAGTGAGAGACAAAAACCGATAATGATCGAAGGTTGTCCAGCTTTTTAAAGTTGGCCATGGTAATTTAACCAAAGGAAAACACCAAGTCTTAACCAACTGTTTTTATTAACGGTGAGCGACCGGTTTCGGCTTCATAGAAGCCATCCTCAGGCTCGTAAACAATTTGTTTTGTTTTGTTTTAGGGCTCCTGTTGTTCGAAGTGTGCAGCGTCACACATACAAGACAAATACGTTGACATGCACAGTTAAAATAAATAAAACTTAGATATTAACACACATCGAACAAGATTAACGAAGTTCTTTTAGGACATGGATCAAGCCCTAAAGGCGTGAACTTCCTCATACTTGAGAGGTTGTGAAGTAACTACAACTTCCCAAGGTTGAGAAGTTACTTCCCAACCTCTCAAGTATGAGAAAGCTCACGCCTTTAGGGCTTGATCCATGTCCTAAAAGAACTTCGTATAGTTAATCTTGTTCGATGTGTGTTAATATCCAAGTTTTATTTATTTTAACTGTGCATGTCAACGTATTTGTCTTGTATGTGTGACGCTGCACACTTCGAACAACAGGAGCTCTAAAACAAAACAAAACAAATTGTTTACGAGCCTGAGGATGGCTTCTATGAAGCCGAAACCGGTCGCTCACCGTTAATAAAAACAGTTGGTTAAGACTTGGTGTTTTCCTTTGGTTAAAAAACCGATAATAGCGATCGACGGATATACATATGGATACGTAATGTTTATGATAAATCTATGTCCAAACTTATTAACAACGTTCCAACGTATAATTACTTTTATGTGAATTTTGGTTTAAATGGCGGGTTCAATAAAGAAGTGAAAATGCAACAAGATATGCAGAGCCTTTGTTAAGACATATCTAAAGTACAGACTGAATATGTACTGAATCACAACCATAACAACTTTTCCGCAGAAGTTTTTAAAAAAAAATAGAACTTGTTAGAAAGGACAGACCTGGAAAGAGTAAAAAAATATTCATCATGCCAGATCTCATTTACTAATCAATTGTCCTAAATATTTTCTAAAAATATTTACAATTTACGGGTTAAAAACGATCAGTATGTTTCTTTACAGTTCTGCCTTCTACAGACTAAAGTGAATTGTCTTGTTATTCTGTTTTTAAACATTTAAAAGAAAACTATAGTTTAAATCACACTTTGTCACCTAAAGAAGTTACCGCTGATTTTGAATTTGTAATTTATAAAGCCATATCAAAGTCTTTCCTAAATGGTGTTGGATTTCACCATATGATACACCATATTGATTTACTTTTTTACGCAATTATTAAAACCATGTTATCGCAGATTTTCTGAGAAATATAAGTGTTGGTTAGGTCGGTTTATTAGCGTAATCTGTAAAAAAGTAATGTCGAGGATGAATTGCAGGTGTAATTTTGAAGACAGATAAATTATCGTGAAACGTATTACACACTGCAATATTACAGTTGAGTATTTTCTAGAATGAAATCCTCAAATCGAAAGTTCAGCGTGAAATCGGAAAACGTTAATCCATGAACGTGGAGTTTTCACGCCATACAATTTTGCTTTTATCAATGCTCGGTACAAAAAATAACGGAACCGTATAGGAAATGAACAGCAATAACTTCTTGCTTTTTCTCTCTCCACGAGTTGCCGCTGAGTTTTCCGATGGTGTGGGGGTGCAGGGGAGGTGCAGCGGCTCCAACCAGTTCAACTCTTCCCGGATGTTCTTCCGACACCTCGTTATCGGGTAATTTTCATTCAGGTCTCGCGACGTTCCAGACGCCGATAACCAGGTTAGGTTTACAGCGAGGGTTGTATTTTTCCCTCTCCTTCACCATCGCCTTAATCAAGCACCCGTCTCCAAATATCAACGTTCGTCTCGCGGAAATTTATGTTTATTGTCTCTGTTAAACAGGAATCGTAAATTCTTTCGCGGGGCTCTCTAACAAGCGGAAAAATAACACTCGCGATATTTTCCTTATGTTAATTTTGCTCACCTGGAGCCCGGCAAAAAAATCTCTCGAGATCGTCTACATAAATTACAACGTAGCGACGCTTTTGAAACTTTCTCGTGTTATTTAACATTTACTCCTACTGTTCCAGTTATTTCATTTCGCGACCGAATAATTTACTGGGTTTTATTAATTTTTTTTCCGGGAAAGTTTGCCATTTCTATCAGTTCGCGCGGAATTGTTCAACAAACGTGTTGCAATTTATAGGTAAACAATACGCGAAAATATAGACGAAATGTGCCGAAAGCACATTCGAATTTTCGGAACACGAATTGTTTCGCGAACTTGTCGCGTGTATTTCAAATGAAATCGAATTTTCTCGCGATACGTGTCTGATTCGAACCCTCCGTGCCCGTGTTGGGTTACAATTCTCATTTTGTTTTCTACAAACGTGCGTCAGACGTTTTATTTGATTTTATTCGCGATCGTACGAGTGGATACAAGATTGGAGACTGGCGACGGGGAAATATTGAGAAATACGAATATCGATGGAATTTTGAGGGTTAATAGGGAGCTTAGAGATACTGGCAGGGGAAAATGCCAAACCAATAAGAGGGCTAATAAGCAAAATCTTTGGAAAACCATCGCCAGCCATATTAAAATTAGGTTAATTACATCAGTAATTCAGAGTAAATAAGCAACGGTTAATTGACGCACGATGACAATCAAACCCGATGTAATAAATAAAATCTACCCTAAATAGAGTCGTTTAAATGGGCGTCCGTTTAAATATTCCGAAGAAAAGCCAAAAATGCATTTTTGTGTCAAATTTACACTTATCCTATCAGCACACAGACAGTTTCATTAAAAAGAACTGATTTACACATTTTAAACAAAATAACAGAAAACATTAAGGCGTGAGAGTTTTAAATTACTATTTATCTACCAAATCGAGAATTGTGTTGTGAATTAATTATAGAAATGCACAACATGGTCGTTTATTGCTTTGTGAATATGCGGACGATAGTAAACTGCACCGAAACCCATTACCGGCTTACCGGATTACGATAAGAAAGGGATGGATGGTGCACGGACCATAAACAGGTAGCAAAGGAATCCGATCGGATAAATGTATATTAAAACCGTATATAAATGTAGTAGCAACTAGAGCAAACAAACATTTTAATAAAAAAAATATGTTCAGAAAAATCGGCTTTTTGAACGCTTTAAAACGACACCTCATTCGATAGAGTTCAGAGTTAATTTTATACTAAATAAATCAGGTTTAATATTTACTGTAATACGCATCTAAAATGTACTATATTAATTAAGTTAGTAGTAGTTGAAATTTGCAAAATATATACCCTTCGAAATCGTCTTTCTGAGCTCTTCAAGTTAATACCACACTCAATATAGTAGAAATAAATACTGGATGTTGTATTAGAATACTTTCGTTATAAAATAGATTTTATTCATTAAATACCTAAATACTGATTTAAAAAAAAAGGTAACATATCGTTTAATGAAATTTATTTACAGATACAATAATTAGTATCGGCTACATACTAGTAATATAATGAGACAACTTAGTAGTTACTAGAAAATACAAACGGGTATCAGTTTGGTTGCTGGATCAGTTGGAGTACAAATCCTTCCAGTTTGACCGTAAAGGTAAAGTGTATCACTAAAGGCAAAAAATTTAACCGCACCAAAATTCGGATAATGTAAATTATTACAAACAGTTTTTCAAAAACGAATTCTGCCAGTCCTAAATCTGGGTACAAGCGGAAAGGAATTTGTCGTCTTTATATAATCCAATTTTATTTAAAAAAAAATATTTAAAGAAAAGAGTAAATTATTTGTTTAAGCTACATAATTTATAATAATTAAATTTATTGTCTTATATTACTGTAATAGTATGTAGTATAACGACATATTCGGCGTGGAGGACGCTCCAACTCAAACCATCGATTTTGTAGGACAATTGTTTTTCCGAGTTTATTATCATATTATCTTAAAATTTCAATAAAAAATTTAGTGTTAGTCAGACAATTTCGACACCCTACCAAATTGACATGTTTTACATCTGCGCAGTTCATTATCTACCTCGTTGAGATTTTGGGTCTTTGAGAATCAGCTGGTTATTAATAACCAACTGATTTTTTGTATGCAGCTTAGTAACGATTACTACAATTGAATGGCCACAAAGTCCTACAAATGTAGAGGTAGGTTTTCCTAGTCCTACGCTTGGAAGTTGTCGATTCCACGGTAACACTTTTTGAAGTGAAACTTCTTTGCGCACGTTATATACATTGGGATGGGGTGTTGGTCGAAAAACCGCGTCGCGCGTGATAAGAAAAAAGCGGAGTTGCCAGAATGCGCGTAAAGTGTATTTTTCTTCTTCTTCTTCTTCTAAAGTATGAGTTCCCGGACATGTAACGCTAATTACTAAAAAGCTCCTGCGGGTCGATCACAATACGTGAGGAAAGTGTGAGTTCATAATTTGGTAACCACGGCAACTGTTTCTACACAATTTTTTTCTTATAAGAGATTAACATGGGAAAATTTTCAAATAGGTGGTAATTTACGTAAACGAAATTTCTTAACTATCACCTGTGAAAAATAAGAAATATTGAAGTATGTAGTTTTTTGGTATATAAAATAATACATGATACGTTATGGGGGAAGGAAGAAAAAAGTGAATTATTTCGGAGTCGCGCTAGCTGTTTGGTGGGAACTCGTGTTACAATTGTTTGTATTGTCGGTTATATATTATATAAAGCTATGCTTCCCCTCTCGGTCATTCCCAGAGTGCCTCATTTCGTTTTTAATGTCAATTTACTGAGCTAGTTGTGGGACCTTTCGGAAATGGGAAGATGTGTCTGGTTTTCACTTCAGTTCTTAAATTTACTTTATTTGTATTATTATTTTGTTTGAGTTAGTAATTCAACTAGATTTAAACGAAACTTTAAAGGCTGGTCACAGAAACGCATGAAGTACAATTTGTCAATTTTAAATTAAAATATCCCAGATTTCGATGCGGCTGGTCAATTCTGTTGCGGTAATTCAAATTTACTGTAAAAACCTATAAATTCAACAAGTTAAGAGTAAACATATACCGTTATGATTAAAGTTAAATTAATTAATAAACCTTCTATACTGTGACAATTTTTAATACAATCGCTTTTGTGGATTATTTGTGACAAACAGCCGACCAGACCAATGAGTATTATAAACATTTCCTGAATTTCAATAAAAACTAACTTGAAATTGCTGGGAACTGTCATATATTGTATCCCCAAAAGTACTCCAACTATCTATTTAACAATATTTATTCTGGAAGAAATCGGTTTTAACAAGTTTTTTAATATCGGAAATATCAATACGACGGTTGCCTGCGCTGCCTCAGCGTCTAGACAGTTTCTGTGTTTGATGATGACGAAGTTGATCTAACCTAACAAGTAGCTGTTTAGTAAAATGAAGAAAACTGTTTAATATTTAAATAGTACTCTCCGTACGGAAAGTTAGTTTTACACGGCAAACAACTCCACTCATTATTAAATACAATTGTAATTTCCCCCATCTTTTGTTTCCGCACACATTTATGTACAGTCTTGGCTCAGAGAACCGAGCGAGATGCGACAGTAGTCGTTTTATTTGCTAAAAAGTTTTCGAGTCAACATTATCTTTGGGTTAAAGCAAAACGGATTCATATAGCGAAACGGAATATATGTATGTTCATTGCAGTTACTTCCCGCCATTTTAAAATTAAAAATCTTTATGGCTCGGTAACAAGGGTAAAATTTCCTCTCCACCTTCTCAATCTGAATACGTTCTTAGGCCACTTCATAACAAACCCCTAGGAAGAAATACCACCGCACGGAATTTCCATTAAAAGAATAACGTCGGTTCTTCCAATGATCTTAATGTGTCACATGATTTATGAACCCTACCTCTTCAATCACGCAATTGCGGAAATAAATTTACTAACATACGGGAATCGTCGGTGATTTCTTGTTCATCTGTACACGTTACTCGTGAATGGAGATTGGCTCATATATGGCTCATCGGGAGACGCCTAAATGGGTCGGATTCAAATCAGTTAGTGATTTTATTCGCATGCACGTTAATAAATTACATTCAGAAAAATGGAAAACGGCTACCACAGAAGCAAGCAGAATAAACAGAAATGATTTTAATTGAAGTGCATAAGCTTGGAAACCGTCTAATACAAAGGTACCATGGACACTACAATGAAAAACGCTTAAAAACTGCGCCAAGGAATGGCTACAACGATCCTTTAAATAACAATCTGGAAATCACCTTCATAAATAATGCGATTCCCTGCAATAGGATAAGATAGAAATAAAATTGTACGCCAAATCTATCAAAAATCCTTATTGATTCATTACGTTTGTTAAATTGTTGTGAAGTTTGCCACATTCACAAATTCAAAAAGATCAAGAAAATGTACTTTATATTTAACGTTATCAGTTAATCAGGACGAAGCTAACCAACCATCACTGGCGAAGAAATGTTCTCCTCTTCCCCCGAGCGTGATGCAAAGAGGGATGAAATACGAACAGTTTAATTTATTTATTACAATTTGTAAGATTTTAATTTCCGTTTTAAAAATTTTTAAATAAATCATTTCATTGTATGTTACACGCAAAATCTCTAGCACAGCCGTCAGGGGGTGTTGATAGGGGCGGAAGTAACGTTGATCGCTCTAGTTTTGTTATTAAAGCTTGTAACACTAGTTTTAATGGAAAAAATTCCTAAATAAATCACCATCATATGCCATACGAAAAAACTCCCTCACGTCCGTCAGGTGGGTGTTAATAAGGGCGGAAGCCTAAACATGACATAGGAACGCTCTAAATTTTTGACGTGATATACGTCTTACAATTCGATGTGCCGGTTACCTGCCGGTTCACAAAACATTGTAACGTTTGCCAGACCCATGCGTGCGAGCTAGAGTGAGAGCGACAACAATAGACAGAGATCGACCTTGTGCAGTAATAATAGGTTATGTTACATTATGATTAATGATATAAATGGTCGTGTAAAAAGTCGACTGCTTTCATTTAGTATTCAATGAAAACAACTATCCTGCGCAGCAATTCATGTAAGGTTTAAGATTAATGTTCAAATTCACACATGTCATAACAATGTGTCTAAAATGACCAGTTGGACCGGCCAACCGCAGTGCGAAAAATATTCTAATGATAATTTAGTGATAATAATTCTATTTAATTCATAAACGTATTCCATTTTTCATCAATGTTTTCTTATGACATTATCACGTAAAAAATATCGTCCGTAAACAGACTTTACAAACAACCAAATTGTTTATTAACAGTGATGTCATAGAAGGACAGATTCGGTACTACACTGTGCGAATATGTTTTAAATTTTCATTAAATTTAGAGTATTGCAGCTTATAATAAAAAAATCTGGAGCGATTAACCTTACTTCCATTCCTACTGACATCCTCTTAACGGCCGTGCGGGAGTTTTTCGTGGGACATAATATATGATGAAATGATTTATTTAGAAATTTTTAAAGCTAAAATCAGAGCTACAAATTTAAATTAAAAACCTAGATTGTTCACACTTTATCCCTATTTGTACAACCCTCAGACGTAGAGGAAAACATGTCTGTAACAGTAATAATTGGGTATTACTCTTAATCAACTAAAAACATTAAATATATGTAATTTGTGTTTTCGTTCTTTTGAATTTGTGGATGTGGCTATCTTCACACTCGTTGTTACTATTTTGTACCATTTTAGAACGTATTAAAAATCTGGAGATAAAATAAAAGCCTTTCTGTTGCTTCTTTAAAGAAACCAGCAAAAACAACAACGGTAGGAGTGACTTGATTCCCATATCAGCAATGGATTAATTACATTATTAATCCCAACTTTTTTGTTCGTTCGTAAAGATAACACCTTGTTTTGTCGGTGTCGGCAAGGAGTGTACAAAACTACAAAACTAAAATGAGGACTGTGAGTATACTCCGCTCTACTATTTGATAACGGTTAGTCCAGACAGGTATAGAAACTAAGCGGAAGGGATATTCGTATATCCGGATGTCATTTCCACGTTTCTCAAAGCTTATGGAGAACTGATCCAATATTAAGTGTTTAATGTCACATTAGAATGCACTTTCATACTATTACATCAAATCGATGATGGATAGCTTGCAATAATAGAAAATTGCCCGGTTAAACATCACCAAACATAACATAATTTAATGACTACTTTATGAAACTATGACCTATTGAACTGTTATGGGCATTGTTATTAGTGTTGCCCACGAGACGAGACGAGACGAGACATTGAAAAATCTCGTCTTGTCTCGCAAAGAAAGTGGAAAGTCTCGTCTCGAGTCTCGTCTCGCAATAAAAGTCTCGTCTCGTCTCATGTCTCGCGCGAGAATCTCGCAAAAGTCTCGCAAGTCTCGCAAATTTTTTATGTTCCCTATCTAAATAAAATCAGTACAATTTTTTTTATTTTAAAGAACAAAAAGATAGTATTCTAACAAGATAAATAAAAAAAAAAACGAAAATTGATCATAGATACATGAAATACAAAAAATAATAAAATCACTTCTAATTTTGATTTCAACGAACAAAAACAAAATACCGAGAAAAAACATAATTAGTATATAAAAACAGTATAATAGATTATATCGCCCTCATATCTCAGTTATTAATAATACTTTTCTCGAACTTCGGTTGCAATAATTATTGTATGTTGGGAAATAGGAAAATGAATAAATTATGATCTTATTTTAAAAAATGTTTGTCGTAACTTACTGCGATAACGCGATAACAAAGGCTGCTCCGAACTATGCGGCTTTAAAAAAATGTTTCAATAACATTCGCGATATTTAGAATAATTAAATAATATTTGCCATTTTTATCTGCGATATTTCGAGACTTTTGCGAGACTCTCGTGCGAGATTCGAGACGAGACTTTCAAAAGTCTCGTCTTGTCTCGCAAGGAAAATTTAAAGTATCGTCTCGAGTCTCGTCTCGAAAACGAGACGAGACGAGACGAGATTCTCGCAAACGAGAATATCGTGGGCATCACTAATTGTTATAGAACAAATATATAGTCAAAGACTGGAATCCTCGCCTAAACAGACATGATCGAATGAAATTTAAATAAACACAAAAGACGAACTTGTATTAAATCAGATGAACAAATTGAAGAAAACGTTAAATAATTCTTAATTGACAGGTGACCTGTAAATTGCTTGCAAAGAATAACAAATGTACAAAAAAAGAAATACCTTATAATTAGGGTTTTTATTGCATTAAGTAGTACTAAATTAATCATAATAAAATTACACTACTTTTGCAATTGCAAAAAAAGGAATATGTATCGTAGTGGCAATCTTACATTGACTGTAGGGTTTCACGATACCGAGAGGAGAGTGTTCAAAAACTACCGAGACCAAGACGAGAGTAAAATGACCGAGAGTCTCGTCGAGACGATATTAAATCTTTACGAAATCTCGGTCTTGTTGAAATTTTCCTATGAGCGTATATTTATCGGATATTCCAGCTTTATTTAGGTATAAAAAATACATTCCGAATGTCATAAATGCATCCACCCTCGTTTAACAAGCTTATTTGTGGTTATCAGTAGGCAGGTATATAGGTAGGTGATAGATGAAGAGATGAATAACAGAAGAAGGGTTTGTCCAAAATTTAAATTATTATTAACAGTATTATAACTAGTACTTACTTATAGAAGATTTGTTAATAGAGTGTTAAGATTAATACTAGTATTACAAGTTAGTATCAGTACCTGTCGAAACGCTTTTGCCAAACGCAGGTTATAAATTTTAACAAAAAACCAGACAGGTACTAAAAGATTATGCAATTAAATCTCTTCTGTGTATAACATTTTCGGTCAATAGTGATTTGGCAAAGGAAATTTGTGAAATTGATATCGAAAATATTAGATAAGTAATTATTTAATACTTAAGCATTTAAAATAGGTAGGTACCTAATTTTGTTTTGTGTAAAAATAATAGTAGGTATAAGGAACAGAAAATTGTGACTGTATCTACATAATGTGAGTATATAATGTATTTAGTATGTTTTAGTGTTTAGTATAGGTATTTAGGTAATATAATACTAATAATAACAATTTATAATATCATAATAATAATATGTTAATAAGTATATCATGAATTATTATTATAATAATTTTAGGTAAATTTCTATATCTTAATATATAGATGAATAGTACCTAATAAGTAATAGGAATTCATCCGTTCCTAATAATGTGTAATAACAGTAAATAGAACAATATGTGTTTAAAGTTGAAATTTAAAAAGCAAATAAATAATAACAATAGTTTCTAACATGTTTTTGAAAGCAATTTTTACCTACATTTTTTTTTCTTTTCCTCATTTGCTCAAAAAAAAACCGAAACCATTTCATTAAAATTGTATCATTTTTTTAATTAACCTTATTTCTTGCATATCATTGTATTTTACAAGTTTGTTTAATTTCATATGTTTTTAATAAGTCAAAAAAGGAATTATCAAAGTTTTAATAGTATGTCTTTTGGTTGTTTCATTTTTATTTTAAATTTTTCTTCAGATTTCGTTAAAAAAACACAAAAGGGGCGAGAGTAAGACGAGACCGAGACGATAGCGAGACCGAGACGAGAGTAATTTTACTTTACTCTCGGCGATACCGAGACGAGGGTGGCATATTTCGGTCTCGCGAGAGCGACACCGATATTACGGTAACTCTCGGTATCGTCTCGGTCTCGTGAAACCCTAATTGACAGCAATAGATAAATATCGCAACTAGATAAATTCGCGATAGATATCGCAATAGATAAATATCGCAAATATCGAACGCAAATTCCTCACTAACTCTATAGCTGCTCAGATTTATTTCTGGCAGGTAATCGTGGACACAAACTCTACTTTGGATCGTGTACGCTTGCTTACTTGCCGTAGGCAACGAGTTCCCCTGCATAATTTTTATCATATATACATAATAATACATTTGTTACATATCTCTGAATTAAAATTTGTCAACTTTACCTTTAGATCCCTTTACCCGTTAGATAAAATATCAATTGTATTGAATTAGTTATTGCGGCAGTGTCTGAGCAAGTCACAAGGTGTGCAACTTGATGTGTACTTTTAGAAAAATACCAATTATGTACTGCCAGTTATCAATCAGTTCAATAACAGACCTAAAAGTTCGTGAGCAAAGCAGGCGCATTATCCTGCTGCCGTTATTTAAATGTTGACTGAATAGTTCATGTAGTTTGTCAATGTCCCCCGAGGTCAAAATTAGCATGATCGTAATCAGTTGTATAAAGTCGTAGATCTGGTTGTCTTCCGAGAATATTCAATAAAGCTTCGTGTCAGAAAAATTTAACTTGCAAATGTGATTAAATGCGTGCTTTTACGAGTTAGTACGTAAAAATCCAGCATCTTTCCATCGTCGACGTCGTTCCGGAGCAGTTATTGTTTTGGTTTTCATTCGAGTTATTCACTCGGATACAGAGAAAGCATGCTAAAGTCACGTAATTTGGTTATCTCGGGTTCATATCCTATGAAAATGGAATCCACGGTATTCGCTTTTTATCAAAACGGCTCGTTGGAGGAACTCACCGCCGAATTCCTGACTTCGAGACGTCTTTTTACACTATCCCCACTAAATGAAATTCAACGTTCCCATTTTTCCCTTTCTGCCCTACCTCCATTCCGCCCTTCTCCCTCTCACTTCTTTGTGCTGGGCCGCTACAAAAACACTCGGAAAATTCAGTGCACTCCAAAGGAAACCGTGTACACATATACAGCCGAGCTTCGACAAACCGTTCCCTTTTTTAAGCGCATAGACATTACAAGTAATCTAGCCTCTTAAATTATAGACGGTTTACTGGCTCCGTGGGGTAGAAGTAACCGTAGCATGAATTATTTAAAAAATATATATCCTGGTACGCATGTAATGTTGGAGAAAAAAGCTTTGGATGGTTTCAGTTAACAGCGTATTGAACGCCAACCACTCATTAAAAATATGATCCACAAACATTTTCAATGTTTTGGAACAATGTAGAAACCTCAAAATCATAGGCAACGCCAGTTTGAATTTGATGACAAATGTCTGAAAACGGATCCTAACATTTCACTAACATTGACACAATCTAATTAAGACACTCTGCAAACTATCAAAAAATGATGCACGAAAGAGAAAGTTACAGTTTTGCCGTTTTATCAAAAGAATATATAACGTGTGTGCGTGCGGGCGTGCCAGAATAGCAGCAGATCAATCGGTTTATTGCTAAGGAAAATTAGTAGTCTTAACTGTTTGACTATTAATATTATAAAAACTTGGCGACCCGCATCTAGCGCCACTTCTAGTCAAAATACCGACACTCCAGTGCCGGCCGGTATAGTTACAAATTCGAGAACCCCCGACTTCAGTGGAAAATTTTTCCTCTTGGAATCTATTGATTATGGCCCAGACACTGGACACCAAGGCCCAGGGGATGGTCCAAGATACCTCTGGCGACCCGCGGCCAAAATATCGACTCCCGAGTGCATTTCGCTGTAGCTACAACATGAAGAACGTTTGACGTTCCTGGAAAACCCATTCATCGGAGTATCGTGGTGTTCTAGTACTTCAAGAATGCGCATGCGTACTATGGAAACTCATGTGGTTTTGTGTAATTTGACTGGAATTGCATATTCCGGGGTTTTTCGAGGAATCGAATATAAATATCACACCCGATTCATGAAATTCTACTCGGTAATGCACATGGGCACGGCGGAAACTCTCGGATCTCCGACTAATTGGACTGAAATTTGGCATTTACAGGTTTTTGAGCTCACTGATCACAGATGGATGATTACCAAAACAAACTTACCATTTTGCCGTTAAAAATGTGCCGAAAAAAAATTGCACATTGAATATTGATATTGCTCCAACTCGCGTGTCTTTGCCACCCCCCGCCCCCCCCCCCCCCCTTCAACGAAAATGATGAACATCCCGAACGAGATTCGATATAAGAAATTTTCCTTAATTTTAGCCGCTTTTTCGTCCACGAGAATGATAGGTTATAACTTGCGTATTTGGGCCTTTGTGTTCAGGATCTAGGCAATTACCGAGGCCTCAGAACACCAAAAGATTCCGAGATCCAGTATTTTCCACTAAAGTCGGGGGGTTCTCGAATTTGTAACTATACCGGCCGGCAGTGGAGAGTCGGTATTTTGACTGGAACTGGCCGAAGGGGTCTTGAGGCGTGCTCTGGGCCTTTGTGTTCAGGGACTAGGCCATTACCGAGGCCTCAGAACACCAAAAGATTCCGAGATCCAGCATTTTCCACTAAAGTCGGGGGGTTCTCGAATTTGTAACTACAGCGGCCGGCACTGGAGAGTCGGTATTTTGACTGGAACTCGTCGGAGGGATCTTGGGCCGTCTTCTGGGCCTACGTGTCCAGGGTCTAGGCCATTATCGAGGCCTCAGAGCACCAAAAGATTCCGAGATGCAACATTTTCCACTAAAGTCGCGGGTTCTTGAAATCTGGACGACACGTTTTGTCCATTAGCCAATTCGGACGAAAATTGACCAATTTGAAAATAGGACTATGTTCTCCAAATTTCATTCCAAAACGAATCGGAGGCAGAAGAGCACATTTCTTCCACATCTTGGCCGATTCGCAGCCCCATCTAGCCAACTTGAGCCATCTTGGCCAAATTAAAATTCTGACCCCATGTACCTTAAGTGCTCTTCAAGACACATATTTCCAGCTGAAAATCTTTGTTTTTGTCAATCCACTCGCACGCTATCGCAATGGCCGCTGGGTTAAGTTTAAGCTGGCAGTTTTTTTTGTAGCTCGTCAATGGTGAGAGCTACAAAATTCTTTCTTACGGTACAAAAAAGGCACAAAAAGACACAAATTACCTGGTATTTTGTTTTGCCGGCCTCTAGATGCGGGTCGCCAACTTTTTATACATAATATTATGTGTCATGTAAAAGATATTAGAGAGATATTGCAAAAGTACACTAATAGTGCGAAACACTATTTATGTTGACCATAATAATGTATTGCTTAGCATTATTTTTGGTTGAAAATAGAGATATTGCAAGACATGCATCCTAACAATTTTATCCGGTTGACAACTGACAAGACAACATAACCTAAACCTAGTCGTGAAACAAACAAGAAATATTTAAGTAATTTCAGAATATGGAAGAAATTCTGGAAGCAATAATTTTAGGTGGCGAAAATGGTGAGGCAGTAGAATATGCTATCTTGCAAAATATTCTAATAAACCGAGAGCCTCAAGTCAACGGTGTAAATTTTAACATTAATGACATCTCAGATGAAGAGGCAGTGCTTCATTTCAGATTTAAAAAAAATGACCTTTTCAGATTGGTGGAAAACAGTATCTGCAAGTGGTTCTTTAGCGTTCGAATTTGGAAACTTTTCTCACAAGACTACTCAACATTCTCTTTCACGTTTTCCCACGTTTCTGGATTCATGAGGCAATTTTGAGCAACAACCTCTCTCAGCCAAGTTATGTCATCATCATTACATAAACGTTTTTTGTGGTTATGTTAAATATATCACACCATTTAGAAAGTCACAACACTAAACGAACTTTTACGACTCCAGTCGATTTCGTCCGAATGTGAAATAAGGTAAAAATAGTGCTTTACCGTAAGCGCACATAAATAGTGTTTAACGCTAACCTTATTAATGTATACGTTATTCCAAAATGCAACTGCGCATGCTTAGATGTCAAAATAACGTCAACCTTATTACTGCGGACGTTCACGTACAGTTGCAATATCTCTCTAATGTTACAAACTTATTATATCTGTAATTTGTAATAGATAACACTCATAACTATTTCATTGTCATGAATTTAAGAAGGTAAGATTTCCTTTGTGTTAAACTACCATTGCAGCTATGTAATATGGTATTAGGGCTTGATATCTGGTTACCAAATTACCATTATATTCATTCTAGAAATAAAGAAGTTTTGGGAGAATGATTCGGATATTTCAGGAACTTCATCATCTACTCCAGATATTTTCAGTTTCAAAACGTGCAACTTTTCATAATTTTAACAGTTCTATGTTACTTCCAAATACTGACTAAATGGCATTATTCTCCACTACTCACATTCGTACTTCATATTTCACCTCGGAAGTGAGAAAAATAATTAAAATTTCAAGCACCAAATAAATGTAATCTTAAGATAGTGGTTGTTAACTACCCTTCTTACACTTAAGACAGTAATAAATCAGAGGTAGTTTCATGGGGTTCATCTCGTATGAGAGCCGAAAGTATCATCATTGGTTTAAAAATAAATTCACGTAGTTCTGGTGTTGAATTGATCCGTTCCAGTTAGTCCATTAGCGGTGCAACGAAAATAGAATTTCTATTCGTAGTTTTCAATATACTGTTACAGGAGATTCGACGAAAATTGAAAATCGAAACCGGCCTTCGGATTTCAGGAATTTGTTGTCGTCCCCTCGGAAACAGTCATAGAAAAGTCGTTAATTTAGAATGGACTTTATCAACTCACCTCGATCCATTCTTACGACATTACAAGAATATCATGAACTATGCCAAGGTCTTTCTCACAGTTTATAGGAACGTAGAACGTGGATGCATTTATGCCATACAAAGCAGCTAGAATTAATAATAAAAATACCAACATAAACCTCAATTAAACCAACATTACTGTCGTTAAATGGATAAAAAAGGTACATTAATTATTGGAGAGAGTTATCTCTAATTGAATTTCAAAACATTAAACGTTATTCAAATGTTAAATTCGTACTGGCACACATTTTGTACAGTTTCCGTCGATTTGTGGTGAAATTTTGTTTTCTATTTTATCATATCTAAAAAGGGTGGATGAAGCTGTTAGCAATTTATTTTTGAACGCCCTTCTATGATGTCTGTCAGCAGCTTCTCCCTCCTGGGGTCAGTACATACATACATTATATAAAAATATTACACATATGTTAGGAATTTGACATTATAGTAAAAAAAAAGTACAACTTCCAAGTACAGCAAAGAAATAAACTTCGAGTCAGTTAGGTATACAAGTTTATCAAGTAATGTAACGAATATCTAACCTCGATTAGATATCTAATATCTAACATTTGATGTCTTCTTTTAGAATGTTCAAACATTCTCAATAAGTCTCAATAGGTTGTTATAAAAGGTTTAAATTTTATGCGATGGAGACATGAATCAAAAACAAAATCAAAACAAAATCAAATAGTTTATATATATATATATATATATATATATATATATATATATATATATGTATAAATGTTACGTTGTCTCCTCAAAAATAGGTATTGTAACGCGAAATGTAAACAACCAGCGTAAGCGTACTCCTTATCGGAATAGGCGGCCCACCTCAAAGGGAGGCCGCTCCGGTAATTGAAACATAAAAAAAACAGTTCCAGAATAATTGCAAATATTCATTTAAAGAAAAGAATGATTTATTACTTTCAGGTCGTTTCTAGAACAAACAAATTAGGGAAAAGAAGGATCGAGTACTCTCAGGAAGGTTCCGGAATACATTATGGAGGGCTGTAAAAGCGAACGCTGCGGACGAAGATTAGATTAGATGAGAAGCCGCAAATGAAAACAGTGCTATAAACGCACAAGTGAAAAAGTATAAATAAATTAGCAGTTAAGAGTGTGATATACATTAATTAGTTAGGAAATAGTCTAGATAAATTAAGTAATGTTAAGACAGTCTGTAACTGTAAATAAATTAGAATAAACGTAACATTATAGATATAAGCGTTGTCGAAATTGGAGGCGACAACGTTTCTTTATTGAAACTTCCCCAGTTATGAACAGATGGCATTGGAAGTCCATATTCAAAATTATTGTTGGAGGAGACTTCGGTACCCATTCAGCTGAGCTTATATAAAATAGTTCAAACCCCTACCGCTGGCACTGCTGTCACCTTTCATTTTATATGCCCAATGCGTTGTCCCCCCCAGTATGCCCAAGTAGCACCAATAGTGACGGAAACTTATTTAACTGATATCGCAACTTCGACTGAGTGGCTATTTCGTAATAATCACTAAATCTATCCCTATACAGTAAGAATAACTTTATTTCATTTTTCCTGGTTATATTCAAGTAAATTATACCGCAGGAATCACTTCATAGGATTTGGTGAAATTGAAAGTGTTTGGAACCTTACAACTTCTAGACGGGTTCACCTTAAAGTTACAGAAACTTTCATGTGGAAAATATTAGTTACGGCAACCAAACAATATCCCTTAAATGCTACTTATAAGTGACAGTGATCATAAAGTGGGTGTGATAGTTTTGGTGCCGTTTTGGGAACAAATTAATATACCTTTAAAGTGACGGCACTTGATTATATTTTTTCAGTATTTCTTATCACGGTTTTGCCACCTTCATAAGTGATTTCCACCTATTCCACGAATTCAAAGTTACTTTATAGTTGGTATTACTCGAAAAATCTACAATAAATTATTCTTAGCTTATGAAGTGGCCTGGTGTTTATTATTCTCCTTCCTTTTACTGAAAAGGAAAAGAATTCAAGTTATGCGGTACGGTCTGTTCGGTGTAACTATTTTGTCTCCAGGTGACCTTATCCAGAGTGCGTTTTGTGTAAAATGGCTGAAAAGAAGTTTCGCCGTAAGAAAACTTTTCGACATTCGACAACGTACAAACCGTCATTTTCCCACTGGTCGGGAACCACACAAAAACAAATACTTATTTGCATATTTCGAGCTACAACACAAATATTTAACTGTAAAATTTCAATCGTTCCTAAAATTTTGCCGTCGGTATTCAATAACCAATACTCTCGTGTTTTCATGTAGTAACTTAATAATATAATGTCAGTCTTCAGTCTTATTGGATTACGTTACGTACAAGCTTGGTCATGTTGGACAGAAATAAATAAAAGAGGGAGAAATAATAAGAGGCGAAGCTACAAAATATACCAATCATAAGCAGGGAACAAATTAAGTTTCGTTTTTAGTGTTGACCACCACATCTCCACGACTTCACGTTTCAGTCACGTAATAACCACGTGGTATAAACGTTATTCTATAAGATTTAAAAACGTTCTTGGAACGTAGGCGCCACCAGGAAAGTGTTCCCCATTTTGGTCACTGCCACGTAATAGAACCGTTTCAATTACGTGACAGAGACTTTGGCAATATCTTTTAAAGTTTCTCATGTTGTGGCCGCCACGTTCCATCCACGAAAAATGCTACTTGGGAGTGCATCACATCATGTCTCCTCCGAAATTTGGCAATGTGGAATCTCAGATATATTGAACTTTTTTCAAATGAACAAGTAATAAATTGGGGGCTCAGAATGTGAATTGCTTGCGATTTATTAATAATAATGCATGCTTTCAAAACCTTAGCTGAAATTAATACTTTATGTATGAATTTATGTATGGGGCCGTCCATAAATCACGTGATGCTCCGAGGGGGGGGAGGGGGTTACCTCTTTATCACGGTTTATCACGGAGGGGGGGGTGGGGGTGTGTAATCGTATCACGTGATATTCAAAAATTGCCGGTAATTTGCCCAATACTACCTACCAACCTTAAAGGAGAAATTTTGTTTATAGTCCCTACTGAATTCTCAAATGGACGTCGTTTAAATATTATTGCCTTTAAACTAAAGACTATTTACGTTGTAAAATCTAAATATCTACCTATAAGTTCCAAACATTGAAAAGTTTATATCTTCTTTATTTCGTTTATTATCCCAACCAATTTTAAATTTAATACTATAATTAATTTTTCTCCTCTGTAATATAGAATAAATTATATAAATTTCTTTTATCAAACATAATAAAATTGGTATAATTTATTTTAAATTGGGGGGGGGGGGGGGTGTCAAAAATTATCACGTGATTCTTAGAGGGGTATTACGGCATATCACGGTTTATCACGGTGGGGGGGGGGAGGGGGTTCAAAAAAGGCAAATTTAGCGTCACGTGATTTATGGACGGTCCATACATCCGTTTGTATGTATGAATTTTATAACATTATTCCTTATTTTTGATTCTTCCCTGTTCAATCAATGTAATGTACTTCCCGATAGATAGTAGGTCAGTAATTATTCTTTATCTTGTGCGGTTATCTCTATTTCTTCTGCCTCTCGTTCCTCTGTACTCCTCCAGGAGTCCCTGGGTTTTTCCTTCGTACATTTTGGTGCTTCCCCAATTCGTAGCCGCATGAGACGACACGCTGGTAATAAAAGTATTGTAGCGAAAGACATTTCTGGGATTTTCCAAATGCCCAAAAATAGTAAGGCGAGGCGTCAAGCTGTGTCCTTACTAAGAAACGATACAAATTTTCATCTTTTTTTAAAAGGCACTAGTAAATCTTATCGATCACAAACTTCCTCTGAAGATTCATATTATCCATGTGCTTACTACAAAGGATTGTTTCTTAAAAACCATCTGAAAAGTCACAGAAAATCTTCCTATCTTCAGAAGAATTCTGACCACAGATTTAATGTAATATCACAATTTCAAACTATAGTAGCCTGTGCAATAGATACCACTGGAGTAATTGCAAGAGTGGATATTAAGGATCAAGTAAGTTTAATAAAATTAGTTAACCATGGATTGAAATTTGCCCGTTTTACTATCTTGTAAATTGAAACAAGTCAATGTAGTTATTCATTTAAACCTAAAGAAAATATGACGAAGAGTAAGTTCTGGGGGTACAGGAGCGACGCTAAACGACGAAAGTTCTCAGTGTCCTCCAAAATAAAACCAATTCAATTAATGCGGATGATGTTTAATCCAACAGCTGACATCCGACGTTTCGTCTACAATCGTAGACATAATCATGGATACATGTGATGAAGAAGTCCTATTCAGTTCTTCGTAGGTCCAATCACAGGTCGAAAAAGTTAGTATGACCATTCCGTGAACAATCGATGTAATACTCAATTCTATAATGTGTTATAGGTGATCCGATGAGGTGAGTCAGTATGGTACTGCAGCAAGGACTTAATCCTTGCTGTAGGTCACGACGGGGTGGCTGGTTTGGGTTGCAGAGTGTTTCTATAATTGATTATTATAATGGCCTCTCAACGTCTTCCTACACCATACTGACTCACCTCGTCGGATTATCTTCGGATGTCATCTTTTAAGCCTTTACAACATATTTAATACCTTATTAGTATTATTTGTAGGTATATAGCTTAATGAAGGGTGATGACATCGCGTTTGAAGCAAAGAATGAGTTATAGCGCATTTTAGTGAATCTTATCTAAAGAACATCGAAAGGAACGCATGGCCTATGCTTGCAGCTTGCAGCAATAGAATGAGAAAACTATTTCGGATATTAATAAATTACCGAATAATTACAAAAGATAACAAAATTTCTCTACAGGATATTTTTCCCCAAAAAATTTTGATATATAATGTTATAATTGCTGTCAAAAACATTTCTGGTTATGATTGTTTTGATAAAACTATTGCTGCTCCAAGTTTAGCGATGCACTTGGAACGTACTCGTATTAAAGGGTGCTGTTGTTTCCAATACTCATCAAAAGAACAACGGGAGGCAAGAATGAAGGAAATGAAATACTTTAAGGGATTAATAGAAACTCGCTGGAAAACAGAATTGTCTTCTATTGCCAATAAAGATATGCTAGAAAACGTCGGAAGACACCTCTTTTGCTGCCACTTGCGTCTCACGTACAACAGTTTTGTGACGGAACGCTTAAACTTCCTAATGAGTGTCGCCAAAATTTAACTAGAGATGATAATGATGTCAATTCCTATACAATGATTGTGCAGGTCATTCGGTCATTATTAATTATATTTAATTGCAGAAGAATAGGTGACGGTTAATATCTTCACATGAAAGTCTACTAAGATGACAAAAGAAGTAACCTTAAGGATTTCGAAAGGGCCCTAACAGAAACGGAAAACATTCTAACAACAAAATATAAGAGAGTGGCAATGGTGGCAAAGGCAGCAGAGATGTCATAATTTTAATTCCACAAGTAGCTACTTCAAGCATAGAACTTTGTGATTTAATTGACTCTTCTAACGCAGCGATCAAAATATATTTTTGATATAACAAATGAATATGTATTCGCAGTGCCAGGCAGCAAAATCAAATGGGGAAAAGGTGATGTTGCACTGAGAAATATATGTAAAAAACTGAATACAGAAAACGCAGCAGCCATTACAAGCAATAAAGTAAGAAAGCAAGTAGCGAAAATTATGCAAATAATGTATATAACCAAAGATGAGGTTAAACAGTTCGCTAATTTCATTGACCATACTAAGAAAACTCACAATGAATTTTACGAGTAGGCATATTTATCCTTCTTTAAAAAAGTTAACACAAAAGCCAAAACACTAATTTTGTGCTTCTGAAATTTGTTTCAAATATGTTGTTAGGTTTCTAATAATCATATACGATTGCAGGCTATCGATGAACATTTATCAGACAGAAAAAGTGTCGAAAATGTTGTTAATGATGGAGAAAAGTTTTATTCCAATAGAATATAGAGGCAAATCATTAACAGAAATACATATAGACCCCACCATTGAATATGCTAAAATACACGCTGGTTTAGGTATTTTCTTTCCAAATATTAAATAGGTTCTTAGCAGCTATTAGAAAAAAAAAGTAAATAATAAAAATATGTATAAATGACTGGTTGTTTGTTTCCGCATTTTAAAACTATTTTACTCAGCAAAAAGCTTTACTTTTAATTTTATTCCTTTGAGTTATTTCTGGTGTGTTATAATGGCTGTAAAAGTGTGACTATGTATACTTTGTCCAGTCCGAGTTGGAACGGCCATAAAAACACTTAATGGCTTTTTAAGTAGTGAAGAGCGATGCCGCTTTGTCCTCCATGGGCGTATCATTACGGATAATAACTCTAACAACCAATTCACTTCCAAATCGCACAAACAAATGGCACACACATTCACACACCACTGCTCGAGTATAATAAGTGCGGAAGAAGAGATCACAAGGAAAGCACACGTGGCCGGTGTGTTATGGTCCAGTGGATCCGTATCCAGTATCCGTAGAGTCTCGCGTACTTCCTCGTACACGATTTCACTGATCGACTGTACACACCTGCACCTTGGAAGAAGAAGAGAATATAAACGGAGTGCCGGTGCCGTAAAAAAATATTTGCGGTCCAATGGACCCTCTAGTTCTTTATCTGTACATATCCATACATTCACATATATGATTTCACTTGGGCAACTGAACACCTGCATTTTTAAAAATACCAGGGCGTTTCTGAATAAGCAAAAAGATAAGTCCCATGGTTTGGATAAAGACAACGGGCTCTTTTCGAATGCCCTCGGTAAATTCAGATTTTATTAAGTGTTCCAATTGCTAGTGGTTAAAGATTAACAGCACAATAAATTAATATGTGTTACTTTATTGTCAAGAATTTTCGACGAAAAAACTGATTATGATAATTTGTCATATTATTATACTTTATTATATCGTTCACTTCGAAGAGCAGTATTACATAATTTACAGTTAATAAAAATAACCATAAAGTAAAATTGTCTTAGAAACATGTACATAGATTTTAAAAGTAATTATCTGACATGAAGTATAAAGTAACAAATATGACACTACATGAAATATGAGATTCTCTATCATGACGAGACAGTTCAAAATTAAAAGTACACTATAGTATAATATCCAGATTGTCTCTGAGCATCTGCAACTGTTTCATAACATCTTGATCGATTTCGGGTAAATGAGATTTTCGCAACCCTTCTTTCCCTCTTAGGCTTAGCACTGTACCGTTGGGCAGAAGAATGTTAGATTGTCAATTTAAAATAAAATTAGTAATCAATGTTATTTTAAAAAATTGAATTGATAATCCATAAAAACTTGTGTCAAAATTTATTTCAATGTGTTTAAAAACAGCAAATTTAAATCTAACACGCTCTTCACTCTCTTTGAAGGCACGCTGCTATTAAATATATTTTATTTACGAACATTGGTATTTTTTATATGCTATATAACTTTATAACATTAATACGTAAAATTTGGCAACGTTTTCGGAGGAAACAACTACTACTTACTACTTAATATGTAACGTGCATAAATATTGGGGGAGACTACGAATCTTCCGTAGTTTAATATATATGCCATATATTGCTTTTTTAAAACTAAAAAAATCTATTCCCATCTTTTGATATCTGAATTGCTTATGGTCTGGTTTCCTCGAAAGCGGTACCGGCAAATTGCGACAATAATAATGTGACGAACAACGTGAGATTGCGGTGGAAAAATTAGGGTTCTTTATTGTGGCAATGAAATGTGTAAATTCAGAAAACATCGCCAGTACCGGTTTGCGTCGAAGACGAGTACACATGGAGGATCTTGATGTTGCTCTTTTAGTAGTGCTAGATGGCGAGGAATCAGAGGAAGAAGGGAATCACAGAAGAAGTGAATCTGACCTTTTTAAAAAAAGAACCGCAGATGGTGCATACCAAATTTTGATTTGTCGCCATCTATATAGTAACGAAAATAAATTCAGGGAATATTTTCGTTTGACGTCGGTCTTATTTGATTACGTCTTAGGATATATAAAAGACGATATTTGCTCAATACCAACAAATCGTGTTCAAAATCCATTGACTCCTGAACAAAAAATATGCCTGCTTTTAAGGTATGTATTTCCATTAACTACTAATTACATCAAACACAAAAGTATCACATGTTTTATATATATTTTTATTTCAAGAAATGCCTATACACGTGTTTGAGATGTTTACATATTAATAAAGTAGTTTCGGCTAGGCTCCGCCATTACTAAAGTAGCGGATGGTCCCATTGGAGTTGTGAAGTCCTCGGTAAGAGATGTACTGTTTGATGTATGTACCTGCTGATGATGGCTCATGTCCATAGCCAGGACTTGCCAATACTGATAGATGTTCAATCTCTGCATTTCCTACTAAATTTCCAATTTGCATTCGAAGCCTAGCCTGAACTTAGCTGGTATATTTACGTTTGGTAATTCTTGGAGTTTTTAAGATGTCAGCTTCAGCTTCTTGGATATCTGAAATATCGTTGCTAGATTCCTCTGCGATAATAAGTAATTCAGACTGTTCTTGCTCCACGTTGTTGCCCTCTTTGTTACAATGAGCTGTGCTGCTTGCCACAGTCCTTTGAGATTCAGGCTGCCCTATATTGCTGAGAGTGCTAAAAATAAAATGAAAAATATTTTACTATCAGTAAAATAAGGAAACATATACATTTACCTTCTTTTGCTCGAAGAGATACAATCCAAGAATGACAGCTGGTCCGATCGTTTCTTCGCTGCTTCCCCAGATGAACCCGTGCTAGGTTTGCCTCGTCTTTTTATGTAGTAAAATCTCTTTCATATCCCCATCTCTTGCTGCAATCATTATCTGTAGATATAAAAAAAACAATGAGGTAAGTGTCCTGAATTACTAGATATTAATTCTCTTGGTTTTTGGCTACAGGAGAATCCTTTCGATTATTGGCGTTCCAGTTTAGAATGTCATTCATGGATTAGTATGGTAATACTAATAAGGCAGGTTGCTGAATCCATTGTTACAAGAATGCTCACTGTGATAATGCCACAACCAACAAAGGAAATGTTTATGAAATATCTAGGAAATATAGATCACTTTGGGATTTTCCGAACTGTGTTGGAGCAATTGATGGTAAACACGTTCGGATAAAGGCTCAATCACCAAACGGTGATAGACGATGATCGAGGAAAGTATGCCCTTTGGTGGAACGACTCCTTTCGACCCATTAACCATATTCCGACATTTGCATACGATTCCGGAGAGGGCATCTCGATTTATGCCAGCATTAACAAGAAGTGGAGGTCATAACAGGTGCTAGGACTGGTCTCAGACGCTCGGAGTTACCTTTTCCCGGTTTCCCGGGCTGTCTGAGTATGTCTCTAAAAGGGCATACGAACATAGATTATCGACACTTTTGGTGTTACGGGCCCACGGTCTATTAGTGTAGATATATATATAAAATTACAATATTACTTTAATTTGATGCTATTGTAACGTTTTTACTTACACGAGAATTACTACACGACACGAGTTGTTTTTACTTAATTTATTTTCACCGCTTAACACTCTAATTGTACACATACACTTAGCACTGCTAATATTTAATCTAATTTATCTTATCTCACCTACTATTACTTAACTAACACATTTACACCTAATTTATATAAACCACTGTTTATTTATCATCCATCGACCAGTCTACAAGCGACTGTTTACGACTACCGGCGACTGTTCTCGTATCGCTCTCCGTCTGTTATTTATTTAGCCGCATGGAATTTCCAGAAACATCTCGTCCCTTCCAAAATATAAATACGGCTTCACAGGAAATCCATCCGTTCGCTGAATTCCAGAAAGATCTCATCCTAACTCGAAGATTCGGCGACTTCGGGGGAAATCCATCAGTTTCCCGAATCTATCTTGTTAGGAGTTCCCTCGAAGAGACTCATTTCAACGTTATCTTTATGGCAGGCTATTTCGTTACATTTAGATTGCTGTTGAAAACGTTCATGGATTTGATGCGGTAAACAAGCGAAAATAATATTTTTGTTACTTTACAGAGTATCCATTTTAACTTGAAGAGAGCAATGTTAAGTACAATGATGATCCCTTTCCTCAGCACTTATGGCCTGGGAATCGACTCGTATTTAACATAAGCAATTGAGCCTTATTAAACAAAAAACACCTTCCTGTAGACAATGTCACGAATAATATTATCTAGCCAGGAGTCTTGGGGGATATTACAAAATAAAAGAAACCGCTAATATTTCTACAGTAAGTAAAGGTTAGCATTGGATGGTTGTTATGACTTCTCAAATAATTTAACACATTAATTATAATACATTTACAATCGTAGGTAAAAATGACACTTCTAAGACAATATTGAGAAAATGTATTTCAATCCATCATACCCGATAATGTTTTTAGAAATGTCTCTTGTACTAAGTTGTTTAAAGTTATAATATATCCTTCAATTGCAGGTACCTGTGTATTATTACAATATCGGCGGTACTGATTTATTACTGTATTGAGCAGCATTTAAATTTTTGAGAATTTTTTAAAGATTCAATAAAAAAATCTGAAAGTTTACTTTCGCTTCAAAATAATTCCACCTTATTGTCGTGATTTTAATACAATCAAATTAAAGACATCGACAGCCTTAATCACAAAATAAGACATTTAAAGTAAGAGCTTTTAGAAAAATGTTTATGAAGATCTATTTTTGTTTTTTGTTTTGTAATGAAATTGCCCCACGCGCATCGCCTCTGCCAGTCTCGAAGATCCCCAAATAGAAGGTTCCAGTTGTTCCATGTGTAAGAGACATATCGAAGCTAAAATAGTTATGCTAGTTACAATAAATTAATAAAGTGAGAACGGTTGGTATTATTTGAACCCATGAAAAAGTATCAGTTAATTTGGATTGTGGATTGCTTTGAAACGTAACGCACGTTATATGCGTGTGTAATATGAGGGCTGTAATAATTAAGATTAACCGTTCGACAGTAGTTCTTTTTCAAAACTGTTATTTCTATCAGTTTCCAGTTTCGACGCGGAACTTTATCGTTTTATCGTTTAGTGTGCGAAAGGTTGTTAACTGCAACGTGTTAAGAAGTTGTCAAAAACTAAGTATTTCAGCGGTGCAGCACAGTGAAGATAACTGGCGCGTCAACTGTCAATAACCTCATAATATCCACCCTTAGATCTGCGGCCACCCTCGCACTCGTTTTCCCGCATCGGCATTCGTTTCTATATATTTTTTACTGGGAATAAACGTAATTGGGAAGCTTTTATAGGCTGCTATCAGCAGAACACTTGCTTTGGAAGAAATTCCTGTGGCGAAACATCGTCCCCGTGATTCCCAGGGGCGTCATCCGTAATCCCCGATAACAACTGCACACACGTATACATACAAAAGCCTGTCCCGGCAGTGTTACCAGCCTATTTATCGGGGCGGGTCTGGTGTGTATTTCTATTTGTGGGAGGGAAATATACCGAAAATGAGGATTTTCGCTACGTAAAATGGATTTTCTTCTCATTCTCTCAGTCGATGGCGTCGCTTCGGCGTCCCCTCCTGCCAGATATGAAGATTAGCCAGATGCGAACAGCGGCTGTATCGTATCTGCTGACCCCAGTTTTGATATGAAATCGCTCATGACCCTCTTTTCAAACGGAGCGATTCAGCCACATGCGATTTAACAATGCAATTAACGTTGTTTAGCCGGCAATAAGATGGTATTCGGAAGACTATGAAATTAGCTTCGGCATGAGCACTTTTCCAGCTTAGTTAAATTAAATTTGAGTAAATCGATAAGCAAGTCGAACATATAACAACGCAACCCTCCCCCTCTAGTGGAGTTTGTACTTTTTGGACACGAAATTGAAAAGTAAATGATTTATCCGAACACTAGCGCGAAGAATTCACCCCAATCCAGCGTATTCACGAAAATCGCATTTTCTCAGAAAACTTTCACATTTTTAACATAACAGTATCAACACCTCGAATCCCTTTGATATATATATTGATACCTAAGAAAAATATGTTGAATCTAAAGCGTGACTGCCGGCATAAATATAGGTATGGATAACGCGAGTTTTTAGAGCAGCGTCTTCAAAACCAGAACTATTTTTAAAAATTGTTTTATTAATGCATTAAAGTTTTCTAACGAAACAAAACACCTTTCTGGGGAAGAACGTTTCTGAACCCGACGAGATTTTTCCGTGCCATTCGAGTCGTTCAGCAGTGAGAAAATGCACTATTATTATACACAGATATAACAGAGAAATTACTTATAAAGGTAAACTTGGCAACACGGGTTACACCGACACAATGAACACATGCAAATTACACTGAGCACGTTTTGTTATTTGTCGGTTATTTGTTGTCAAGTTGCCGCGCTAAGCGGAAAAAGAATTTCAATCGCTCATATTTTCTTCATATTCAGTTAATAATTCTCCAATTTTCCATATAATATCTAGAACTTGAATTATTCTATTTGCGTACCAAATTTCAAGGAAATTAGACGAGTGGTTTCTAAGATACAGTATAATTAACAAAAATAATGAAACACTATTCGACTTTAATAACATATTGTTTACTTGGAGTTAAAGAATGTAATTACAATATGCATCAACACACCGACGTGTTATTTTACAAACCTGTATAGAACTAGTTCTAATCTATGCAGTTATAATCCTAAACTGTAGTGACCATACTGCTTATCTCTGGAACCGTTAGTTTTTTGTTTCTAGTTGTTCTACTTAATTCTTTGAGGTGGTAGAATTTGTAGCCATCTTGCAACTATAGCATGAGGCTACATTGCACTTTTCAAAATCCACCACACTTTCTCAAAGGCCACCCCCCCCCCAAGTTCAAAAAGTGACCTAAAATTGATAATCATACCTTTTTGTAGCTTATGTGAGAGCTACAAAATAAATAGTTACAAAGTCTGTTAGCTCAAAGAATTTGGTATTCCAGCGGTTTCAGAGATATGCACTACAGGCTTCTGCAGGTTGAGACTACAGTTGCAATAGCCACTGTTTCTCGAAAACGAGCACGGCTACGAAATGAATTTTAGAGCAAAAAATTAACAAAAAATTAGCTCGACATTATACTATGTCGGCTATAAATAGTATTAAGAAATGTATAATTATTAATTTTTGGCCATTGTTTGGGAGCTGGGGGTGGCTTTTGAGAAAAATGGGTGATTTCTGAAGAGTACAATGTAAGAGATACAAAACAGCTACAAATTGTGTCATCTCAAAGAATTCTATATTTTTAACGGTTCCAAAGTTGTGCAGTGTGACTACTACATGTTAAGGCAAACTGCTTTAAGCCAGGAGGTCTAAAAGCAAGTCTTTTTGTAAATTTCATATTCTGGATTTTTCGTGAAAATCAACTGAACATATTTAAATGACTTACAAAAACATTGAATAATTAAAAATGTAAATAAAGTTATTATCAATATAAGGCGCTAAAATCGGTATCTAGTCAGTTTTGTAACTCGTTAGGATTACGTCTTGTGAAAAATTGTTAAACACATGGTTTGTTCGTTATAACAATATCAATAAAATTGTACCAATGCGATGTCGATATTTGCAAGAATAAAGTTTTAAATAAAAAAAAACAACAGACACGTTGCACTCTGGGAAAGCTATGGTTTTGAGTAACTTTATAGAATATTTCAATGTTTGTTATTTTTCACAGCTGATAGTTAAGAAATTTCGTTTATGTAAATTACCACCTACTTGAAAAATTTCCATGTTATAATCTTTCACAATAAAATAGTTATTGAAGTAACAAGGAATATAAAGACATGTTAACATTCGAGGCAAGTGTCTACGAACCGAGGCTTGTCACTTGCCGAGGATGTTAACAGTCGATACTTTCCGTGTTACTTATTACATATTTCACGCTGCCGTTGAACATTTCCTCAAAAAAAAAAGTCTGCTTTAGTTTGGACGGTCGTCACTGTCATCTAAGTTGACTGTATGTGCGTAACTAGGGTATATACAAGCAACTTATGTCAGAGTGATAACCGTCCAAACTAAAGCAAACATTTCATTGTTTGAGGAATTTTGAGGAAATTTTCAACGGCAGCGGGACATATGTATTAAGTAACACGGAATGTATCGACTGTTAACATCCTCGGCAAGTGACAACCGAATGTTAACATGCCTTTACATTCCTTGTTACTTAAATAACTATTATTTTCCTAGAAATGTAAATGACAGTATTTACATTCCGTCGTCAAGGAAAAATAATACACGAATGTTATTTGCCATTTTCATGTTTTGTATCTATGCATGTATGAACTATTTACATTACCGGCAGCGTGAAAAAATTATTTAAAAACAGTTGCCATCAAAAGGAGGTTGTCCGAGTTCTCACAGTTGGCCATGATGAGCAGAAGGAAGGAAAAACTTCTATGTCTTGCCAACACTTTATTTGAAAAACGCAACCGGTTTCGACCTACTATGAGGTCATCTTCAGGCGTACTACAAACAAGAAACCACACTCAGCAACAACACAAACGTAGAAGTATCTCAAAGGATATAATGCAAACTGGTATAAACTTTGATAAAACAAAATTAAAATATGAAACAAATGTAAGAATGTAAAAATAACAAATGTAAAAATACGCTAAAGGAATACTTACACACTTAAAAACTTAAAATAACTACTTCCAGGGCGCAGCCCGCAGCCAGAGAGGAAAGAACGTCGTTAATTAAATACAAACAACTAGCTTGGTCAAAGAAGTCATAAAGTAAAATAATTGTAACAATTCAGTTCCAAATCCTCAAAATTATCCAAATGGACACTGCAATTAGGAAACCTGGTAAGGTCACAATAAAAGACCGCCGTTAAATAACTGCATTGAGTTGTGTAAAACCTTTAAATATGCGGAGGAAGATCCACAAACTTCTCGAACATCTAAACAATAAAAAATCTTTGTTAAAAAAATCTATGGAACAATGATTCTCGCCAAACAATCTTAGGAGATAAACGCGAAAGATGAAAGGTTGATATAAAATCCATAAATCCATCAAACCATAAAACGGTAGAACATCACAGGCACCACGTGACAAAACAAAACAAAACCCACGCTCATAAATGAAAATGTAAACAAATGTACAACTAACCTCAAAAGAAAAGAAATAACATTATAATTATAGGCTAAAATTAAAGTTACAATTAAGGTGAACAGTGAAAATGATAATATTCAGCCAATAAACAGTTACCATGTTTACCAAATTCCGACGTCACACTTTCCTCACGTATTTTGTCACGACAAAATGCTCTATTGTTTGGCTTATTCAACAACCAAGCGGCGCCGTGGACGATGCATACCTACTCACTTCAGTGCTTCCATTATTTTCCACATGTCCCATAGCTTCTCTCCGATCGTTTATACTAGTCCTTCTCCTAGACACTCGGTTATAAGTCTCTTGTTTACATCGGATCTAGTTTGTTTTTCTTTTAACCTCCCATTTGTTGTTGTTGTTGTTATTGTGAGTAGTTAACGTCTCCTTTTTGCTGCAAGGCTAATCTGGATGGGCCCTACAGTAACGTGGGGTCCGAACCACGGTTAAACCTCCCTATTTGCTTCCAGGGCTTATTTCACTGGACACATCGGTTTTATGACACGGAACGTCTATTTAAGAATAGTATATTATTATACTAGTTTAATAAGACGGAGTATTGTCACAAGAGAGTTTTAATGCACGACGAGCGAAGCGAAGAGTGCTTTAATAGAACGAGTGTGACAATACGTCTTATTAAACGTGTGTAATATACTATTTTATCTACTTTACTTTATTAATTCACTAAATTTTGGCTATTCAAGGTTTCGTATTACCCTAGGGAATTTTGCGTAGGTTGGTTACACTGACGTCACTGACATGGACGTTTCGTAATTAAATTTGAAAATCTAGTAGCCTTAGGACAAATTCAATAACTACTTACTTACGTGCGCGAAATGGAAGCAAAAAATGTAGAATTGACCTGTACACCCCGGGAAATACGCAAAGCTGCTCAAGAAATTAATTGAAATACTAATAATTTAACCTTGACGTCTACGTGACAGGCTGACGTACCAATTTAACAAAACTAAAAGTTACCAAAAGTAGTGTAATAATATGAATATTATTACACTACTTTCAGTGTAATAATGAGATCATTAGTAACGCAAAGTAGATAAACATTATTAGACATAGGAACCGATACACCTTCATACCTCCTGGCCCGTCTGCTATCCTGGTACGCTAAATCCGAATTTCAGAAACGAAATATGAGTGTAATTCGAAAGAAGCTCGAACCTCATAAACACGATTTTAATAGTATATTATTATACTAGTTTAATAAGATGGAGTATTGTCACACGAGTGCTTTAATAGAACGAGTGTGACAATACGTCTTATTAAACGAGTGTAATATACTATTTTATGTGTATTTTATCTACTTTGCTTTATTTAATAATTCATTAAATTTTAGCTGTTCAAGTTTTCGTATTACACTAGGGAATTTTGCTTCGGTTGGTTACACTGTCGTCACTGACATTGACGTTTCGTATTTGAATTTGAAAATCCAGTAGTCCTAGGACAAATTCAGTAACTACTTACTTACGTGCGCGAAATGGAAGACAAAAATGTAGAATTGACCTGTACACCCCCAGAAATAAGCAAAGCTGCTCAAGAAATTTATTGAAATACTAATAATAATATTACCTTGACGTCTACGCACGTCTACGTGACAGGCAGACGTACCAATTTAACAAAGCAGAAAGTTACCAAAAGTAGTGTAATAATATGAATATTATTACACTACTTTCGGTGTAATAATGAGATCATTAGTAACGCAAAGTAGATAAAACATATTAGTAGCGGCGGCCGTGACGACATCGTCACGTGACACTCACGGTATCATCTCATCTCATCTCATGGTCGGAAATTTTTCGTATTCACCCATGTGTTATAGTAGTCGAAGAACCTCGCATGAAGAAAGCTAGCTTTCTAGAAAAACAGCGATTGCGTGTTTTCAAGCAGCTATAAAAATTAAAATAATAACCAAATATCTTGCAACCAAAATTTTGACGGTACAAATTAGCTACAAATTATGCCACTATTCCGATGGAGAGGATATGAAATGGCTACTGCAGCTTAATAGACGTTGCTAGACGTATGTAATTAAAAAACTAGCCAAAGTCAAATATTGTAATTCCAAATTTTGCTAGATATTATAACATAGTAATATACATATTCGGCAAAAGTTTACTTCGCCATTTTTAAGTTAAAAACCGCTGAACTGAGAGGTCAATACATTTAAAAAAATTGGTAGGGAATACTCTAATATATGAAGTTCTGGTCCCCAGGATACAAAGTGGTAGCAAGCATACGTTGTTACCATTCAATGAAGATTTCAAATTCTCATTTTTGACCCGTTTGCACAAAGTTTAAACTTCTCCTGAGAGAGTTTCTTTTTTTCTGAAGTACAAAAGTATCTAATTTAAAGTAGCAGATTGAATGTTCTCACTCTTTAGCACAAAGGCTCGCGAAAAGTTAAGAGTGCTGTGACTCCTGCAACTTATGCCATTAAGATTAGTATCGTTTTACACTTAATCTCCAAAAATGAGGGGATGCTTAGTCAATATTGAATGTCTGATCGATTGCGGGTGCGTGGTATCAACTCATCAAACTGATATCGTAGGAAAGTGTCTCTCGGTTTTTCGGAGATTTTCCATATTTTTCCTTTGGACGTTGAATTTGTTTCTCAAGATCATGACACTGCAAATGTATACATATGTATGGGTATGGATGTATCTGAAACTTGCCAATCATTTGAATCTCCGTATGGCAAATAGTAATCGAATAGAAATGTTTTAACAATAGTTTGACCCCCCATTTAAACAACCATACAATGATTATTTTCACTGGTACGTTGACAGTATTTGTTAAGTTGCTTTCTCCTTGTGAAGATTTTAGAATTCTCTGCCCTTTTATTTTATGGATGTATTCACCTTTCGAATGTTGGAGTTCCACTCACTTTGTCCATAGCTTAACCACTTAGTACCATTTTGTTTATTTCGTAAATGCGTTTTTATTTTCTTTATCTTATCTATGTTTTTCTTGATCTCACTTCTTGTTTTGATGTTATATAGATACTCGATTGATTTTGGTCACCCCAATAATACTTCTTCTTCTTCTCAGTCTTCAATTGATTTGACTGGTTTGGTTCATCACTCTGCTGCTAACCTTTTCATTTGCAGGCAGGTATCGCATTTGACATATTCCATAATTTATTAGTCTAATCACTTAACTAGACTAATTTAAAAACTGAATTAGCTAATTTTAACACTAATATTACTTTTTTGTTATTAATATTTTTTGTAAAATATATTTTGCGTATTGATTTTTCTTTCGTGCTTCAGTTGGATAGTCATGATTCATTTTTATGGTTACGATTATTTGGGAGGTAATGTATTGCTTCTTAAAAATTTAAAACGTCAAAAGAAAGTTCCCAAATAACAATGTATATTCGCATGGTTAGCGATTACACTTCCGACAGGTTCTGATGTAACTATTGGTAGGTTCTTTTCTTTGAATTTACTTGCCTGTGAAGTTGCTTTTATCAGACCATTTCTAAAATGTTCAAAAGAAGCGGTGAAAGAATCGAAAAGATTGATTGTCTAAATTTTTAAAAAAGTTCATGAAATACCTAATTAGTTCGAAGGTACCAATTACAATTATATGACATTTGAAATGCGACGTTACACAGATATTAGCGCGAACATTAAAAACATACCAAAAACAATCATCACTGACTAAATGAAGAACGATAGGGCCTACCTTTTGATAACACTACCTTTTGATTCTTAAGACCAACAATGAATTGCACCCTTAATTTCCTCACATAGAGATTAACCTACATGAGTTAAGAAATTAAGGGTGTAAATCAATGGTGCCAAGATCATTCTCAGTTAAACATCGGTAGTCGGGGCATGCTGACAATCAGAACACTGGAGGACAACGTTGGGACTTCAATAGTCACTCTCTCGGCTAGATTAGCTCATCTTCGACTTTCGACAATGTAATGGTCCGAGCTGGAAGTCAACTTGTACATCGGTCTCATAACATTTGCGATATCAACTTAGGTAGCCCTAATACAGTCGAACCTCTATATAACGAGAATGAAGGTGCTGCAAAATTTGCTCATTATATAGAGGTCTCATTGAATGGAAGATCTCCCATTTTTGATGGTTAATCGTAATTGTTAAGGGAAAAATAATTTTTTCACATACGAACACATTTTATTGAAATTAATTAGTATATTGTAAATTATTCTTATTTATAAATTATGTATATGTAATTTAAAAAATATTATGTACATATATGTATCTAAGCGTAATTGAAAAGCAGTGACAGTTATATAAAATAATTTGTTATTTTCGTTTGTACATCACATGACAAAGTGTTTTAATACAAATCTCCAAATCGCGATAATTGAACAAACACATTCTCCGGAACGTCTTCAAACTGAAAGGCTATTCTTATTGTTGAAAATGCATTGAACACTTGTAGCTTGGAAGGTTTTTGTATAATTTCATCATCACCACTTTTATTTTGAGGTAAATGTGTTTGTTTAACTTAATTACCCTTATTAGTCGTCCTTCGGGGAATTCAGGTACATATAAAAATCCGCAGGTAAGGACATAAAGGGTACAGAGACCAACGTTTGATTTGTTTTCTGATTAATACATTATTTACAAAATTTGCTCGTAGTATGGAGAATATGGAGGCAAAAATCCATTACAAATCATAGCTAAAGCTAAATCCCGCCAAAAAACTCGTAATACGAAAGTACTCGTAATATAGAAGTTCGACTGTAGTAGAGAGCTGGCGCCGGAAACAAGAGGTTGTAGGTTTGAATTATATTCTGGGTCGATTCTTCGGGAGCGAAAGTGAACTTTAATTATTAACTTTATTTGCTTGTTTTGGGTATATTTTGTCAAATGCGTTTCATTACCTCATAAGATTTGTTGACTCGATCGTATCACCCGTCATGTCGGTCGTTTACACACTACATCTCCGCTTAGCTTGGCTGTCAAAAAAATTCACATATAGAGGAAGGTGGAAAACGCCTCTAGTTTAAATCGTTTTATCCGTCATGACCACATATTGTTAAACTAAAGTGAAATTGCTATAATAACGGGATAATTTAGGTTTTTTTTATTGTTGGTAAGTTCGTAAAAATAACTCAGAACATTTAAAAAATTCATGGTTAATTTCAGCAAAAATATCTTTTTTGATGTGAAAAAAAAAAAAACGAAAAATGCTTACCCTACAACAGAAAAAAATGGAAGCGCAAATTTAAATTAAACTCCTGAAATTATTAATATAATTTAAAAGCTAATTCGCTAGTTCAAATTAGATATATTTCCAAAACGCAAATATCAAACCTTTGATGATGCAAAGTCGAAGTCGAGCAGAACAATTTGACGCGTGGTGTTAACTTTAGATCAAAGACCTGAATTTGTAATTAACTTCAATGAAACAAAATTTAATTTGTCCTTTAAAAGTAGGTATAACCCGGCAAAATAAATTAATTGGTAAAAATAACGAGTAGAACGGAATGAAATGGAACGCGTAGTGTCAAATTTGGATGAAAATATTAGGGTAATTTGTTTCATAAAAACAGAAAAACTGTTAATCGCGGAGTGTCAAACTCCGTCAAACTTGTCAAACAAGTGAAAAAATGTCAACTTCAGTCAAAGACAATTCGGTTTCGAATTGTCTTCACTTCAGCATATATTTGTTGGCATGAATCCGATGACTTCGGGAAGTAAAAGAGCAGTGACCTTGCGACCATTTGATAGTCAAATACCCTTGTTCTGTAGTAAAGGTATTGTCAAACTTTAAATCAAAATTTTGAACTCATAATTCAATTAAAACTTTTACTTTTCAATTTCGCTAAGATAATTTGGCTATCTGTTGTAGACGCGATATGCTCTCAAAAGCAAATGAACAGCTTTAGACAGCGAACATAAAGTATCCGTTCGATGGTAAAAGGGAGAAGGGATTGAAGTGCAGCGTTAAACTTTCGATCAAAGTATTGAACTTATAATTAATTTCGTTAAATGTTTCATTCCCTTGGGTGGTGATTCTCGAGTTTATCCAGTCGACGTGACTTTCCTGTTTCACGACTATATCCAACCTACACACGCACACGCACGCACGCGCCCGCGCACGCACACACGCGCACCTACGCACACGCACACACGAGCACGCATACTACTCGATAATTCCCCCTTCCCCCTAGTGCAATATGAATCGCTTAAAATGGATTCGGGATTAACCTTGAGGGCACGCGAGGGTGAAAACACCGACGTCGTTCTGGGGAGGAAACTTTTGATTCCATTGTACAGACAACCGCTTTTGAGATCCCCGAAGGTTTTACTTTGTTAACCGGAAAGACTGTCTGGATTCGCAAAGGGGAGGAAAACGGGGGGCATAGGAGGCGCCGTCGTCGCCGTCGGTAGGGGGCTACAGGGGTGACATGCCTGAAAGGTACATCGGCAAATAAATCTTTTAAGCCTCATTAGACTAGTACCTATCCAATTGGAAAGGCATTTTTGGACTAGGGACTCTCTCCGCCTTTAAAGGAAATACTAATAAATATATAATTACTTTGCTTTTACTGAAGTTTTCCGGCTCCAAATAATGAAGTAAGAAACACGCATATTTCATTTATAGGTTTACCCATCAGACGATTCAGTTCCTTTCTAAATAAATAAATCATTAATTTATTAAAATGAAGTTGGGTACATTGGAGCTTATTTTTAGAGCAAGAAATTTTTTAAAACAATCTGGTTCCGGTAAGCACCCTAACAATGTCTTGTAAGAAATAGATTTTCAAACATCACCAATTAGAGGATTCTATTTGCGATTAATAACAATGCCCACATTTGCCTTTCATTGATTCCAATAATGTTTTAAAATGCACAATATACGAGGTGATAACTATTCTTTTCATAATCAATCATTTTTGGCATATTAAATCTTTTACAAAAGTATATTCGACAACATTGGTATGTTACAAATAAAGTACAATCCAAGCCAAAATGGAAATTGAGTTTCTACACATTAAAGAGTGAATCTAAGCAATAATTACCTAGATTACCAATTTCATGGTAGGATCTCCTAAACTGGGGATTTTGAAAACTCTCAGTATATGCAAACCTGACTCTATCTTACAAATCTGGTTAACCGAAACTTGCTATTTATGCAGGTTCAATATCAGACGAAAATTTCCTAAAGCGAAGACTATACCACTTCTACAGAATACACCACTTATATCAATATCGATAACGTTTGACAAGAGTCACTTAATAACCTCTATTAAAATTAATTTCAGAGAACAAAGACGACAATTTAGGGATTTTAAATTTTAGTAAATTGCATCATACGATATGGCGAGATGCCATTTCGTTTTCAATTAGTGGCAACTCTGATAATGCCCTTTCATCGTTAACATCACTTAATGATATCTGGGTTATCAAAAGGGGAGGCCGTTTTATTAGCTATATGAGGATGGGGTGATTCCCAATTACATTAAAGGCTTCAGACAGAGAAAGATTTATAAAATAACGACTCATTCCTCATCAGACTTCATCAGAGGGTATCGAAGTGCAAATATTTGTATATTTCGGAGTTGTAAACTCCAGATAATGCTATATGGATGTTTATTTAAATATGTGGGGAGTTAATCTTGCCTTTAAAGTTGCGGAAATCGATATTTTTATGGCATGTTTTTGTTTACATTATAACATTTTGTTCATTATATATTAATCAGACACTTGAAGAATAATTAAAAATATCAGCAGGGTATCAATTGGATACTAATTTAACCGGGACTGATTACGGAACATTCTAAACACACCTCATATGCTCGGCAGTTACATTCTTGCTTTTGTTTTCACCTCATAAATATCGTGTAATACTGTATTCGTACCTAAAGTAATTTAAGGGTCCACTTACCATGTACCTAAAATATGGAAGTTTGTTTTTTTTAGGAAAATGTTGTTATTCTTGTTTATTAACAAGTGAAAATTAATCAACTCATGAAAAATGAAGCTTTATTTCTCAAATAGTGTTTGTTAATTTTGTTTTTGGATGTGCGAGCATCAGCCACGTATATATCGGGTGTTTTTTTTTAAATTTCACCTCATAGTAGGCTGTGGATAGTGTTTGTGAATGCGCCTTACTAAAAAATTTCAATATTGAAGTGGGTCGACATAATCTCACTTTTTTAATAAAAATTGAAACTGCTCCATTCAGTTACTAGTGTGTTGAAAAAGACAGCTTGGCTCTATTAATTAGGCGTAGATGAGTGAGACTAAAGAATATTAAAATCTAAATGCAAGAACCTCTGTGAAAAAAAACTTGACAACTCTTAACTCTCCCATGGAATAATAGTCTTCCAAGTGCTTGAAACGGTTTGACTTTTAATAATGACATTTTTTAATAAGGCGCATTCACAAACACTATCCACAGCCTACCATGAGGTGAAATTTAGAAAAAAAACACCCGATATAAAAAAAACATGGAAAACGTAGTATAGAAGTGAAGATCGTCTCTGCTATGAAGTTTTTTCTTCTAATGGAAGCCCGTAAATTTTTATTCCTGAATTTATTTCTTGAGATTGGTCTGCAATAAAATTTTACAACTTTCGTGATAAAGAGAAACAATATACTCCGAGGACTCGTACGATCGAAATCTCGGACGCTTGCTCGTTCTGTCCACTCCAATCGACAATGCCGCAGCTTTTCCGTAATGAATTTATGGGTTTTTATCTCTCTTACGACTTGCAGTTAGTTTTTCTCAGCGAAATAGCTTCGATTCCTCACACGATGCATCTGCCATAATTTGCACGTTTTAAATCATTATTGATACGATGAAGCACAATATCTCTAGACTGCAAATCTTCTCCAACAACGACAATAGCCACTTCGTCGATTGTCGGAGAATTAAACCTCCTTGCATGCTCACCAGCAGGCGTCTTGTCTGCTTTAATGACTATATTATTGTTGTCCTATGGCATCCGATCCAATGCCATTTTGAACATTTTGACTAAGTCGTTGTTCTGATGAAGAAACGTTTGCAGTTCTTGGAC